>ML776638.1:1445020-1500393 GCA_009831015.1 Picea engelmannii
ATCTCTCTTGATATTGGAGGATTGTATCTTCCTCTTGGAGGTTTATCCCTCCCTTTACATTTGGAAGTTGTAGCTACCTTTGGAAGTCATTACTTCCCTTGAACAAAAACTATTGATTATTTCTCATATATAGTGTGCATGGTGTATTGTGATGTATTGGTGTAACTCTTATACTATTGTTCATTTCTCATTGGATATAATTGAATGGTTTAAGTATAATTTGTAAAAGTTTTTTAAATTGTACTTGATACTGATTCACCCCCCTCTCGGTATCAACATGAAGAATGTGGTAGCCTTCAAAAAGATGAAAAGTTCAACATACTATGTGATGAATCATCAAAAAATGTTTCCCAAAAATTAGCCAACAATATTGGACATAATCCTCAAGTTCCTACTAATACTATTACCTTACATTTAGATTGAAAGAAGGAAATCTATGGAACATGATAAGATATCGCAATAAAATATGGATATAAGAGACATGAAGGAATGGGGGAAATTGAAGATGGAATTTCTAAGCCAATCCAAACTGAAGAGAGGCATAAAGGATCAGGTCTAGAGTTGTAGTTGATTCTCCAACATTGATTAAATATACACGTAGCCTATAATACATATTTAACAAATCAAGAGCTATTCAAGAGGAACACATTATTTTTCCTAAATGTATTAAGGAGGTTGTTATTGAAGTTGAGGATACCATTGATGCTACTGAAGAAAAGAATGAAGAGGAAAGGGGAGACTCTACTAAAGGAAAGAAAAATTATGAAAGTGAAAAAACATAGTATCCTGTCACTAAAAATGTTGAAAATGAAGAGGTAGTTGTACCAGATGGAGATGGAGGCTATCCCCTTAGAGGGAATGCATACAAGGAACAAATATTACAACCTCATAAAGCGCATGAAGACAAAATTAAATAATTTGAAGAAGTGGTGGAAGATGATGTGGTTAAGAATATAAAGGGAGAGGAAAACACTCAGTGGCCTAAATCCAAAATCTTAAAACAAGGTAATGAGGATTGATTGATTGAGGTGATATTTTTTCTAGCAGTAGTTTATTACTGCCATGAATGATATCTCCCTAGTTTAAGGATAGATTAAGTTACTAACTTCATCTATTTATAGAATCGTACCATGTCTAGTCCCAATACCTCAAATGATAAGACTATTTTGGATGTATTTTCAATTGATAGGCATTACACAGTCCTCCTATATGAAATCCATGGATGAACCTACTGAATTAGAAGAGTCTAGAACCAAAATTGATGCTTTAGTCTTATAGTTAGTTCCTCCTACCCAAAAATCTATTTATGAACATGATAATACTACAATTTATTTGTTGTTTAGTGTGGAAGTGATCAAGAAAAACTATAAATAATATAGGAGGAGAAAATATGACTTGTCCATTTATTAAATCCCAACAATCCCAATATTTCTTACTATTGTAGACTCTACTACTACAATTAATTCATATTTCTTATTGGGACTCTACCACAATTAATATTGAAATGAATCAAGTTCCTACCATTGATATAGTAGTATTCCATAAATAGACTATGATATTGTTTCTAAGGACTATCTCAAGCTTACTTATGATGTTGAAAAAATGAGTTAAAGAATAAGAACATGAAAAAAATATTTTTAGTGTGAAAGGGCCAAATACAAAGGAATCATGCAAAGAATTTTGGATCTGCAAGACAATATTATCCATTTGACGAATCAACCTCAAAAGGCTAAAGTTGTAAAAAATCTTCTCTAGTCAAAGGAGTTGGAAATTATAAGCTTGAAGACAGAGTGTTAGCTTGAAGATAGATTGTTCACTACTAAAAATTTAGGGCTTCCAACCAATGGGATTCTACAAGAATATTGGTCTTTAAGAAAGTGTTCCAAGGTAATATTATGAAAAAAAATAATAATGTGGGAATTGAAAGGACCAATAGATTAAAAATATATCATATATTTTATCAGATCATACATCCAATTACTGATTTTTGTAAGGAATATCAAGAAATCCTTCTCACCAATATATTTTACTCACTTTTCGATGATTTTGGCAGCATTTCTTGAGCTAGGGCTCTTTTTTCACTCGATCTAGGGTTCCTCTGTCTCCAATGTCACAAATCCTCTCCTTTGTCTCCAATGTCGCAACTCCTCTCCTCTGGCAAGAATGTGGTGAGGTAAGGTGTTGACCAAAATTTGGTCACCTATATGTTCACACTCCTGGAAGAATAATAAAAAAATGATATTGGAAGATGAATATTTGTGAACTATTATATGTTTATTGCATATCCCTCGGTATCATATTTTCCATGCATTTCATGGAATCAAAATCTAAGTCTCCATGACCAAGATACACATACTTCTATCGAGAAATCCAATGGAGGTATTACAAGAAGAAATATGAAAAATGTTCTAAATGACATGTTCTTTCCTACCCTTTCCCTTCACCTCTACATATTCTCTCATTTTATACTTAGTTGTTTTTCCCATTGTCTCGTTACTTTCATATTCCCCTTACCATTTTCCACACTTGACCATTTTTCTTATTCCTTTCCACGTTCACATTCATTTCGCTTTTCCTTTATTTTCCCATTTCTTTTATTTTCCTTTCCATTTTCATTATCCCATTTTTCCATTTCTTTCATTTTCCCTTTTTTCTTTTCCCAAATTTCATGTAATTAATTTTATTTCCCATATATTTCTTTTCATTTTTCATATTTTCCCTATTTCAGGTGATCCATTATATACTTTCCAGAATTAGTCTTATTTACTATGGATTATCGCGGGTTCGTGGTTTAGTGATATTTCTTAAGAGTATGTTTTATCTCCAATGCACTTTGACTTCCACCACCTTCATAATGCACACAACTCTTTTTACTACTCTTTACTATGTAACTTCTCCAACACTTAGCCAAATATATATGAGTTACCATAGGTTCGTGGGTTGGCAAGGGTTGGTGATATTTATTTCATATGTTATATGAAATTTTGTCCGACCGATTTTTAAGACTTAGAATATTTTACAACTTTTTTTACTACTATTTACCTCTCCTCTCCAATTCACCTACAATTAGAATTTTTCACACTCATTTCTTACTATGTATCTCTCCTCTCCACTTCACCTACACTTAGAATTTTTCACACTCACTTCTTACTATGTATCTCTCCTCTCCACTTCACCTTCACTTAGAATTTTTCACACTCATTTATTACTATGTATTTCCGTGGGCACCCAGTGATTTCCTCACTTACCTATGCATTCACGTAAACCCATGTATTGATTTCCTCACCTACCTATGCATTCACCTACCTCTGCATTCACATAAACCCACAAACCTGCCATATTATTTTAATAATATTTTTCCCATCCTAAGTTCTATGACGAACATCTTCAAGTGACACATGTAAATTTATTAACCAATGATATATATCCACATGGCAGTTAAATGGATGGTGCCACATGGAAGCTAATTAATGGAGTAATAGAGACACATGGTAGGATACAAGAAGTGACACATGGCATGATTTTATTGGATGACGTATGTTATATTTTTATTGGCAGATTGTTGGCCTATCGAGTGATGACATGTGGAAACATTTGGTTGGGTGACTCATCATTTCCAATTGGGAATATTGGTGGTTGACTGGGCATGCAAAATTATTATTATATTAAACAATTTTCCAAGGATCAAATCCTTCAAGACCCATAATCTCCTCTCTTCTTTATTTCTTGTCAAATGTATGTTACACTTAACATTATATACCACTAAGACTATTTTATTCTTGTACATGTGGGATAATAATAAATAAGAAAATTTGAAATTCAACAAAGGTTTTCGAAATTAAATCAAGGGCCCGCATTTACCCATCAAACTTGATCGACGATGGTTGAGTCACCATATTGCAAAGGCTATATCTTGAGTTCTCAACCTCCGTTTGCAACAAAATTTGTACCTTTGGAAAGGTATTTTTATATAGATGTTGATGGGACAGGTATTGAGAGATGAAAGTTTCAAAAATTGTCTGAAAAATTAAAATATCATTCAGTAACATTTTCATGCCTAGCTGAAAAATCTTCTCAACACCTCAACCTCACAAGGTCATATCTTGAGATCCGGGAATCGGATTCGGAAAAACCTTATATAGGTGGAAAGATAAGATGATGGATATCAGATATAAATTGGTTTAAATTTCTGAAAGGTTGTATATCCTATCCAAAAAATTAAATTACAGACATCCTATTTTAAAAATAAATTAATTAAAATTTTGAAATAAATTTTATTTTAAAAACTTTTATAAAAAGGGGGGAAAGCCCCATTTGGAATATGCGTAGATTAATTATGTGAGTTCATTAATGAGGAATTAATGACGCATTAATTAAAGAAAATTTTTCAAGAAGAAACTTGTACGGGAATTTCTAGAAGGGAGAAACCCTAACTACTCAAGTAGTTAGAAAATCTCATATTAAAAAGAGAAGAGAGGCTTCATCAAAGGTTCCCAAGAATAAAAATTGTCAGAGGGGCAGGGAAGAACATCAAAGGAATAAAAATTTACATCCATGAATACACAGCCAAGATTCTGATCAAAGAAAAAAGATCTCCATCTTCTCCACTCTTTATATTCTTCTATACCATTTCTCATAGTTTTATGTTTGAGTCTTTGAATTGGGCACTGTTAGTCCCTAAAGTTGCACTTGACTGTGAGAGGGAAAAATAGGGCATCATTAGTTTATTGCAATATTATTTTAAGGGTTTTATGAATTGGTTTTTTAAAAGGGTGGTTGAAAATTGGTTCAAGGTTTCAAGGTAAACATGAATTTCAGAATAAGGGCAAGAGATATCACATTGACTCGTTAAAGGGTAGCCACATAGATAAATCAGAAAAATAAGGGAAAATAAGAGAGGAAATATGGAAGTCTTCAATATGTTAACCCCATATGGATTTCTTATCTCAAAATGTAATTTAGAAACAATAACATGTGCTTGTAAATCAAATCTTGATAATAACAATAACAGCAAGATCTTCACTGAATCAATTAAGACCAAGAAACCAATGCATTGCAATTGAAAAATGATCTCAAGAAAGAAAATAAAAAGAACATGAAAGAAGAGAAAGTTTCACCATCAATACGTCTTTTCCATTAAGTATCAAGGTAGAATAAAATTGTCTTACAAAGAGTTCAAAACAGGTCCCTGAATCTCCAATGTTTCCACCCTTTACTTCTCCTTCTACAGAGTTTATATAGAAACAATACATAATTATCAAGATCCAAAAGAAATGGATCTAAAAAGATCATCATATATATATAGTTTCTTGTTTAAAATAATCAAGGAGAATATCAAATCCGATCTCCAAGTCGAATTGATGAGGTGGCTTGTCAACTGTTGTCCATGAGATTATTTAGGAAAATAAATCGAGCAAATTTCTGAAAAATAGGGTCCAACAATCTCTTCGTATCTCCCAAATGGTGATAGTTGTGTAAACACAGAGAGAGGTTTTTTTAAAGGGGCATGTTCCCAACAAAAATGTCTTTTGGTTTCCAAAAATTCATCTCCATGTGTTCTGCAACCTCTCCCAAAATTACTGACTAAAACAAGAAATTATGTATTATGAAATCTCATAAAATTAGGCCTCAAATATATATCTGAATATTTTAAACTGTGATAGTTGTGTAAAAACTGAGAGAGTTTTTTGTGAAGGGGAATGTTCCCAACAAAAACCTATTTTTTTTTCAACTAAATCATCTTCATCTGTTCTGAAACCTCTCTTGAGGATAAAGACTAAAACAGGTAAAAAAACCAGAGTATTTCTTGTAGATTTCTCAGAAAAATAGGCCTCAAAGATAAATTTGAATCTCTTAAAATATTAATCTGTATAAAAAATGAGAGAGGTTTTTGTGAAGGGGAATGTTCCCAACAAAAAATTCTTTTGGTTTCAACAAATTCATCTACATAGTTTCATAAACTTCTCTTGAAGGTAAGGACTAAAACAGGAAAAACAAAGTATTTCCTCTATTTGATTTCTGTTTTTTCTTCTTTCTATTGTGTTCATATTTAATTTTTGAAATCCCATATATTCTCTTTATATTTGGAATTACATTGCCCCACCTGAGCTTTTTCTTTCTTTTATTGCTTTACCATTTCGTGTATTTCTTTAATCTTGTCTTTATCACTTCTAACCTTGACTTTAAATTCTGGAAATTCTTCTGCAAGTGCAGGTTTTTTTAGGTCTATAACAGCTTTGGGTTCTCTCAGTTTGATTTGGTATCTATAGGATAGTTCTGATCTATTATCATCATCGGAACTGTATGATTCCATGGCCTCTGGAATATCTGGAATCTGATCTGAACCTACAGGATGATAGTCTTTGTCTTCAGAAATTCCACCTGTCCCTTTGAACAGTGATTCAACTCTTGATGATCTAGTGGTTGCTTTCATTATAGGTCTTGTAGAATGTTGAGAAATTTGTTTGCATTTTCCTCTTGTCTTCCCCACGTTTTAATTTTCTTACTTGTCAATTTTTGTTTATGCTTGATTGTGGGTTTAATTGGATTTACATTGTAATATTCATATGTATCTACTTCGATATTTATCTCTGTATAAGAAAACATATCAATGTCTACATCAGGTTTTGATCTCTTACCTCTACTCGTGGTGGCTTCTTCCTGACCTTTATTTGTAGGGGTGTCAAAAGGGATTCATTGGGTTTGCATATTTCTTTTGATGGCCCTCATTACCCTAGTTGCATAGGTTTCTTCTTTGATTGGAAATTCATCAACTGTAACACTCGGTTTCTATGTAGTTGATCTCTTCCCTTTGTATTTTTTAGATTTGTTTGGTTGTGGATCATTACTTAGAGACTGGATTAACCAATCCCAGGGTCTTTGTACTTCATTCAAAGAAGAAACAACCAGTGTCTTTATCCAATCCCAGGGTATTTGTGCTTCATTCAAAGAAGAAACAACCAGTGTCTTTATCAAAACTTGGTGAAATAGTCTACCTTTAGGTTTCAACCTAATGATCCGTCCACTCTTCTTCGGTGCCATGTGATTGATACATTTATGTAAAATCTACGTGATTTGAAATTGGGAACTTTGAGACTTGTGGTTGTTAGATCATAACAATTACTTTAAATTCAATATCTTCACACCACATATGATATATTAGAATAACAGATGATGGTATCATTTAATAATATCGGGAAGGGCTTGATTTGATGCAGGTCCTTGCAGGTACATCTCGATCTCATTCATAAAATGGTTTAAACTGCATCATCAACTCGAGCAAAGATCGTGGAGCACATGCAGGTCCTTTATCCATGATTTGTGCAATCACGATAAGATCTGGGTTAGTTGGTGTATGTCAAAACATAATTACCTTAGCACTACAGGAATAGCGTTATTCCTGTAGCATTGCAATTCATGGCTTGGCAATAATTTGAAATTTCAAAATTCAAATAGACAAGTGATGTGACAAGTCTCATTAATTCACGTCCTCAACCTTCCAAAACTTAAGAAAATGATTTCAAAGTGCAAAAAATTGCAAAACATAGCAAATCAAAACAAGGGTAAAAGTCTAAAAATCAAGGAACAAAGTATAAGGAGGGAGGATTTAGGATTAGGGATACTCACTAAATCAAGAAAAAAATTAGAGACTAACAATGGCTCCTTTTGGGGGTGAAGTTTTAATGTTAAATCCTTAAGAACTATAGACCAATGCCTTTACCTTGCTTCTGATTCACTAATTTCCCTTCTCTGTCATCATTTATTAACAACAAAACTGTATAAAAACAAGTTCATTGGGTATATGGAGTCTTTATTTGAGCTCAAAAATAACAACCACAAAACTACAAGTAGTATTTCCATTGGGCTATGGAGTCCTTATTCTTTCATACTGAAAAAAAATTTCTCGGATGCAAGCTTATTCAACCATTCTACTCTACTTTCCTGCTGAAATCATGTTGATCATGTGTAGGTGAATTTCCAATGCAACCATGAAATGATTTCACTTCCAAGAGGGTCTTCTTCCTTGCAGGTAAATAAGAAAATGTAGAAAAACTGATATTTTTGCAACAAAAAATGAATGGGCAACCCATACTTACAGCTGCAATTTTCTTTAATTCCAAACGTTGCAAAATTTTGAACCTCTGGAAATAAGAACTCCATGTAGAGAGCCACATGATGCTACCAATGGTACTATATATCTAACTAACACAAGAAGCCATATTGTTGCTCTATGATTTTTGCTTCATTTATGAGAGCATAATTCATTGGAAGATCATTGGTTTTATCAAAATCATCTGGAACCTGCTCATATGATTCTTGAATAACATAGTTCAAAACAACATTATCATCATCAGAATCAAGAGGTTGATATTCATCTTCCACGCTGCCTTCAGATGCATAAATATCATACATCGGCTCTGGCTCTTCGTGGATGATGGAATGAATTCCTTCATGAATTTGTTGGTTAGAATTTGTCATATCATCAACATATAGATCCAGGACTTCAAGATCATCATCATACTCATCAAATAAAGGATGATTTGAAAAAATTTCTAAACTCTGAAAACCAAGGACCTCTACTTCACGATCATATTGATAAAATGAGCGTATATATGTTACTTGATCATCATACCAATTTTGACCATAAGACGCATATGAAACAACATCAAATACATTTGCAACTGCTGGATTTTCTTTCTCATTTACAGTATGGTCTTCAACGAGAATTTCTTCAGTCAACAATTGATCTTCAAACAGATTAGGAACAACAATTGTATCATGTTCACTATTATTATAAACATTTAGATTGATACCAATTGCTTCTAAAGTATCATTGTTATGAATTTCAAGATCAAAATGTTGAAAATATTCCTGTTGTAGGACAAATTTAGAAGAAGGTATGACTAACAATGAATCTTCTTCCTCTTCCTCGATGTAATTATCCTCTTCATCTGTAGTGCTAGAGTAATCAATTTCTTGAGAATAATATCTTGATTTGCATTGTTCACAACAATCTACCAAAATAAGCTCAGCTAGAAAATACCTTTTACATTGTTCATTGAATGCAGCATGAAATTCTCTTAAAGAAGAAATGTTGGAAGCAGGAAGAGATCTGTACCAGACACATGCATCACCCTCCAAAGAGTACATAAACATTTTCATCAATGCATCTTCTTGATGAATATTTAGCTTATCCATGCATTGATTAAACTTAATCAAATGTATTGTTGGATTGTCCTCATCCTTTTCCTTGAACTGTGGAAGGCAATATCCCCATATATCAATAGTGAGAACATCATTAGGGAAACCAACAATAGCAGAGAAATTAAATGGTGCAAACCTATGTGCCAAAATAGCTTCCATAGCCTTTGACATCTTGGATCAATGGATTTCTCAATGGATTATTCCTTCATGAAGTCCCTGGGTGAATGATACATTCATAAAAAGTATCCAACTCATGTTCACCATCAAGAGATAGAATTGATCATTGTCGTTCTCCGAGGGATGAATACTCTGTGTCTCTATCTCCAACAATGGTGCCAAAAGATGTTAGTCCCTAAAGTTGCACTTGATTGTGAGAGGGCAAGTTAGGGAATCATCACTTTATTGCAATAGTATTTTAAAGATTTTATGAATTTGTTTTTTAAAAGGGTGGTTGAAAACTGGTTCAAGGTTTCAAGGTAAACATGAATTTCAGAATAAGGGCAAGAGATATCCCACTTACTAGTTAAAGGGTAGCCACACAAATAAATCAAACAAATAAGGAAAAATAAGAGAGGAAATATGGAAGCCTTCAATTGCTAACCCCATGTGGATTTCTTATCTCAAAATGTAATTTAGAGACAAGAACATGTGCTTGTAAATCAAATCTTGATAATAACAGTAAAATCTTCACTGCATCAATTAAGACCAAGAAAACAATGCATTGCAATTGAAAATTGATCTCAAGAAAGAAAAGAAAAAGAACATGAAAGAAGAGAAATTATGACCATCAATATGTCTTTTCCATTAAGTATCAAGGTAGAATAAAATTGTCTTACAAAGAGTTCAAAACATGTCCCTAAATCTGCAACTTTTCCACCCTTTACTTCTCCTTCTACATAATTTATATAAAAACAGTATATAATTATCAAGATCCAAAAGAAATCAATCTGAAAACCTCCTCAACTATATTTAGTTTCTTTTTTAAAATAATCAAGGAGAATATCAAATCTGATCTCCAAGTCAAATTGATGAGGTGGCTTGTCAACTATTGTCCATGAGATTTTCTAGGAAAATATATCTGGCAAATTCCTAAAAAATAGGGTCCAACAATCTCTTCGTATCTCCCAAACGGTGATAGATGTGTAAACACCGAGAGAGATTTTTTTGAAAAGGCCCATTCCCAACAAAAACCTCTTTATGTTTCCAAAAATTCATCTCCATCTGTTCTGCAATCTCTCCCAAAATTACTGACTAAAACAGGAAATTATGTATTGGCCTCAAAGATATATCTGAATATCTTAAACTGTGATAGATGTGTAAACACTGAGAGATATTTTTGTGAAGGGGAATGTTCCCAACAAAAAACTATTTTTTTTTTTCAATGAATTCATCTTCATCTATTCTGAAACCTCTCTTGAGGATAAAGACTAAAACAGGAAAAAAAACAGAGTATTTTATGTAGCTTTCTCATAAAAATAGGCCTCAAAGATAAATTTGAATCTCTTAAACTATTATAGTTGTGTAAAAAATGATAGAGGGTTTTTTGAAGGGGAATGTTTCCAACAAAAACCCCTTTTGGTTTCAACAAATTCATCTCCATAGTTTCATAAACTGTTCTTGAAGATAAGGACTAAAACAGGAAAAACAGAGTATTTCCTGTATTTGATTTATGTTTTTTCTTCTTTCTGTTGTGTTCATATTTACTTTTTGAAATCACATATCTTCTCTTGTTGTTTGGAATTTCATTGCTCCACCTGAGATTTTTCTTTCTTTTATTGCTTTACCACTTCCTGTAGTTCTTTAATCTTGTCTTTATCACTTCTAACCTTGACTTTAAATTATAGAAATTCTTCTGCAGGTGCAGGTTTTTTCAGGTTTATAGCAGCATTGGGTTCTCTCAGTTTGATTTGGTATCTAGAGGATAGTTCTAAGCTATGATCATCATCAGAACTATCAAGGAGCTATGATCATCATCAGAACTAGCAAAACAAGGGTAAAATTCTAAAAATCAAGGAACAAAGTATGAGGGAGGATTTAGGATTAGGGATACTCACTAAATCAAGAACAAAATTAGAGACTAACAGACACAATGTTGAGTTCTTGAGTGTTCTTCTTGTATTCTTATAAAATCGTTTTCTTGTATGATCGTGGAGTATTTACAGCCATATACATGACTGTCAAAGATTTTGTAATGAAGAACATTTTTCACAAATAAATGCCACAAAGAATTTCTTCGGGGTTGATCTTGACTATATCTTGTAACTTTGAGTTTAAGTATGAGATATTTGAGGTTGACCTATCAAATTCTTTTTTGATCCTTGATATCAGTACTCTTTTAAAATTATTTGAGATGATCAAATCATAGTCTCTTATTTCTTTTGAAGAATATATGGATGCATTTATATATGATTAAGAATATTATTTGTGATGTTGATCAAAATTTAATTATGATGTTGAATCCCTCCTTCAATCTTTTCTTATTGTAAAAATGCTTTTGTTTCACATAAATATTGTATTCAAGATATAGAAGAACCATTTTATTTCATTATCTCAAGCAATAAAGATTTAGGGTTTTCTTCCTAGCACTCTCCTAATCCAAGATATCACAGATATATATTTTATCCCAAGAGAAGTACAACCTATCTAAAAATGAAGGAGGACTAATGTCCTCGTGAGGTTGCCATTTCGGTCCTAACGGATTCAAGCATCAACATTTTTGGTGACCATACTGGGGAACAATTTGTTTTCAATGGATATGATACCTTTTGGATCAGATATTACTAGAAGACTAAAAGCAGTTTGGTTGTAGCTTGAGAGAAAATTTAGAGATTGATTCAAGATGAATTTGGTTTTGGAGAACCTTATTCAAAGAACATTGAATGGCCTTGAAGGATAATTGTTGAAATTTAAGTCACAAATTAGTTGTGACAACCTTTATGGAACCAGAAAACCACCAAATATTTGGGAGGATGATCTCCCTGGAACTCCATCCTCAAAACTCAATATCTTAAAGAAATACACCCCGATGACTTCACTAAAAAGATCTCAGAATTTCAAGAAGATGTATATGAAGACTCCTCCAAGGAATTTTTCTCATGCTATCAAGATATTTTGCCTCCTCCATCAACATAAAGTCTTAAAGGAACAATGAAATGAGAAGGTATCCAAAGAAATAGAAGGTTGCACAGAATCCCTCATTTTGCAAGGAGAAGTCCACCCCTTACCAGATATTTCCATGGAAAATTTTCCAACATTTTACGGGAATGCTTCAGAAGATGTAGAGAAACATTTGATTAACTTTGACAGTGCTTGTGAAATTTTTAATGTGACTCAAAACGATGTTGCATACCGGTTATTTATCTTGAATTTAAAATAAGATGTCGTCGAATGGTTTTATTCATTGTTGACTGGAACCATCACTTGTTAGGATGTACTATAAAACTTGTTTGTCGAAATATATTTCTCAAGAAAAGATACAAATTCTCTTTTATTGAAGTTGGTTGAAATTGGGATGAATAAATAAGAAAAAGTTAAAGATTCCTATTTCAGATTTATGAAAGTTCTTCATGAGATTCCTCAAGAAATGTTTCCAAACGATGTCATTATTTTCAGTTTTTACAAAAAATCTTTACCCATAAATTTGAGATTTATATTGAGGCAAGAAGCAAAATATAGTTGGAAATAATTAATGCAGCAAGGTCAACTCATTGAAATATTATTTCTTGAAACCAGTGCCAGCATATTAGACCCCTCAAAATTGATCCCAGATAATGGAGAAATGAATTTAGAAAAAAACTTTGAGGAAAGAAATGAAAAAAAAAATCATATCTTGATCTTGAAATAGAAAATGAAAACACTAAATTTTCAATCCAAGAAGAACACCATCCTCCATATGCTTCATGGGAGTTAAATCACAGCCTCTCATGTGCTCAATTTGAAAGTGATGATTATAGTGAACTCAAGGATGAACATGAGAAATTAATTTAGTATGAAAATATTTTAACAGAGTCTCAAATAATACAACTAATGTATATCAATCCACAACAACAATGTTTACATCAGAGGGATAGAAATCATCACTTTACATCATCTTTATATTATGTGGATTGTTTTCCTAAGGCTGATTTTCATGAAGAAGGCATTTTCCAAGCATCAAAGGAAATACATTTGCAGCAAGAGGAATCATGGATGATACATTTAATTTTGGAAGATCATGAAGTTATTGATGAAAAACAAAATATGGCCTTACAGTTCCGTACAAAATTTCAACATTGCAACCTCACCATGGAGACATGATCATTGTACAAAGGAAGAACTCCTTAAAGGAATTGATGTTGAATCAAAAATCTTATATGTAGTTGATGATAAGGGAAAATATGAAATTATTCTAATATTGGAAACTTCTTATCCAATAATAGAACACAACATTCTTGAGAAATTAAATTTGATTTAATTGAATCATGGTTCCAAAGCATTGTTGGCCAAGCAATACACTCAGATGTCAAGCACATCTTGCTTGGACTCATCACAGTATACTTTGAGCATGATTTTAATCATTTGGTAGTGGCCTCAACATATTTCCCAGTGCAGGAGCTCATTCTACAAGTTGGTTGGATGCTTGAATGGCTCCATTGGAAATTTTCCTACACCTAAGGTGCCCCTTTCTTTCAAGTAAGTTAGGTTAGGTAGATCATGTATGTACATATTTTTATTCAATAATGCACAATAAGTTAGTCAAACTCGAAGGTATCTCCATGAAACAAGAATAATTACAAGAATTTATTTTGAAGATGACTCAATAGCCCAACGGAGAAGGTAACTGGTCTTGAGATTGTGGTGTTCTCAACAACCCACAAGGGGTCACTATCCCGCAATTGGAGCTAGTTTTTAACCAAAATTTGGTCACCTATATGTTCCTTCTCCTGGAATAATAATAAAAAAAATGATATTGGAAGATAAACATTTGTGAATCATTATATGTTCATTGCATAGCCTTCGGTATCAGCATCTCCATGCATTTCGTGGAATCAAATCCGAGTCTCCATGACCAAGATACACATACTTCTATCCATAAGTCCAATGGAGGTATTACAAGAAGAAATATGAAAAATGTTCTTAGTGACATGTTCTTTCCTCTCCTTTCCCTTCACCTCTACTCATTCTCTCATTTTATACTTAGTCATTTTTCTCATTGTCTCATTACTTTCATATTCCTATTATTGTTTTCCACACTTAACCATTTTTCTTTATTCATTTCCACGTTCAGATTCATTTCCCTTTTCCTTTGTTTTCCCATCATTTCTTACTATGTATCCTTTCCATTCACATAAACCCGAGAACCCACCATATTATTTTAATAATAATTTTCCTATCCTAAGTTCTATGATGAACATATCCAAGTGACACATGGAAATTTTTTAACCAATGGGATATATCCACATGGAAGTTAAATGGATGGTGCCACATGGAAACTAATTAATGGATACACATGATAGCATACAATAAGTGACACATGGCGTGATTTTATTGGATGACATATGGTATATTTTTATTGGAATATTGTTGGCCTACTTAGTGATGACATGTGGAAACATTTGGTTGGGTAACTCATAATTTTTTACTTGGAATATTAGTGGTTGATTGGGCATGCAAAATTATTATTATATTCAACAATTTTCCAAGGGTTGAATCCTCCAAGCTCCATAATCTCCTCTCTTCTTTATTTATTGTCAAGTGTATGTTACACTTAACATTATATAACACTAAGACTCTTTTATTCTCATACATGTGGGATAATAATAAAGAAGAAAAGTCGAAATTAAATAAAAGCAGGTCGAAATTAAATCAAGGGCCCACATCTACCCATCAAACCTGATCGACGGTCCCTGAGTCACGATATTACAAAGACTATATACTGAGCTCCCGACCTTCATTTGTAGAAAAATGTATACCATTGGAAAGGTATTTTGATGTAGAAGATGATGGGATGGTTCTTGAGAGATGAAAATTTTCAAAATTTTCTGAAAAAATAAAATATCAGTCAGTAAAATTTTTATGCCTAGATGATAAATCTTCTCAACACCTCGACTTCACAAGGTCATATCTTGAGATCCGGAAATCAAGTTTGGACAAACCTTATATCGTTGGAGATATAAGATGATGGAGATCATATATAAATTGGTTTAAATTTTTGAAAGGTTGTATATCCTATCCAAAAAATTAAATTACAGTCCTCCTCTTTTAAAAATCAATTAATTAAAATGTTGAAATAAAAGTTTATTTTAAAAACTTTTATAGAAAAGGGAAAAAGACTCATTTGGAATATGATTATATTAATGATGTGAGTTCATTAATGAGGACTTAATGAGGCATTAATTAAAGGGAATTTTTCAAGCAGAAACTTGTACGGGAATTTCTAGAAGAGAGAAACCTTAACTACTCAAGTAATTAGAAAATATCATCTTAAAAAGAGAAGAGAGGCTTCATCAAAGGTTCCAAAGAATGGAAATTGTCAGACATACAGGGCAGAAGATTAAAGGAAGAAAAATTTGCAGCCATGAATATGCAGTCAATCTTCTAATAATAAAAAAATAGATCTCCATCTTCTCCACTCTTTATATTCTTCTACACCATATCTCATAGTTGTATGCTTGAGTCTCTGAATTGGGCGCAAGGTTGAGTTCTTGAGTGTTCTTCTTGTGTTCTCCCAAAATATTTTTCTTGTATGATAATGGAGTATTTATAGCCATATACATGAATGTCAAATCTTTTGTAATGAAGAACATTTTTCATGAATAAAATCCTTAAAGAATTGCTTCGAGGTTGATCTTGACTATATCTTGTAACTTTGTGTTTTAAGTATGAAATATTTGAGGTTGACCTATCAAATTATCTTTTGATCCTTGATAGCAGTACTCTTTTAAAATTCTTTGAGATGATCAAATCATTCTCTCCTATTTCTTGTGAAGAAGATCTGGATGCATTTATATATGATTAAGAAGATTGTGTGTCATGATGATCACAATTTAATTCTGATGTTGAAGACCTCCTTCAATATTTTATTATTGTAAAACGACTGTTGTTGCACACAAAGATTGTATTCGGGTTATTGAAGAACAATTTTATTTCATAATCTCAAATAATAAAGATTTAGGTTTTTTTGCCTAGCACTCTCCTAATCCAAGATATCACAGATATATCTTTTGGCCCAAGAGGAGTACCACCTCTCTAAAAATGAAGGGGGAATAATGTCCTCGTGAGGTTATTGTTTCGGTCCTGACAGATTCAAGCGTGAACATTTTTGGTGACCATAGTGGGGAACTATTGTTTTTCAAGAGATGTGATACTTTTTGGATCAGATATTATTGGAAGACTAAAATCATTATGGTTGTAGTTTGAGAGAAAATTTAGAGATTGATTCAAGATCAATTGGGTTTTTGAGAACCTTATTCAAAGTACATTGGATGACCTTGAAGGTTTATCATTGAAATTTCAATCACAAATTAGTTGTGACAACCTTTATGGAACCATAAAACCACCAAATATTAGGGAGGATGATCTCCCTGGAAACTCCATCCTCAAAACTCAATATCTTAAAGAAATATGTCCCAATCACTTCACTAAAAATATCTCACAATTTCAAGAAGATGTATATGAAGAGTCCTCCGAGGAATTTTTCTCTATCAAAATATTTTGCCTCCTCAATCAACATAAATTGTTCAAGGAACAATGAAAGGAGAAGGTATCCAAAGAAAGAAAAGGTTTCACGGAAGCCCACTCAGTTTGCAAGGAGAAGTTCACCCCTTGCCAGATATTTCCATGGACAAATTTCCAACATTTTGCGGGAATGCTTTAAAAGATGCAGAGAAACATTTGATTAAATTTTATAGTTCTTGTGCAATTTTTAATGTGACTCAAAATGATGTTTCATGCCGGTTATTTCTCTTGAATTTAAAAGAAGATGTCAGTGAATGGTTTTATTCATTTTTTCCCGGAACCATCACTATTTTGGATATACTAGAAAACTTGTTTGTAGAAAGATATTTCTCAAGAAAATATCCATATTCTCTTTTCTTGGAGTTGGTTGAAATCAAGATGAATAAAGAAGAAACAATTATAGATTTCTCTTTGAGATTTATGAAAATTCTTCATGAGATTCGTCAAGAAATGTTTCCAAACGATATCATTAATTGCAGTTGTTACGAAAATGCTTTGCCCATAAATTTGAGATTTCTATTAAGGTGTTACACATGAAATTTTCACACCTAGGTACCTCACCCTAAGTGTCATAAAGTGTCGTATAAGTGTCGCATACACCTTGACACCATGGAATAACCTATGTCACAATCCCTAGTCAATGTGGAGGAGGGACATATTACATGAAGGCAAATAAATACTAAGTACACATGAATTATTAATAATATTCATGGAAAAGAAATTGATTAAGTGAGAGAATCAAGTGCACATGAATTATTATTAATATTCATGAAAAATAAAGTAATTAAGTGTGAGGATCCACCTCACATTTGGTTTCCTATTTTTTAGGGAAGGTGGAGGTTCTCATGGAAGGTTGAAATATTTCCTCCTTAAAATCCTTGAGAGATATTTCCTCCCCAAAATCCTTACGAGATATTTTCTCCCCAAATACCTTAGAGATTCCTTTATTAGTGGATCTAATGAGAGATATTCTCCATGGTGGTTAAACCTCCAGATCCTATATAGTGAGGGGTTTCCATGGAGGAGGGGGAATAGATATTGAGAATTATACCAAACTTATGATCTCATGAGTGGTATGTCATTTGGAGCATCAGCATTCTGCATGTGGATTGTTTAAGCAAGGGTTGGACAAGGGGAACTTGACGAAGCTGCTACACTTGCATCTATGGCTGTAAGCATTCTTCGTTGATTTTCTCTTTAATATAATATGCTTGGCCTATTTCTTTCAATTCTGTGTTTGATCTCACATGAATTTGTCTCTAATATATATGTTTATTTCGAGCTAACCTCAATAGAGTAGGAAGTTGTTTGTACTTTTGTTTGTCTACAGGGCTCATCAAGGAGTTCAAGATTGGAGCTCAACTTGGACCATGCAGGGACAAAAACTGGTAAAAGGTATTTCTTTTCTTCTTCCTTCTCACACATTAGTTTCTCTAGACTTAAAAGGAATTCATTTTCCACAATAAGCATCTTCTGTCTTAAGAGTTAAGAGTCTAGCTCTCAAGAGGAGATCTACCTGTCCGCAGGGAGATTTTCCTTCAACGGAAATTGGTGACTCCACTGGGGAAGGAATCCTATTGTATTTCCTTGGTTTTTCCATGCCCTTTTACCACCTTTCATATCATTTTTTTTGTTTGTTTATGATCCATTATCCTTCTCCCATCTTCACTTACATTTTCACCAATTTTTATGCATTCTGGGTGAATGTTTTGCAATTTTTTGGCTCTTTTTCTGAGCTTCTGGGAAGCCTGGCGCCCCCTTCCCTTGATATCAGAGCACCAATGCTCCCTAAATGCCTTAGACAGAGTGTTATAATGCTCTGTGTACTTGGGGGAGCGCCAGCCTCCTTCTTGGGATTTTTCTGCCTTTTTCTCATTAGTTTTTTGCAACCTGTTTTGTGGAAATATTTACCCAGTCTTTGTGAATGGTTTGTGAAGTTATTTGGATTGGTTTTTTATTCTTATCACTCCCTATTGTATTGATTGGATCTTGAAACCCTTTTCAGAAATGTGAAAATTGCTCTTTCTAGATGCTTGTTTTGTCGAGACAATTTGGGTATTTTATCTTTCTCCCTGTCTCTTTTTGTATTCTTCTCTGCATTTTATTGCACTCCTTAGATGCTTGTTGGTTTTAGGATCCTTGATTGATTTATTGTTCGACCAATCTTTTTCTTTTTTTTCTTTCAGTTCTCACTACCTTGAGTGTGTGCTTTGTTTGTAGTCTTTTTCTTCGTGTCTTTTGCATCTGCATAAGACTCTTTCTCCTGATTGAAAGTAATGGAGCATTGAAGGTTTTGTGTTTAATTTATGTATACATCATAATCAAACAAAGAACATATATGCATTCTTGATTTTAGGTAGTGAAACTAGATTGCATTTGAAGTAGCGGAATTGCATGTTTTCGGGCATTTTTGGGACATTGTGCATCTAAAATGATGAATGTTTTCTCCTTCTCGTAGCATAGTTTTCATCAAAATGAAAAGATTGCATATTCATCCCTTTGCATAAATTTTGAGTCAGTCAAAACACCATATTTTCCACGCCATTTTCCTTTTGAGTAACAACAGCCTTAAAAATCAAGTGCTAAACTAAAATTTATCAGACTTTTTACTTCTTTGTTAGCAAACCTACATTAGTTTAAGGTGTAGGGATTTGGGATAGGTTGAAAGAATAAATTTACAAAGCTATCAAACAAAATTAGTATCTTGTGGTAGGGAGAGTGAAATCCAGTTGTCTTATAGAATTTCTAGGATCCCCCTCTCACACAAGGGTTACGCACGAGGTCGCATTCGGGCGAATTACAGAGATTATCCCTCTGTGGTTCAACTGTTTGTAGTGGTCGGATCGTATATTGGGGGTCACTTGAAGGTATACCCACGATTATGTGTGGGAGCCTATCAGGTTGATTTTGGACTTGTTATCCTGCCCATATGTCCCAATTGGACTGTCGATTGTACCCACCCAGGGGCTAACTACGAATTGGTGACCTTAGTATCCATAATATTTAGGGTCCCACACAAGGGGACGGTGAAGGGAAGTCTCACTATACCTGGAACAAACGTTGGTCAAACTCACTCGAGCTCCTTGGAGGGTAAATCCACAATTACTGCGTGGAAGCTTGCACCAAGGCATAAGTCCGTTAAGCAGGTCACCAACATAACTAATCCACCCTCACTATCCCCTCCCCTTCCTATTTTGATCTCGCGACATTGGATTTCATCACCAACTAGTGGTTTCATCGTAGAACGTTTTGTTTGATTGATTGCTTCTCAGATTCATAGTGTGTGTTGTTTGTTTTACTTACTGGAACTTAGGTCGAGTCAGTGTTAATGGCATCGAATCCTGAGAGTACCAATGGAGGAACCCCTTCTCCTAGAGAACCTTATACCTTTCCTTCATCTGGAAACTTTGGTCCTCCGTATATTGCCACACTGAGTCTTCCAGGACTCACCATCGGATTACCAGTTTGGTTGTTCCCCGCTCCGGTGATCCTGAATCCTCCCAATGTTTCAACTGCACCTAACACTTTAGATGTCATTACACCACCCACACATCAACCTCATGTTGAATTTTCACCTTCTTCGTCCATTAAGTCTCCTTCTATTTCTCCTTCTTTTCCTAGTGAAAGCTCTAAAGCAAGTAGCCAAGCCGATCAGAAGAAGAAGAAATGGAAAGAGAAGAAGAAGAAGAGCTCAAAAAGGACCAAGGCCCCAACAACATCAGATGTTGGCTCTAAGCAACCAGTTACTGTTAATAGTATTGGGAGTTTTGATGAGGTCAACAAGATTAAAATGAAGAATCTGAAACCCAAATTCCCTTGCAGTCTTTGTAGAGGTGACCACTTTCTGAGGGATTGCCCCGATCTTATCAAGGTCTTAGAATTGTGGTCCTCCATGTCATCATCCTCTATTGGACATGCCAATGATACCCCATCAACTAGTGATGTTAAGGTTGGTAAGAAAAAGACAACTGTCAAATTTCCTTGCATGTTATGCAAGGCTGATCATTATTGTCACCTTTGTCCTCGCATGGATGGGGCTTCTTCTCTTTTGGAAAAACTTCAACTTCCAAAAGTTTACCATAAGATTTCCCCCAACTCATCATTAGTTGATGAACTGGTTAATCTGGTTCCATCCCCAGTCAGTCTGGTTGATCAGGTGGTCAATCTAGTTTCCTCCTCGATTAAACTACAATCCCAAGTAGTTGATCCAGTTCCATCATCGATCAGCCCCACTCTTCATCAAAAGACTGTAACCCAAGTGGTCGATCAGTTTTTATCCTCGGTCGATCCCACTCTCCCGTTAGAGAGTGACTCCAAAGTGGTCGATCCATTTCCTCCTGTAGACCCCATTCTCCCCTTGGAGAATGAAACAAAAGTGGTCGATCTGGTTCTGTCATTGGTCGATCCCACTCCTCCTTTGATGAGTGCCAAAGTGGTTGATCCAATCCCTTCCTCGGCCAGTCCCACCCTTTATTTGACAAGTGCCAAAGTGGTCGATCTAGTCCCTTCCTCGGTCAGTCCCACCCTTCATCTGAAGAGTGCTAAAGTGGTTGATCTGATTCCATCATTGGTCAATCCCACTCTTCCTTTGAAGCATTCCTATGCAGTCGATCCAATCCAATCATCAGTCGATCCTACTCTCCCTCTAGAGAGTAAATCCGATAATTCCCATGTGTTTCTCATTGATACAGAATCTACCATGTCATGGGGAATTCCTCCTTCTCCCGTGAAACCCCCTCCAAGTAATGAGGCCATCCTTTTTTATTGGGGTGCGCTAACTGGACCTCGTCTTCCCTCTCACATTCCTTTCCAAATTACAATACAGGTTTGTGGTCGGGACGTTCCGTAAATATTGATAGATGAAGGTGTGTTCATTAGTATTTTGTCCTCTATTGCATGGCACGCTTTGGGTTGTCCTCTACTTCCATCGATTACCCAGAATCTGTTAGCTTTTAAAAGAATAACTAGTCAACCTTTAGGGACCCTCCCTCAGTTTCCTGTAACTTTGGGAGCGAAAACTCTCTTTATTGATGTCATGGTAGTCCGAGACCCCTTGGATTTCTCTTTACTCCTTGGGAGAGATTATGTCTATGCCATGAAAGCTATTGTATCCACTCTTTTCTGCATGATATCTTTCCCTCACGATGGAAGAATTGTGACTATGGATCAAATTTCATTGATCGGTCCTGACTGGATTACCTCCCTAAATGATTCTTATATGACGACAGTATCACCCCCGCCGCATGTCAATTATGTGGCATTGTCTCCCATGACAACAACTTCTGATGATTTAGATCGAGTAGTTGACATGGTGATCTCTTCGGTAGGGCTATTGGAACCTGATCTCCTTACCCCTGTCGCAGCCCTCGACATGTCTTCCTTCTAGAGTGATTATCTTCCATCCAGTGAAGATCTCTTGGAATCCATGACCGAGTTTTGTCCCTTGACATGGTGTCCTTCCAGAGAATTATCCTCTTGGAAGCTATGATCAAGAAGCAGTCACGAGCATAGTTTCTCCTCTCTGTGCCAAGCTCGTTAAAAAATGAAACAGAGGCCACGAGCATAGTTTCTCTTCTCTATGGAAAGCTCGTTAAAAAATGAAACAAAGGCTCTGAGCATAGTTATTTTCCTATGTCAATCTCGTTAAAAAATGAAACAGTCACATCTCTTGAACCTTCTTTTCATCCACCCTTCTCCTTTTTCTCATCTACTATAGAAATTGGTGACAACCTCAAAGTCAGTGACTGAATTGAAGCTTGGAGGGCATGTCTCCAGCCTTTGATGATCATTCTAGAGTTAATCCACTAGCTTTTAAAGCTGGGGGCATACCGAGATTAGTCTTTGTTCTTTCTCGTGATCGTAAATATATGAGAATTCATCCAGGTAAACTTTTATCTCTTTTTCGGACCTGTATGGATACGTCAAAAGGGAACCCCCTGGAGTCTCCTTTAAGCTCTTTTCAAACTCTCTAAACATGAAAAGATTGCCGACTGATCTTGCTTCCTTTCCCACTTGTTAAAAGGTTTGAAAGGGCGTCTTTCGAGTGATAATTTATCTCTTTTTTGGCCTCACGAGACTAACATTACGAAAAAGGACAACATTGGAGTCATCTTTAAGTTCTTTTCAGACTCTCTAAACATGAAAAGATTGTTGAGCAACCTTGTTCTCTTCACACTTGTTAAAGTATTTGAAGAAAACATCTGTTGAGCGATAGTTTATCTCTTTTTTGGTCTCATCAGACTACTTTACGAAAAAGGAACTAAACGAGTTCTCTTTTAAGTGTTTTTCCAGACTCTATAATCATGAAAAACCTTTGAGTTTACCTTCTTTGGACTCGTTAAACCATCATACATTGAAGGGCCCATATGGGACCAAACCCTTACTTCTTCCAGTTCATTAAACAAAGGAAGAGGGACTTACCGAAGGTAATTTACATCAAGCATGTCTTACCCTCCTCGAGCTCGTTAAATTAAAAAGAGGTACTCATCTATCTAGATGGGGGAAAAATTGAAAGAAGCAAGCCAAGTAGTTTTTGAGAACATTACCAGTGAACTCTTAGAGTCTCCCTTGAACACAACACCTTGTCTTTGCACACATGTTAATCCGTTGAACCTCTGCACTAAACCAATCCTCTAATTTTTTCTTACTCCTTTGGGTCACCTGACAAAAGTCACAGTATCCACTGCATTATCGTGTTTTGGTCCATGTCAGGTTTCTGTTTTTGTGCCTCAGTGTTCAAGGGAAGTATCTGCCTCAAGAGTCATCCATCACAAAGATATTGTCTCAATACCCATGTCAGTCCATGTTCATTTGATCTACCAATTACATCTTTGTGTCTGTT
Organism: Picea engelmannii; assembly: GCA_009831015.1. Classification (NCBI taxonomy): domain Eukaryota; kingdom Viridiplantae; phylum Streptophyta; class Pinopsida; order Pinales; family Pinaceae; genus Picea; species Picea engelmannii. Next base: position 1,468,782 of record ML776638.1, read on the forward strand.
TCGTGTCATTGATGGGGGATACATCAAGGCCCTCCTTCGACGAGTCTATTCATGTTGACTTCAACACATTATCCAGGAACTAGACTTAGAAACCAATTAGTACTTTGGGACCTGCATGCCTCAATGACAAGCTTCCTCACGTTCGACAATGGGTTTACATCATTGACCTCTGATCGGATGATTCCACGGATGTTCGACTTCAGCTCATCCATTCACATTCGTTGGAATGTACTAGGGTACCTTGGGAATCATTGACATCAATGGTGATTTCCCTTGCACTTGTTAACGGTTTACATCATTGACCGGTAATCAAATGGTTTCTGCCATGTTCGACATCAAGACATCTATTCACATGGTTAGATTTGTACTACATTGGGATTGATAAGAAGAACCTGGGTTGAGTGATCACTCTTATATGTACTTTGCCCAGGTTGTGAAGGAGTTTCTCTTGAACAATGACACATATATTGTCACATAGATCCACTTTGTATTGGTCGTGGCTATGTCTTGTTATCTCGTAGATCCACTGTGTATTCTTTGTGGCTACGATCAGTTCAGGTCATGGGAGTATAGATCCACAGTGTATCTTTAGTAGCTATACATTTTTATCAATATAATTATGGATCCACAGTGTATTTTATGGCAGTCATATCTTGCAAATCTTGATCACCCAAGCATAGGTATGCCTTCCTTGGGTTTGAAGCATGTCATAATATTTGTTGAATGTTTGTGTGCAACTTCTACCAGGTTCTCTAAGTCTACACCCTTGCTTTAAATATTTTTAAAGTGTTTCGGCCATCATTCTCTCTTCTAACCTCACACTTTAGGGGGCATTCTGTTACACATGAAATTTGCACACCTAGGTACCTCACCCTAAGTGTCGTAAAGTGTCGTATAAGTGTCACATACACCTTGACACCATGGAATAACCTATGTCACAATCCCTAGTCAATGTGGAGGAGGGATATATTACATGAAGGAAAAGAAATACTAAGTACACATGAATTATTATTAATATTCATGGAAAAGAAATTGATTAAGTGAGAGAATCAAATGCACATGAATTTTTATTAATATTCATGAAAAAGAAAGTAATTAAGTGTGAGGATCCACCTCACATTTGGTTTCCTATTTTTTAGGGAAGGTGGAGGATCTCATTGAAAGTTGAAATATTTCCTCCTTAAAATCCTTGAGAGATATTTCCTCCCCAAAATCCTTAAGAGATATTTTCTCCCCAAATATCTGAGAGATCTGTTTATTAGTGGATCTGATGAGAGATCTTTTCCATGGTGGTTAGACCTCCAAATCCTATATAATGAGGGGTTTCCATGAAGGAGGGGGAATGGAGATTGAGAATTATACCAAACTTATGATCTCATGAGCGGTATGTCATTTGGAGCATCCGCATTCTGCATGTGGACTGTTTAAGCAAGGGTTGGACAAGGGGAACTTGACGAAGCTACTACACTCGCATCTATGGTTGTAAGCATTCTTCGTCATTGTTCTCTTTCATATAATATGCTTGGCCTGTTTCTTTCAATTCTGTGTTTGATCTCACATGAATTTTTCTCTAATAGATAGGTCTATTTCAAGCTAACCTCAATAGAGTAGGAAGTTGTTTGTACTTTTTTTTGTCTACAGGGCTCATCGAAGAGTTCAAGATTGGAGCTCAACTTGGACCCTGCAGGGACAAACACCCGTAAAAGGTACTTCTTTTATCCTTCCTCCTCACACATTAGTTTATCTAGACTTAAAAGGAAGTCAATGTCCATGATAAGCATCTTTTGTCTTAAGAGTTAAGAGTCTATCTCTCAAGAGGAGATCTATCTATCTGCAAAGAGATTTTCCTTCAACATAAGGAAAGAAGGAAAACGAAGTTGGTAATAATTAATGTAGCGAGCTCAACTCATTGAAAGATTCGTTATTTAAACCATTTCCAACATATAAGACCCCCCAAAATTGATCCAAGACAATGGAGGAATGAATTTAGAAAAAACAAATCAGGAAAGAAATGAAATTGTTTTTCCAAATCTTGATCTTGAAACAGAAAATGAAAACACTAAATTTTCAATCCAAGAAGAACACCGTCCTCTATATGTTTCATGGGAGGTAAATATCATCCTCTCATGTGCTCAATTTGAAAGTGATTATTATAGCGAACTCAAGGATGAAAATGAGGACTCAATTCAGTATGAAAGTATTGTAGAAGATTTTCAAATAATACAACCAATGTATATCAAGCCAAAAAAACAATGTTTACATCAGAGGGATAGAAATCATCACTTTACATCATATTTTTATTATGTGGTTTGTTTTCCTAAGGCCGAGTTTCATGAATAAGACTCTCAAGAACTAGAACAAATGATCACAAAATTGAAGGCTCAAATAGAAGAAGATAAAAGAATTGAAGAAACACTCAAAGAACAGCTAGAAGAAAAGGACGGGATCATTGGAAACTTGGAAGCAAAGATTGTCACATTAAGAAAGGATATTAAAAAGAAAAATGTGTAGAATAGCTCAAAATTTTTGAATGACATTATCAGCAGTCAAAAATCTCATTTTGACAAGACCAGACTTGGATACAATCAGACAGAAAAGGGATCAAACTCCAAAACAACAGAGCAAGAAACATATCCAAAAAGATATGCAGAAACAATCAGAGGGGATAGGAAGATATACAAGGAACATTACAGGGACACTCCTCCACCAAGAAGATTCAAATTTCAGAATTAAAAACCAACAAATAGGCCTCAAGAAGAAGAAGGATTCACAAGACCACCTCCTTTTAGAAGATCCTCAAGTCCCGGGTATCAAACTATATTCTTTGGTTTATGTTATGCATGTAACAATTTTGGACATAAAGTTGTGAATTGCATAGATAACAACAGGAGAAATAACAACTTTGAGAGTCACACACAAAGGGGTTATTCGAGAAGGCCTAGTGAAACACCGAGAAGAAGTTACAACAGGTTTGAATCTTTGAGCAATGAAGTGGAATGTTACAAATGTAACAATTTTGGACACGTGGCTAAAGAGTGAAAAATGGCAGTCCCTCCTAAAGAATCTCAACAGAATAAAAATAGTCACAGATAGGAACCTCAGAAAAGGACATGGATAAGAAAGCAAGATCAATATAGCATTGAAGAATGCACAATTTCTCTACAAGCTAAGAAGAAGAAACATGGTTGGTATGTTGACAGTGGGTGTTCAAAACACGTGACAGGTGATAGAGACAAGTTTCTTACATTACAAAAGGAAAGAGATGGACCAATCTCCTTTGGAAATGATTATTTAGCTAAAATCATTGGAAAAGGCACAGTCCGAATAGGGAACAAGAATGAAAAGGCAGAAAATGTTCTACTAGTAGAAGATATGAAACATAATCTTCTAAGTGTGAGTCAAATGTGTGACCAAGGTCATAAATTTACTTTCGATTCACAAAAGTGTGAGATAAGAAAAGAAGGTTTCAGGGAAATTGATTGCTACAGTTGCAAGAACTTCAAGCAACATATATGCGTTAAGTGAAATTGGAAATGAAAAGTGTTGTCTAGGAAAGGAAGATGAAAATTGGCTATGGCACAGAAGAATGGGTCACATGCATTTTGATAACCTTGTTAAAGTCAACAAAAGAGAAGCAGTCAGAGAAATTCCCCAGATCACGAAACCAACCAATACTTTATGCAAGCATTGTCGACAAGGAAAGCAAACAAAGACTAGGTTCAAATCAAAGGAATATTCAATGACAAGACCACTGGAAATTGTGCTTACCGATCTATTTGGACCAACTACAATAAAGGGCATAAAAGGTGAGAAATACTTTATGTTATTAGTTGATGATTATACAAGAATGACTGGAGTTTGTTTTCTCAAGAATAAGTCAAAAGCTTTTGAAAAATTCAAAATCTACAAGGAAATGGTTGAAAATGAAATGAATTCAAAAATAAAATGCTTGAGATCTGATAATGGAGGAGATTTCACCTCAAAGGAATTTATGGACTACTGCAGAAATCATGGAATAAAAAGGCAATTATCCATTGCTAGGACACCTCAACATAATGGAGTTGTTGAAATAAAGAACAGGACAGTACAGGAAATGGATCGAACAATGCTAATGGATTCAAAATTGACAGATATTTTTTGGACATAGGCAGTGCATACAAAAGTTCACATTCAAAACATATTAATGCTGAGAAACAACACCGACAAAACTCCTTACGAGCTATGTAAAGGAAGACTAGCAAATGTGAAGCACTTCAAAGTTTTTGGAAGAAAATGCTATATCAAAAGAGAATATTGTAGAATAGGAAAGTTTGACTCTCGTATGGAAAAAGGAGTACTTGTTGGTTACTCAAGTACAAGGAAAGAATACAAGTGTTACAATCCAAGATTGAACAAATTTGTGGAAAGCATCAACTTGACAATTGATGAAACAGGTAGACCAGAATCAAAGGAAGAAGAAAATGAATCAATGAAATAGCCCTTATAAGAAGAAGAAAAAGAAGTAGAAGAGGAAGATGAAGAGAATCCTATAGAAGCATAAGAGAAAGTTCAACAAGTTTCTCCAAAGACACCCTGTAAACAAGTGCAGAAGAATCATCCTTCAGATCAGATTATCGGAAACAAAGATCCAGGAGTTGAGACTAGAAGAAGAATCTATTCACCAGAACAAACACACCTAACACTCTTATCTATAATTGAAAAAAATTGTTTTGAAGAAGCCAACAAGGATGAATTTTGGAATAAGGCCATGGATGAAGAATCGAATCAAATAGAGAAAAATGACACTTGGGAAATTGTTCCAAGACCAAAGAATAAGAATGTGATCGACACAAAATGGGATTTCAGGAATAAATTGAATGAAGATGGACAAGTTACAAGGAACAAAGCTAGATTTGTATGTAAAGGATATGCACAGATTGAAGGAATCGACTTTTAAGAGACGTTTTCCCCAGTTGCCAGAATGGAAGCAATCTGTTTTCTTTTATCTTATGCATGCTCCAAAAATATTAAAGTATATCAGATGGATGTAAAATCATCTTTTATGAATGGGGAACTTGAAGAAGAAGTATACATTGAACAACCAGAAATATTTCAGCTATCAGAGAACACAGATTATGTGTGTAAATTAAAGAAGGCCTTGTATGGTCTAAAACAGACTCCTAGAGCATGGTACTCTAGACTGGATAAGTATCTATAGCAGGCAGGGTTCAGAAAAGGAAGTGCATACAGCAACCTCTACATCAAGGTAGGTCAATGTAATATTTTATTAGTTGAAGTTTATGTTGATGATATTATTTTTGGTAGTGATGATGACAGGTTAAGCCAGAAATTTGCAAAAGATATGCAGAATGAATTTGAAATGTCATTACTTGGAGAACTATCCTTCTTTCTGGGACTTCAGATACGTCAAAGAAACCAATGAATTTTTATTTCTCAAACCAAGTATATGAGAGAAATGCTAAAGAGGTTCGGAATGGAATATTGCAAACAAGTTATCACTCCCATGAAAACCAGTTGCAAGTTGAGCAAAGATGATGATTCGAAGTTTACAGATCAAAGGAAATACAGGTCAATGATTGGTAGCCTACTATATGTGACAGCATCTAGACTAGATGTAATACAGGCAGTTGGACAGGTGGAATGATTTCAAAAAACACCAAAGGAATCACATGTATTAGCAGTGAAGAGGATTTTCAGATATCTCAAAGGAACATAAGAGTTTGGATTATGGTATCCAAAAGGAAAGGATCTATCACTTATTTCCTACACAGATGCAGATTGGGCAGGTTGTATTGATGATCGACGAAGCACCAATGGAGCAGTGTTCTACTTAGGTGAGTGTTTAGTATTGTGTCTAAGAAAGAAATATTCATCGGTATCTTTATCTACATCCAAGACAGAATATATTGCAGCAGCATCATGTTGTACACAGGTTCTTTGGATGAAGCAAAATCTCACAGATATACAGGTTGAGTATGATGAGCCCATTCTAATCTATTGTGATAATACAAGCTCCATAAGTATCTCGAAGAACTTGGTGATGCACTCCAAGACGAAGCACAATCCAATAAAGTATCACTTTCTACTGGAGTAGGTTGCAGAAAAGAATATCAGAGTTGAGTATGTGGGCACAAAAGAACAAGTGGCAGACATCTTTACAAAACCACTTCCATGAGAAGCCTTTGAATATCTTCCCCAGAGAATTGGAGTTGTTTCTACTCCAAAATGAATGTTTTTTGAATGCTTATATTATATGTCTTAGATGTACATGAGGAAGCACCACAAGAGGACAGTTCAATCAAGGGGAGCATCCCCAGATGGAAAGATACTTTTCCATTGATGACAAAGGGGGAGAGATTTATCAGATGCAGAGGACAGAGGCATGGTTCCCAGGGGAGCATGAGTGATATGATTTCAGTATTTCATCAAAGTGTTGCCATCAATGCCAAAGGAGGATATTGTTGATTAAGGTTGGTTTTCATTTATGTCAACCCTTGAAGAAATCCCCGAAGGTTTGGGTAATGGACCCAAGATTGTTTGATGTAAATATGACTCATTATTGTCTTGTCATGGTTAATAAGAAGTAAATATGGATGAACTCCAAATTGGTCCCCTTATGGTGAAATCCCTCACGGGAAGATGCTTTGAAGAGTGAGAGAACCCATGCTTAATTGTGAAATAATGAGACGAAGGACAATGAATTTGTCAGTAACACTATCCTAGATAGATAGTTATTGTCATTCCATTTCTGGTGGTATGTGGAGCATCACATAACTCCTCAAGGTTAGAGAGTTATAACCATATGAAGTTGAAGAACCCCTCATAAGTCTTATAGAAGACCCCAAGGGTCAAAGTGCTTTGCAAAAGAAACTATTTTAAATGAAGAAACCCTAAAATAAGGAAAGTGCAAGGCTACATGAAGATATAAATAAGAGGCAAAGCTCACTCATTAAAAAAACACTTGTACATATTGTATATCTATTTTTCTTGTGTAAAGATTCTTGTAAATACTTTTGGATACATATGAAGTGGCGAACGTCTGAGGTAGGATGAAGGGTTGATGGAGAAATTATCGGATTTATAGAAAACCCTATTTTCTTAGGCTTACGCGGGTTGTCTATGTATAGGGTGCATACAGTACGTGGGTTGTCTATGTATAGGAAGCGTATGTACGCGGGATGGCTATGTACAGGGTGAGTACATGTTGGTAAATCCATGGAAACTTGAGAAGATGAATATGCAAAGGTTCTAGATTCTAAGATCAAGCTCCCAGGAAGGTCTATAGTGCTCAGATACATTAGATCCATCCATTGGTTCAAAAAGTATGTCATATTTCTATGAATAGTTGGATTTTGATGTATGCATGAGGAATGGCAATGGATATTTGAGGATTCTCCCTAGAGAGACTAGTAGCTACATGAAATCTTCTGCATAAGTCAAATATACTGAAATACAGTGTTGGTATATTCATCATTGATACTACCTGTTGAGGCACATCTTGTATTTCTTTCCATATGGCTAAGGGTTTTTATGGTACATGGTTGAGAGCTTGTATTTGTGTAGTAGTTGATGTATTGAGATGTTGGATATAAGAAAGGGTTTGATGACTAAGATCATGTGATGGATATTATACGTGTTCATGATTACACACACCTATGTCGCACATGACTAGAGAGAGACATGTGTGCCTTGAGTAAAATATTATGTATGAGGATGTGTGCACAGGGTACAGTTACAGTCTGGATATAGTGATAGGTTATAGATCTATGTGAAAGAAGTTACAGAGGGTCAGAAGTTTTCAAGAAAAAGGAAAGCCTAGTTTTCAGAAGGCATACACAGGTTGCATAACATTTAGGTGGTGTACATACGCGGGTTTCATAACATATAGGGGGTGTACATACGCAGGCTGCAACACTACAGGTCATGTACCTGTTGTATTTTTGTTGATACATGTACAAATTGATTACAAGACAGTTGTACAGGTTGGATACAGGTTAGTGGTACAGGTTGATACAGTTGTACAGTGGTATATCTCACAGTGATAGTGTGATAGTGATTCCATCATTCTACTCATACTTCATGGCGGTTGGACGGGGCAAGGACAGGTCATTGTAGCCACCTTTCGGTTGTAGTCAGAGAACATAGGGGGTTGTAGCCTCCTTCTGGTTGTAGCCAGAGAATTGAGAAGTTTGAGCTTCCCTCAGGTTGAAGCCTGAGAAACTAGCGGGTTGGAGCCTCCTTCCAGTTGCAGCTGGAAAACAAAGGAAGTTGGTGCTTTCAATGAATGTAATTCTTCAAGACATATAAGAAAAATGATTATGTGGTTTTCTCCCACTTTTGGTTTCAACGTAAAACACAGGTGTATCATGTATGTGTGTGATTGTTCATTTCTTATTGCTCATTATCGGATAATAATTCTACATTGATATAACACTTGGATTATTTGGTTAACAAGGATTATAAATGCGCTATTACTAATCCACCCCCCCCTCTTAGTAATCCAACACATATTGTTTCAAGTAAAATTTTAAGAATTATATCTAAAATATTGGACACGTGGAATTACATACAAGTTATCTATCTGGAAACAAATAAGAATCAACAAGTTTTGGGAAGTTACCATATCTTTCAATTGGCACATAAATGTTTGGTCAAATCGATGGCATTGCAGAGAAGACATATGAGACTAATATAGAAAGAAATTTTAGACTTGGAAGGGATGGAATTTTTTAGATACATCAGGATAAAGGTTAGTCAACAATATAGTCTCAAAATTAGTGTTTTAAAGGTACACAACTTACAATTGGATTAGATTTTGATAGAAATATATATTTTTGGTAATTCAAAATTTTTGATAAAGAGAAAAATGAGGAGTATTATTATTTTTGTACTACATGGAAAAGGTTTCTCCAAAAATTACTTCTCCCATTAAACATTGATAAGGATCAATCAAAAATCATGAAGAAAATGGAGAGATGCAAAACTAGCTATCCAATTTGGAGAATCAAATTAATGAATTGAATGATAGGTCGGTGAAAAAGTCTAATTTGATAAATGTGAAAATAGAAATGGAATGAAAGATGGAAAATAACATGAATGATAATAGGGAAAATATGGAAAATAAGATGTATGAAAATAGGGAACAAATGGAAAAGAAGATGGATGCAAATAGGGATCAAATGGAAAAGAAGATGGAAGAATTGAAAATGTCCATGTCAATTATCTTGTTACATACCATAAATGAGAGATTCCCTCAAGGAGATATCAGGACATGAGGAAATCATGTAAATGTGGATGAAATAAATATTGAGCTCCAAAATCATGATTATTCATCACCTCCAAATTCACATCATTTGGGGTTCCACTTGGCACCAAGGAACTACTTAATGCCTAAGATAAATAGGAGGAATTTTTATGGTAAAGATCCTATAACATGGATGTTCCTTATGGAAAAATTATTTTATATACACCAAGTGTCAACCTTACAAAAGGAAAATATTGCATCCTTGTAGTTAGAAAAAATATCAATTTGTCTTATATCAATGGATTCATGAAAGAAAAAAGGATTACATTATCTCTTGGTCCATTTATATGGATGGATTGATATGACATTATGGGTATAATAGGGGAAATATATTCTTTATTCAATTCAAAAATATTTGACAAAGAGGTCCAATTAAGGAGTTGTTATGAACCAAATGCTTAAAATATCAGAATAAACTAGAAGTACACACCATGTACACCAATGTGAGCATGGAGCACAACTCCAATATAGATAAGAGAGATTAGTTACACAATAACTCATTAAATGATAGGAGACCTAGAAATGGGTCATGCCTAGCATTCTCTTTGTCCCGTGTGAACCCACGAACCACCCCCTGGAATCCACCAATGTCAAAGTAGTTGACATGGTGACCCAAACTAAACTTGGCCCATAATTTTCCTGAGGAAATATAGAGGAACCTCCTTGCTATTGCAGGGAGGATTTTCAAACACCATAAACCATCTATCCATCTAATTGTCCTTAAACTATTGGTGGATGCATCAATCCATACAAATACATCTCTTTGTGACTAATGGTTGTAGTCTCGATCTATGATCAATGAACGGTGACATCAATTCTTCTTTTGTAATATTTGAGTCTCCCACTTAGTTTTTATCAATGCCAATCATGTAATACTCAAACATCCTAGCCTTGTATTCAATCATATTGGTTAATTTCTCTTGGGCACTTGCAATGGACTATACAATAATATCCAACTAAGTGGCCAATGACAATTGACTAGGATCTCTTGTACTTATTAAGTCTTGGACAATTGATCTGAGAGACATCGACCCTTCAGCAGTTTCTGAGTTTATGTTTGTCAGTTGTGGGTTGGGGTTTTTTGTGCCTTCCTATGGTTGTGTCAGGTTTTGGTTGTGCCCAGGTTCCATCTTAATTATTGTGTTTCAATTTAATAATGGATCTTATATAAATTAAGTTGATTTTTTAAATTAACATAGAAAATTACAAAATACAAGAAATTAAATAGTTTAGGAAATGAAAAAACTAGAAATTAAATGGGAATAGATACTTGGATTCCCTTTGAGATGGTGTTAAGATACTTTCGACACTTCGTTATAAAATTCCCTCCTTTCAATTCACTCAATATTTTGTAAAATGTTTGACGTGGTGGTCAAATGGGCCAAAACCAATGATCGTGGGCCCTTTTAATCAGGCCCAACATGAGTGTGTGCACATTCCTAAGAACATGCATGTGTTCTTTCCGACAAAACTATGTGGCATCATGGGTGGTGGTCGAGGTTTTTTGAACCTGTCACATCAGGAATGTGTGTGTTCATAGGAACATTCACATGTTCCTACATGAGCGTGTTTTTTCTCACCCTGTTGTCACTTTTTTTCCATAAACATCATGAACATGCCCTTAACTCAAAATTCATCTTCAAAAACATACAATTAATTATTTTCCAAATATCTAAATCTTTAACAAAAATTTTATTAAATATAATTTTACTTTCAAATGATGAAATAAAATTATAGCAATAATAGTCTATCCATTCACATAAGTTTGATATTGATATAGATTTAATATTAATCTTAACAATTATTTAGGAATATTATTGAAAGTTATTTGTAATAATTATTCAAAATATTATTGGACCAATTTACTTACTATTTTTATAGTGTTTTTTTATTGTTTTTATAATTAGTGATTTCTTTCAAAGGTATAAAGATAAATTAATAATAATAAATATTTTTTTTAAATGTTAAACTTATTTTTGTCGAAATGGTTATGTTAACTTGTCATAGCTTTGTCTCTACTACCTTTGTAGTTTGAAAAATATTATGTAAACGATCCAGATGGATGTTGGTGGCCTCCCACCTATTCCAACTAGCTCATTTTGGTAGTTTTCCAGTTGGACAGTTTTTTTCTAGTTTTCGGGTCCCCGACTTCCGAGTCTATTTTGGGGCCCTAAAAATCATTTTTAGGGCTTGCCACAATTGGACTATGTACTAAGATAGATTTTTGCAACATCGTGTCTAGTCCTTGGATATACCTTTCCAACGGGCTATCATGCACCTTAAACGGAGATCATATGAAAAAGTTACGACCCGAGGAAGTTGATGTACTAACTTACCCCAATGGGGACCACGTGACTTTTGGTGCTTCATCTCCTAGTGTTAGGTTTTTGGATGTCTAGGGTTTTGACATTATTATTTATTGTAAAAGGTCTTGGAGAACCTCATAGTAACCATATTCTTATGAATGAGCTCAATCGTCACATCTCTACTCAGAGATAAGCCGCCATCATTCTAGCAAGCTTGTTTTCCATTGCATTTTATAGTTTCAACACATTTTCTTATTGAATAGAAACCAATTTTATTGTATCTCTGTTATTGTATCTTTGTTATTATTTTGTTTTTGTGTTAAGAATAATAATAATCTGTATTCATTTTTTTCTTCTCATAAAATCCAGATCAGTGGAATCAGAGTGGTATGATCCTTGTTGTTCTTAATGCATGTCCCCAACGAGGTCAGGCTACAAAGAATTGGGTCTCGAGCTTGTTTCTCTTGAGGAAAAAATCTCTCGCATGCCCAAGTGACCTCTCATGGTGGGAGAAAATAAATACGATGGGACAGGAGATCCTTTCAAAATGTTGCTTGAGGAAGCCCTCTCGCAACAGAGGAACGAAATGATGGATAGTTTTGTGCAAATCCTCTGGAAGCTACTAACAGGCGATGCATCTTACTCGAGTTGAGTCCTTTCCGCCTTAAAGGTACAAATCAACTTTGATATTCCCATATTTGAAGGTCATATAGACACAGATGTTGTAAACAAATGGTTGAATCGTCTAGAAGGGTATTTTTCTATCCATAACTTTTCGAACAAAGAAAATATTATGTTTGTGCTCCTCAAATTCATTCCCCGTGTCAAAGATTGGTGGGAGACTTTCTGTGAGAAAAAGGAAACATAGGAACCATCGTTATTTAAATTCATGGTCACTTGGGAGTCCTTCAGGGATGCTATCAAGGAACAATACTACCATGTCAAAAGTTATGATGAACTGTATACAAAATGGACCACATTGTGGTAGGAAAGAGACCAAGCAATGCTAGAGTTCACAAATATCTTCCATACCTTGCCTATCAAATTAGGTATCAAATATTCTGAGCGAAATTTGGTGTTCAAGTATCACAGTGGTCTGCATAGATACTTCCAGGCAGAAATGGAGTTTTTGGACATCTCGTCATTGGGCGCAGCCTATCGATATGCCATAAAAATTGAGAAAAATCTTAGAAAAAAGACACGACAATTTGGGCCTGAGAACCCCTCACATAAAAAGAAAGTAAAGAGAATTCCCAACCTGCAGATCAAAGGATAGAGCAAAGATGAAAAAACTCAGGAAAATCATGTTGGTTGTGGAGCCTGATTATCTTCTAGATTCATAGGTGGGATTTCAGCTGTGTTTATACCCCATGAAGACTTTACACCCCAGAAGTATGTACATTCTTCCATGCAGGGGAGTGTAGAGGGGTACCCCCTCTGCGAGGTCTGGGGAGGCTATCCCTCCAGCTAGGGGGTTTGGGAGAAAGCGGGCCCCCAGTGGAGGTTTAGGGGCAGCGTCCCCTGATGGGGGTTCAGGAGCGAAGCCCCCGGAGGAAAATTTTCCTTGTAAATGTATATTGTAATTTCATTGTAAATCTGGACCGTTCATTATAAGGTTGTAGATCTAATGGTAGAAATTATGTTAGGGTTTTTTTCCCTAGAAGGAACCCTCTGTTATGAGGGAGATGTATTATGGCTATGCATTATGGTGAGTATTGTATTCTGAGAGAGGAGACTATGAGAGAAATAAGAGGAAGTTATGTTACAAGGGAAAAACTCTCTATGGCCAAGGGTAAACCACAACAGACAGGTATGACTGCAAAAATAAACTCAATTCCAACATGTACTATATAAACTAATGTGCAATACGAGGAACAAGCCTACCTCGATCCAATTGTTTGGTGTCATTCCACCATTGAGCAATTAGACCCAAAGATTTACACCTGTAAGAAGTTCTCAACAAACAAGCGATGCAATTATATAGTGACGATATATAAAATGAGTCAGCACATCAGATAGCACAATCCATTATTAAAAATTACAAACATGTCCATGGATAATAATTAGATATTTGCAAGATATCGATAGGACAGGAAATGAGTATTTCTATTAATAATTGATCAACAAAAGTATCGACATTACGGACTTCCGTGTCGGCATGGTTCAAAACTAAGAAACCAAGTTCCTTCCAACTAGGTCTCCACCACTTCAATCCTCCACCAACGGCAAGCTCATAACAAAGAGGTAATGAGGTCCTCTTGACAATAATGAAAGAACTTGGGGGCTAAACATTGTGTTCAGACTTGAGGGACAAAGGGATGCAGACTCAATATGAAGTAATTTCTCCAGAGAATATTTGCTCTCAAAGTTGAATGCTTTCTCTTATTTTTCCATAGCTCGAAATTGTGCTCTTATAGCCTCCAGAATGTAACTGAAGGGCCGAGTCGGAACATTTCCAGTATATGGAAGGCCAAAGATCATAGATCTTCTATCATGACATGGAAACGCAACCTCATTTTATATTTTCTGGCACAAATCCCAATATACGCGAGCTGTAGTGAAGCAGCAAGCGTATACGCACCCTGCAAAGCATTTTAGGGAGTGTATATGTGAAAAAATATATATTTTGGCTCTGGATTTATCAAAAAGAGGTTGATAAGTCTACATAGGGAAATGGAAAAAGGCCCTCTATGCAAGATAGCAATGGTGAGGCAAATATTTCTATAATAGATGCCCCCTAATGTGTGAGATCAAAGGAGTATCTGCGATGGCCGAAATACATTATCAATAACCCAAAAGGGGAGTGGTAGAGAACTAGCTGGATGAACTCAATTGCTCATTACATTATGTATTGACTTTGCATATATGGCTGCCAAGAATGCCAAGAATACAATGCAGATCCATGTGGAAAATATACCAACAAGTGTTCATGGCCACGAGTAAGCAAGTATAAATGAGGTTATATGCCAATAGTTGTCATAGTCATGAACAAGGCCCAGTGAAACTAGTCTCGAAATCAATCTGAAGATATTTGCATACCATGGAGTACAATCTAATCTCCCATGATTGTTGAAGTCAAATAGGTACTAGTCCAATGAAATGGAAGCAACAACTCAGGAAAGTTTCATCTACAAAGTGATGTATTCAAGTCTTCAATACAATCCGCCAGTGGTGCAAGTCTACATCATGTGAATAAAAGAGTTGAGGTCGAACATGATGAGACATCGTTTGATTACCAGACATTGAGTTATACCATTAACAAATGTGAGACGGCCTACCAATGATGAAAGTAGGTATCAAGGCATTGAGTACATCTCTACAAATGTGAATAAAGGAGCTGGTATAGAACACTTGAGAGATACATTGATCAGGAGACATTAATGTATTCCAATCTATCAATGGAAAGAGAGCTTGCCACTAATGACTGCAACCCTCAAGGTAGTCATAAAAATCTAGGTCTCGTATCCAGAATACATGAGCTGAAATCGATGGAAAGAGACCCTCTAAAAGGAGAGCATTAAGGCATCTCTCATCATTCAACACGAGGAACAAAGTAGGAGCTTCATCATTTGGTGGAGATCGAACGAAGTACATGTTCAGGAACCAACAACCCTGTGCATCTTTCGTGTGTGCCAAATGCAAGTGGTACATGAAAAAGACCCTATGAATAGCAGCCAACGATGAAAGTTGCTAACAAAGGCGAGGAAACCACCAATGAGGCTAATGGCATCCAAGACGTTGCACGAATCCCAAAGTGTGAATAGATGTCTTGTCGTCGAACACAAGGGAAACCACCCAGTCAATGACCCATGATGAAATGTCGATTTTTGAGATCAAGGTGACCTACCAATGATGAAAGTAGGGCCAGGGTGAATCATAAGACCAAAGTATCATGTGATTTTGAGACAAACTGAGGGTATGGCTGACATGCAAAGTCAAGATTTCTGAGGAGTGGCTGACACAGGTTGATAGACTTCCTTTGAAAAAGAGCATGAGATATATGGTGGACTCCGGAAGCATAGACTTAATGAGGTGACAACTAGATGCAGGAGGCATCCATAATGTTCTCTATAGTGGTTGGAAGATTAACCAGTCGGTAGAGAAAATTCTATAACGAGATCAACTTCCTAAGGCCATGTTAAACCCAAAATTATGATGACGCAAGGACTCAATAAATTTTTGCCCTGTTCAAAGGTAACACAACTGTTGCCAATTACAATATAGTACTCCCTTCCCGCCCGTCTTTTTTTGTTTTTTCATAACAAGTGAATGCTATGATACAGAGAAGGGAATGAGTGTCGCAAGTAAGAAAAACTAGTTCCAGCAGTGGAACGTACCTATGCTCAATGAAAGGAAATGCATGCGGGAGATGGACACTTGGGGTGATGTTCCATCCATGGTATAGGGTGTCAAATTGTGAAGGATATAAATAAGGCTCTACTTGGTTGAGGATGCAAACTGCTTGGGCCATGGTTTATAACGCAAAGCGAGAACCGGCTAAAGGCTCAATACTGCAAGCAAGGGCATGAGATGCAATCACAATTTAACGCCAAAAAATGTCCTTTTTTATATCTTTTAGTCTAATTGGTGTGAAAAAGAGGTAAACTTGTGCCAAATAGACGTATTTTCAAATCCAATTTATGAGTGTGAAAAAAGACAAGTTCACTCGGTGATCTTTTCCATTTTTGATAGCGAGTCGGAAAAGAGCTTAACTAAGACTCATGATATTTAAAATCCAATTTTAACGAGTGTGAAAGGGACAAATCACTTGGTGATCTTTTCAATTTTTAATAACGAGTCGGAAAAGAGCTTAACTAAGACTCATTTTTTGGGAGTCTGCGGGTAATAAGGTCACGTGTGCATGAATGAGAAATGAGGCTCATTGTAAAGTCATGTATCAAATTCTAATGGACTCCCGGTCCTAAGGAAAAATCTCGACATGGACACCAAATGACAAAGAGGTTCTAACTAGGGTACCCATGTTTGGTAAGTCTCGACCATTTATTAACGATGTTATGATAGCAAATGGAGGTTAATGCGTCGCAATAAATGGGTTTGAACCTAAGGCGTAAAAGTTGTAATTGAAGGATAATGAAAAACTGTGCGATGTAGTGAATACCTATCCTATATGCTATGTTATGAATATACCTACCTAAGGAGATGAATCACCAACCATGACGTTGAAATATGTAAGAAAATTGAGTCGAAACTACAAAAACCAGCTTAAAACCATTTTTGAATTAGTCCATTAGACAAAATAATAGCATAAAGATATATCAAATGGGTAAAAATGTTTTATAAATAGTAATAAAATCAAAATTTACGATGTCATTTTCATTTTCACCCAAAATAGTGCAACTTGGACTAACATACCTCCATAATTCAAACGGCGATCGCGGGAGCAATAGGAAACGGAATCGCAAACCGTCTAGACCAGGTAACTCTTCATCCCATCCTCTTCAAATTGAATGGCTTACAGTTTTGAATTAGGCTCCATTTTTTTAGTTTTTAAGGGTGCAAATTGAGTTTTTTGGTATATGCGGGTTTCTACTAATATGTACCATATACAAATAGATATACACCCCTGTGTGAACTACAGGGAGCATATATCAGGCCCTACCCACGACTATTCTAGTTAACCCACGTATAATTGCGCAAAATGGAAAAAAATATGTTTCTAGCTCAAAAATTGATTTGGTTTTTGCAGGATGGTGTTGGAGTGGAGGGAGAAAGAGAATGAGGAGGTAGATGCAGCAGTGGATGGGGATCTGGTAGCTCAAGCGGCATTAAAAATATGTGGTCTATACAAGTTTTGGGCTCTCAAAGGAATGAGGGCCCAAGTGAGGTTATTGGAAATGTTGGTGGGCTATTGGGATCCAGAAAGCGAGAGATTTATCCTTGATGGACAACCATTAAGGATCAAAGTAGAGCACATCTACTTCTTGACAGTACTTTCACACCAAGGAGAGGGCATGGACCTCAAGTCATGCGGGGCCAAGAGTGCGATGAAGGTCGAAGAATACATCAAGGCCCACTGTGTTGCAGGGACTCCCATGGTGGGAATTCAAATCCCTATCCAGGCTATAGGTAACCTCAGCCTGAATATTATTGTGCTCATGCTTACTAATATCATAGGGTCGGCCTCACTGCATCAAGCATCGAGACTACTTATGTTTTATGCACTGGAGTGTGCGAGACCTACCATGTACAATTGGTGTACCTCACTGTTGACCAATATGAAAGGGTGGTTGACAGAGTGCAAGCAGGGGGCAAAGATAAACTTTGGGTTTGCCTCTATCCTTTGTATATTATTTTTTGAGCAAATCCCAAGCCTAGGACCTAGAGTGGAGATCATTCCTAGAGGGCCACATGATCCAGCTATGGCGCGATGGATCAAGATCATGAGACGGCAGGGGGGAGGTAGGGTGGCGACACCCTACAACGATGATTTTTTCTTCTGGTGGGGAAGACAAATCATAGCTCTGGATGACTATAACTATGCAGGAATTGATTTCATAGGTGATCCTGATATGCCTCTTTCACCAGGAGCCGCCTATGGCACCATAGGTAGACAATAATTTTTATATATTTCATTTTTTGTATTTTTGTATTTAAAAGAACAAAAATATTTTTTGGATGGTGTTTTTAAATATTAACTCGATACTTGTGTGGTTGCAGACGTGGGTTCACAATGGCCAGAGGGATTCCTACGACATAGGCAGAGGCACCTAGGAGATGAGGCAGTGGGAGGAGAGGCGGAGAGAGTCCTTCAGAACGTGAATGGCAACCTGTCGCATTTGACACAGAGGATTCCTATGGTTCAGGTGGAGGATCTACCTGAAGCCATGCAGAGGCAAGTTGTCAGTGTACCTAGAGCATGGGTATGACTCTTTTGGTGTCTCACCAATGCTATGGTTTTCTATCACGAGACTCATCCAGTGCCACAGGCGTAGATGTCATGGGACATGTATATTAGTTGTATATGTATTTTTTAGGGTTTTAGCCCGAATTTTGTAATATAAAACACCATATTTTTTGGAAATATATAATGAGGGATCTTCGGCTGTACTTATATATTACAATGTGTACATTGATTTAATGGTTTTATTTGCTTTATTAATGTGACAAATGCCAATACAAAACATAATTAGCGTAGTCATCGGATACATGATTAGAACTTCTAGGAATGTGAAAGTATGTAATAAAATAAAATTGTCGTTCTAAAAGACATACCCGTAGGAATCGACGGAGTAACATCGGATCATGCACACGGTAATGACCATTCAACTGACATGCGACTAACTGAGAATCCATTTGAACCTCTATAGATCAAATACCATGTGATATAGCATCGCGCAATAATTTTATGATGACATTGTATTCAACCACATTATTCGTGGATGGCCCTAGGCATACGCCACCTGAAGACACCAGCAGACCCTCGGAGGAGTAAATCACCCAAGCGGTGGAAGCTAATTTTCATGTATGACGACTCACTCCGTATGTGAATCCTACGTATACCAAAGACTCCATTGACATTTTCCAAAAAACGGGAAAACTCGATAAGCAAGCCAAAGACAAAAAAGGGGAAAAGGTGTATATGCACTAAATTTACATTAGTATACAAAGGGCTTTGCCCAAGCCCAGGGCTAAAGCGTAATAACCTTTTAAGTAGAGCCCATTTTTGGGCTCAGCTAATTTATTCCCTTCATAATCTTCCAACTCGTAGGCTCCTTTTCCTAGAACCCATCGCACGATATAAGGATCGTGCCACATGAGTTTAAAATTGTCTGCCCCTAGCGGTTCTTTGGATTGGTCATACAAGAGGAACAAGTCACCCTCATCAAACAACCGGGGACTGATGGACTTATCATATTAAACCTTGACACATTTCTTTTTTTCCTTGATAGTCATAAAGGCTTCCTCACGTTGCTCATCAAGACTCTTTAGGTGTACAAGGAATTGCTCTAAATCCAAAGTGTTAGGAAGGAGCTCAACTACCAATTTGAGAGAAGGGATTTCCCATTCAACGGGAAAAATCGACTCCACACCATGCACTAACTAAAAAGGGGAAAAAATGGTGGCAGTCTCGACCGAGGTTCGGTATGCCCACAACACGGGATACAACATGATTTGTCAGTTGGAATTGCTCTGACTGACAGTTTTTTGTAATATGGTCTTGAGAGACTTGTTGATGGCCTCTACTTGCCCATTTTCCCTGGGGTAATAAGGAGATGAGTGACTATGTTTAAACCCTAGCTTAGACGCTAGTTCTACCATCATTTCATTTTGAAAGTGATTGCCATGATCAGTGACAATCTCACTCGGGATACCAAACCAGGCAATAATTTGGTTGAATACAAAAAACGTTGTAGTCTTCCCATCAGATTTCATGGTAGGCATGGATTCATCCCACTTGGTGAAGTAGTCGACAGCCATGATAATGTGTTGATGCCCCCCAGCCGAAGTTGGGTTGCAATCAACGAAATCTACTCCCCACTTGGTGAACGGACCGATGGTAATGAATGGGTGAAGAGGGGTTGGGTGCAAGCGCATTTTTCAAGTGAACACCTGGTAGGGGTGACACTTCTTAACCACTTCAATACAATATTTAAAGATGGTGGGCTAGAAGTAACCGAATCGCAAGATTTTTTGGGTTGTCGTAAGCCCGGATAGATGACCACCACAAGCCCCTTTGTGGAAATCATTAAGGACTAACTCAGCTTCCTCGTGAGTTAAGAAATGATGTAAGATGCTATCTATTCCTTGATGATACAAAGTGTCGCCGATGATTGTATACTTTTTGGCTTGGTATCTAACACATCGTCGATCATCTCGCGAGAGATGCTAAGTGAAATTCAAGGCTTGAAGATATAAAACAATATCTCCATACCAGGGGTCGAACGACGAGATGAGGAAAATGTGTTCATCTGCAAACGAATCAACATGAATAACATCTTCGTCTAATCGTGGGAAATCGGATATTAACTCTGCAAAAACTAGTGATTTCTTGGACTTGGCCGAAGCAAAGTCGAGATCAAATTCTTGTAAGATGAAGATCCATTTATTATATTTTCTGCCTATGATGTCTAGTGAGGACATATTGAAATGGATTAGCATCGGCAACCACAGTAGTTTTGCAAAGCAATATATAGTTTCGTAAACGTTGCACTGCGTGGACGGCAGCCAAAGCTATCTTTTCAACGTGCGAGTAATTACGTTCAGGACAGACTAAGTTTTTACTAAGATATTAGATGACATGCTCACGGAGCTCATAATCCTCCTAAACTAGAACCATACCAATGGTCTCTTCAGACGCGGCGATATACAACAAGTAATCTCTACTGTAATCAGGATATTTCAGCAGAGGGGTCGATACTTAGGATTTTTTTAAAGTGTCAAAAGACTGTTGGGATCGCTCATCCTAGATAAACGCGGTGTATTTCTTCAATAGGCGCATGAAACCCTTAGTGATATTGGCATAATTCACAATAAACCGATGCAAAATGTTATCTTTACCCTGTAAACCTTGAAGTTGTCTAATCGTGTGCAGGGGAGGCAACTGAAGAATTGCCTCAACCTTATGTGGATCTACCATGATCCCTGTCTCGGAGACTAAGAATCCTAAGAGACGGCCAAATCTAATGAAAAATATTCATTTATAAGGATTGAGTCAGATTCTATAGTAGCGACATCTTTCAAAAACCACTCGAAGGTGCAGCAAGATCATCGAGGTAAGCTTCGACTATGTGTTTGAGATCATGAAAAGTGAAAGTCATGGCTTGTTGGAAGGTTGCAACAGCGTTTTTCAGGCCGAAAGGAATTTTTCGATATGCAAACATGCCCCAAGGACATATGAATGTCGTCTTATGTTGGTCTTTGGGTTTGATTTGGATTTGGTTATAGCCTAAACCTTCGTCCATAAAAGAAAATATTTTGCTTCTTGCACACTCATGGAGAATCTGATCAATGAAAGGCATGGGGAAGTTATCTTTATCACAAGCCTTGTTCAGGTCACGAAATTCCATACACATGCAAATGGTTCCTTGCTTTTTATTCACGGGAACGGGGTTGGATACCCATTCGGTCAAGGGAACCGGGTAGATAAATCCAGCATTAAGTAGATTCTCTACCTCTACCTTAATAGCGTGGGCCTTCCTAGGATTGACAAATCTAAGATGTTTTCGAACGGGTTTAGCATCTAGGTAAGTCCTAATCTCATGTTCGACAATACGAGGGTCGATCCCTGGCATCTCTTCATATGACCAAGCGAATACGTCTCAAAATTCTTTGAAGAGGTTGGTGTAGATCAGAATCTCTTCTGGCAAACAATTTGCACCTATATTTACATTTTCGATCTTGCCAGGGGTACAAGAGATATCTATCTGGATGGTAGGAGAAATACTCACCATATTCCCTTCGGTGTAAATTCCATGTGTATCAAGTGGAACTACGGCGTGACCGACTATCTCAATAAGGGTAGATCTAAAATCATCTTGCTCAACTCTTTCAAGACTTGCGAGAAAATAAGATCGATGATGCATATCGTCCCAAGGTCTCTCAAAAACATTCATGGCTTCAAGGATGGCTTCCTCGAAAGGAAAAGTATCATCCAAGAAATC
Organism: Picea engelmannii; assembly: GCA_009831015.1. NCBI lineage: Eukaryota > Viridiplantae > Streptophyta > Pinopsida > Pinales > Pinaceae > Picea > Picea engelmannii. The sequence continues at coordinate 1,491,014 of ML776638.1, forward strand.
ATGTGAAAAAGATAACGAATTTACCCACAAGGGCCTAATAACTGGATCTTCCTTGACCGTCTGCAAGGGAACAGGATCAGTATCGACAAAAGAGTCAAGGAAATCTTGATATGCAATCTATGTTGTCGATAGTGGCATATCCATGCCAGCATGCGATTGACCTTCAATCGACGAAGTCGGAGAAGGTAGGGTCCAAGGGTCACTAGAATAAGTAGTGCGGAAAGGAATGGACTTCTCTACTGAAGCAGGTGTATTGGACATGGCGTAAATGTGGTGAGGCGGTGCCAAGAAGTCAAAAGTCCCCATGAGGGAAGAATACATTCTGACACCGATATTCTCAGTTGTCGGCTAAGAATTTTCGACCACAGGGATCAACGGTCCAACAGATGCATTCAGGCTAGAGTACGCAAAGGATAACAGGTCGGTCGTCATAATCTCCCCCTAATGAGGAAAACAAAGTGTGCGGAAAACGGATGATATGACGAAAACCATAGCATAAGTCCAATTGTGACCTAGTAACAGGTTATAATCGAGAGGTGCATCAACTACCTCTCCTTCCACCTCTACCATCTTCCCACCTAACTGGACCAGAAAGGCAGGGAGAATACCATGAGGGCGGAAGGAATGACCGTCAAATGCAGTCAACATGGTCGATGAATTTGAAAGGGTTGGAGAACCGGTAGCTTTCCAACAGACTAAGGACATCACGCAAGTGGCAGCACCTTCATCAGCGACCGCTCATTTGATGGTATATTTAGAATACTCCATGTGAATTTGGAAAGCCACATGGTAGGGTAAGTGAGGCTTCACGTCCGTGACATCAAACTTGATGATCTTCGAGCCACTAGATTCTAGAGATCCTAAGGTAGAGAGTAAGGCATTCCTCTATGATGGACACATCTAGAGTACCTCCAAAGAAGACATTGCACAAGGTGTTTGGCCCAGATCCTCAACAATAGAGTAGTTTTGGGTGGCTCTAGCATTAGGGTTATGGGTATAGCGCTTGAATACTCCTTTCAGAATACGAGGTGGTGGCTCTAGTTTCTCGATCTATAAATTCATCTCCAAGGGTGGAGGAGGAGCTTCTAGGCTGGTACTATCTTTTTAAGAGCCATAATCTCAAGAGCGAGTGCCTATATCGATTTTTGCGTCGACCATATTGATACAAACACGGTCGCCATCTTACGATGGTGGGTTTTGACTCCCACCAGGAGCATTTCCGGCGTTCGAAGAACTCGAGGATAAGTGTTGGTTGTGAGGAAAAGGATTCATTAGCACAACAGGCGGAAGATCTAAAAGCCTCGCAACCTCCGCAAGTTTGGGGCATAAGTGTGTAAGGTGATCATCAGTACAAAGTTTACAAGGAAACTTAACCTTATGCTTTTCTTTCTTTCCCTCTCTAGCATTATCGTTCTGTTTTCCATTATTATTATTGTCCTTGGATTTATTCTTCCCACCTTGACAATTATTTCGACCTTTCTATTTATTCCCATCTGTTTGTTGGTCACCATTTTGGTTTTTCGACGACTGCACGGAATGTACATTCGTCGATTAGGTGGGTTTGGAGGATCCATATGAAGTTGGTCCTCCGACAGACTTCGTTTCTGAGTCTGCGGACTTTACATTGGTGGACCCCACAATGCCATCATCATGGGGCCCAAGACTCTGTCTAGGATCATGAGTCAACCATGGTGCATCGGGAAGAAGGTGGTATAACATCCCAGACTGAGCATAGATCAAATCGAATTGATGGGCTCTAAAAATGGCCTCTTCCTCGTTGAAGACCCTGGAAGTAGAAATGTCCTTTGAAATAGGAGCGTGAAAAGACTTTAAAACCCATTCTAAAAGAAAGTACGGGGGTATGGGAGTCTTAACTAACCATTTTTTCCTGCACCATTCCTGGATATGGTCTGAAATATGAGTGTCGGTACCCTCATATTTGACAAAAGTTCAAGGCCAGCATCTTAATGAATGGGTAGTTGAAAATGGTTAAGAAAGGCTAACACTAACTGTTGAAAATACCCATATGTCCCCCTCGGTAGCTCAATATACCTATGTGATGCAATCCCAATAAGAGTGCGCTGAAACAATCATAATCTAATAGAATCGTGATTCAAAGAATTCGATGAGCACCGGAGGTAAAAAGTAGTGACATGACCACCAGGGTCCTCGCCATTCTTACCCTCAAACTTTGGAATGTCTAACAGAATCTTGGTGGGGACAGGGGGCCATGTGGGATCATGATTCACTGGTTCATATATTAGTTTAGACAAATCTGGCAGATTAAGCATGTCTAGAAAGGGAATACGAGGTTGCGACACCTGACCCCATCTTCCCGAATAGACTGAGTATTAGGAGTTGTGTTCTATCCAGGATTCTAGTGAGGACCAGAACCTTGTCTAGAATTAAAAGACACTCCTCCAGGCGGATTCATGAAATATGGATTGGGCATCATTCCATCAGAAATTTTCTGATAAGGGTTATGAAAATTGCCCCTAGTTGGATTAGTTCCAAACTGAAGGTTGTTAAAACTGCCCCCAACTGGATTAGATCCAGTTTGGGGGGTTCCCAATACATAATACTGACCTCCTCTAGGTGGGAATCTGTAGGATTGAAGTGGATTCGTTATGCCAAAAGTATTGGTCGAATTCGGTGCCAAGGGGATAGGGATATAGGGCGAAACTTGTCCGCCATCTTAGTTGTTCCATCCAGCCGTAGAAGGATTAGACTCGAGGTTAAGGAAGGGGACACTTCCTACATTAGGACTCTCTTGGGGAACATGAGAGCTACCAAATGGAAAAGGACTGTAAGGAGGTGTAGTTCCCCCAGGTCCAAGGCTAGCATTATGGATAGCAGCTGGGATGGAAATCAAAAACTGCGAAGTGAAACTTGTCATACCATAAGAAAATGGACTAGTAGCCATGAGGATGGTCTAAACATTGTAACTCAATGAGTGGCCAAACCCCCCAAAAGGGTTAGAGGCAAGAGACGGAGCATTGACTATGGGTTGAGCCATAGTACCGGTGTAGGCCTCCAACACTCCAACTGTAGCGGTTGCAGATGTCGAAGGAGTGAAATTAACTATAGTGGGATTGGGAGTTGATGAACTCCCAGTGTTCTGAATACTAGACTCGGTACTCATCCTTGTGGGATCACAAGTCTGAAAAGTGGATGTGTGTGTACCACTCTCGATAACTCTACGCCTTTTAGAAGGCAATATCTTGAAAATCGGTGGTAACTATAACAACTGATGAGACCTACGAGGAAGCGCGTCTGACTCCACAATGACTTATGACTCTCAACAAATAAAAAAATATCCTAAGGCCAACTAATAATCAAAGAGCATGCCAAAAATTCAAACGCCAATATGCATTCAAACGGGCTAAAGTGGTTGAGTGGCCTCCATCACTAAAGAAGGTATGCCTCATCCAAGAGGGACCTGAGACTCCCTGCTAAAGTTTGGAGGTAACAGAATCAGTTATAAGGGCCCTCGTAGGCTTAACAACCAATCGGTCTGATCCCCCCGGACAGGTAATCTTCCATAAAGGTTGTGTGTTGTCCGACCCCTATCTGACTCGGGATACAAGCAGAATAACCCCTACAAGTAACCTATGAGAAACCTAATTCAAGCAACTAATCAACCATTGTATAACTGATGCACAGGCGAACAGTCGTAAGTCTGGATTACTGTATGGGCAGGGTAGCAAAGCCCAAAACCTTGAAAGTACCGCCTCTCACAGAGGTATGGATACTATCAAGATCCCCAAATACGAATAAATCCACAGAAATATCTCTGACACTAGGTGATTGTCTAGGGGTTATCCCTTTAACAAACTTCATGTGACCTCATGCTTAACTCTGGTGTGAGCAGAGCCTCCTGATATTACCAATTATACAATGGATTTCTCAACTCCCTGTCTCAGACACATATGTTGATTTAATTGCCTTGGAGAAGTTTACTCCCAAAATCCTATTCCAAGGCACTAAATCCTAGGCTAGTTTGTGCATCCTAAGAAATAAAATCGTTACTAATCAATTTTAGTTTAAAGCATAAATTTTATTGGTTGTGGTTACTCAAAAAGGTATGGAAATGAAACTCATGGTGTTATGATTCTGCATGAAAATAAAAATAGATATAATGCAAAGCCTAACTTTAACTTTTCAGTGAATGATATGATAAATAAAAATAGTGCAATCTTCAATTTTAACTCTGCAACTCAGAAGTAAAATGCAATCTTTCACTAAATGTTCTAAGCTAATGATTAGGTTCCAAGACAAAAATACCAACCAATGCAAAATACTTATTTTTTTTTGTATTTTCAATGTATTAAAAAGAAAATGCATGGACTGATAAGCGACTTGATATATAACCTCTACTGTGTATAAAATCAATCACTCGAGCAGAATACCAAGAAGCTAAGCAGGCATCCCAACTACCAAGGACAAATCAAAAATGAAAAACAAAGAGAAAGACGTCGCCCAAAAATTCAACTCCAAACAGGTTTCATGTCATCCCAGATAATCTCAACAGGCACCACAGAGACCTAAGAAGGCTCAGTGATCCTCAAAACCTACCCAACGATCACTAAACCAAGCAAGAAAGAAAGGGGAAGCAGTATACATGATTGTTCAAGAGAAAAGGGTGTATATACACCTCTTTTAGTGGGACAGCAAGCGTGTATACACAGTTGTCAGGGGAAAAAGGGCGTATATCTTTTAAAACAAGGCTAGGAAAGGGTAAAAGGTTGAAAAACTTAGACTCAGAGTGAACAAACTATGTCCAGCAGTGATATGACAAGAAACACAAAGAAAAAAGAGCAATGTAAGAAGAAAAAGTACTTCAACACTTAGAAGGAAGATCTTTCCCCAATGGAGTCACCATTTTTGTTACAAGGGAAAAATTCTCTATGGCCAAGGGTAAACCACAACAGATAGGTATGACTCCAAAAATCAACTCAATTCCAACATGTGCTATATAAACTAATTTTCAATACGAGGAAGAAGCCTACCTCGATCCAACCGTTTGATGTTGTTCCACCGTTGAGCACTTTGACCCAAAGCTTTACACCTGCAAGAAGTTCTCAACAAACAAGTGATGCAAGTATATAATGATGATATATAAAATGAGTTAGCACATCAGATAGTACAATCCATTAATAAACATTACAAACATGCCCATGGATAATAATCATATATTTGCAAGATATCGATAGGACAGGAAAGGAGTATTTCTATTAATAATTGATCAACAGAAGTATCAACATTACGGACTTCTGTGTCGGCACGGTTCGAAACCAAGAAACCAAGTTCCTTCCAACTGGGTCTCCACCAATTCAATCCTCCACCAATGGAAATCTCATAACAAAGAGGTAATGAGGTCCTCTCAACAATAAGGAAAGATCTTGGCGGCTGAACACTGTGTTCAGACTTGAGGGACAAAGGGATGTAGACTCAATATGAAGTAATTTCTGCAGAGTAACTTTGCTCTGAAAGTTGAATGCTTTCTCTTCTTTTTCCATAGCTCAAAATCGTGCTCTTATAGCCTCCAGAATGCAACTGAAGGGCCGAGTCAGAATGTTTCTAGTATATGGACGGCCAAATATCAGAGATCTTTTGTCATGACATGGAAACCTGAATTCATTTTGTATTTTCTGGCACAAATACAAATATACATGAGTTGTAGTAAAGCAGCAAGTGTATACGCACCCTGCAAAGCAGTTAGGGAGCGTATATGTGGAAAAATATATATTTTGGCTATGGATTTATCAAAAAGGGGTTGATAAGTCTACATAGGGAAATGGAAAAAGGCCCTCTGTGCAAGATAGCAATGGTGAGGCAAATCTTTCTATAACAAGTTACAACGAGTTTTGTCGTAGGTTGTATCCCTTCATTTGTTGGATAATAATAAAGGAAGGACCTGGAAATTTCTCTGGTGGAAATAGCCCACACTGGGTGAAGCACGTAAATCTGTGTCTCTATTGTATTTTGTATCTTTTGTGTTTTGTTTTCGCAGTTGTTTTATTTTATTGCTCTGTGGTCCTATTTTTCTAACAACTGGTATCAGAGCAAAAGATAACTCGGAGGAAAAGAGGGTTCTTGGTTTGAGTGGGAGCAATGTCCGAAGATGGAAAGTTTAGGGTCAAGAAATTTAACGGCCAAAACTACCATTTATGGAAGATGCAGGTGGAAGATTATTTATGTCAAAAGGATCTATTCCTACCATTGGGCGGAGTAGCAAAGAAGTCAACGGCCATGAAGGATGAAGAATATGAGATTCTTGACAGAATGGCTCTAGGAACGATACAGCTGATCTTGGTAGCATCGTTGGCTTTCAATATTTCAAAAGAAAATACAACAAATGATCTGATGGATGCATTGGCTAAACTGTATGAAAAACCCTCAACATTTAATAAGGTATTTCTAATGAAGAGATTATTTAATATGAAGATGTCAGAAGGTGGGTATGTTGCAGATCATTTAAATGAATTTAATATGGTTACTAATCAACTAAGTTATGTAAAAGTGGACTTTGATGATGAGGTTAGGGCTCTTCTAATCTTGTGATCATTACCAGAAAGATGGAACGACTTGTTCATGGTTGTAAGTAACTCTGTCTCTGGTTCAAATAATTTAAAATTTGATGATGTTGTTGGTGTTATCCTTAGTGAGGAAATGTGACGTAAAAGCACTGGTGAGACATCAGGTAATGCGTTGAACATGGAGAATAGAGGAAGACAAAAGGATAGAGGAAAGGGCTCACGGAAGCGTGGGAATTCTAGGAAGGGAATATCCAAATCCAGAATTGGAAAGATAGATTGTTGGAATTGTGGGAAGAAAGGACATCTAAAGAAAGACTGCAGAGCCCCAAAGAAACAAAGAGATGGACAATATGAGAGAAAACAGGAAGCAAATGTAACAGGTGATGTGTTACAAGATGCTTTGATTCTTTCTGTCGATAATATTTCTGAGTCTTGGGTAGTAGATTCAGGGGCTTCATTTCATGCCACACCCCATAGGAAACATTTTCTATATTATTTTCAAGGTGATTTTGGGGAGGTTCATTTGGGAGATGATGCATCATGAAAAATTGTTGGAATGGGAAAGGTAAAAATAAAGCAACGCAATGGAAACCAATGGTTGTTGAAAGAGTTAAGACATGTTTCAGATTTAAGGAAAAATCTAATTTCAACAGGGCAGTTGGCAAGTGAAGGTTGTGTATCCATATTTACAGATAAGACCTTGAAGGTCATCAAAGGATCATTGGTGATAGCAAAAGGAGAGAAGGTAGGTACATTGTATTTATGTACTAGTAATACTGACTCGTCTATCTCTTTAGCTTCTACAGGAGTGGATACAACATTATGGCATCATAGGCTAGGACACATGAGTGAGAAGGGTATGCAGATACTTCAAAAAAGAAACTTGCTGCCAGATCTTAAACAAATTGATTTGGACTTTTGTGAGCATTGTGTTTATGGAAAACAGATTAGAGTCAGATTTCTCGAAGTCGAAAAAGAAGAGAAGAATGAAATGTTAGAGCTTGTGCATACATATGTATGGGGACCATCTCAGGTATCATCTCTTGGTGGCTCTCGTTATTATGTTACTTTTATTGATGATGCAACTAGAAAAACTTGGGCTTATTAAATTCGACAAAAATATGATATTTTTGATATTTTTAAGAAATGGAAAGCTTTAGTTGAGAATGAGACATGAAAAAGTTTGAAGTGTCTCAGATCCGATAATGGAGGTGAATATTGCAGCAAGGAGTTTTATGATTATTGTTCATACCATGGGATTCGTACAGAGAAGACGGTTCCAAGAACACCACAATAAAATGGTGTGTCAGGAAGGATGAATAGGACAATCATGGAGCGTGCAAGGAGTATGAGATTGAATGTCGGTTTGCCCTTACAGTTCTAGGCAGATGTTGTAGATATTGTTGTTTACTTAATAAACAGAGGACCTTCAATCTCTTTGGATGGTAGAATTCTAGAGGAGGAATGGACAGAAAAAAAGGTAAACTATTCTTTTTTGAAAACTTTTTGTTGTGAAGCATTTGTCCATATTGATAAAGAAAATAGAACAAAGCTTGAGTCTAGATCCAAGAAGTGCACCTTTATTGGATATAGTGTTAATGATTTTGGTTATCGATTATGGGACTATGAAAATAAAAAAATCATTAGGAGTAGAGATGTCATGTTCAATGAGAAGGTCATGTACAAAGATCAGTTGCAGGGAAAGAAACAGGAAGAAGAAAAACAAGAATACACAGTGCTTGATGAGATCACTGAAAAAGAAATTTCAAAGGAACCTGAAAATCAAAATGTACAACAATAGGAGTAGCAGGTACCTCAAACACCTGCAAGTGTTGTTAGAAGATATACCAGGTTAAGTATACCCCTTGAATGATACTCTCCTTCATTGTATTATTTATTGTTGACTGATTCTGGTGAACCAGAATGTTATGAAGAGGCAATGCAGGTAGACACCAAAAAGAAGTGGGAGAAAAGCATGAAGAAGGAAATGGATTCCTTGGTAAATAAACAGACTTGGGACTTCGTTCAATTGCCTGCGGGAAAAAGAGCATTGCAAAATAAATGGGTTTACAAGTTGAAGGAAAAAAATGGAGGAGAAAAGCGGTACAAGGCTAGACTTGTTGTAAATGGGTTTGCATAAAAGAAAGGTATATATTTTGATGAAATATTTTCTCATGTTGTTAAAATGACTTCAATTAGGACTATTTTAAGTCTTGTGGCAGTAGAAGATTTTCATCTTGAACAGTTAGATGTAAAAACAGTTTTTCTCCATGGGGATTTGGAGGAAGAGATTTATATGTAGCAACCACAGGGGTATGAGGTAAAAGGGAAGGATAATTTGGTATGTAGGTTGAAGAAGAGCTTGTAAGGACTAAAGAAAGCTCCAAGGCAGTGGTATTTGAAGTTTGACAGGTTTATGACAGAACAGGGTTATAGTAGATGTCATTTCGATCACTGTGTTTATTTTAAAAGGCTAGAAAATGGAACTTATACTATCTTGATATTGTATGTAGATGACATGCTTGTTGCAGGGTCTAATATGTAGGATATAAATATTCTCAAGAATAAATTAGCCAATTCATTTGTGATGAAGAATTTGGGTGCTACAAAGAAAATCCTTGGCATGAGAATAACAAGAGACAGAAAAAATTGCCAATTGACATTGTCTCAGGGTGAGTACATAGAGAAGGTGTTGGACAGGTTTAGAATGCAGAATGAAAAACCAGTTAGTACACCTTTGGCCAGCCATTTCAAATTAACTAAGGAAATGTGTCCCAAGACACAGGAGGAGATAGAATACATGTCCAAGGTCCCTTATTCATCAGCAGTTGGCAGCTTGAT
>ML776638.1:1516167-1565195 GCA_009831015.1 Picea engelmannii
AAGCATAAAGTAATGAGAAAGGACGTTGTATACCTTGGAATGATTAGATGAAATGATAGTATAAGTCAAAATGTAGGTGATGAAGGGTAAAATAATAGCAAAAAGTATGGGCAAAAAGGGTACAATATGTGGTCCTAACATGTTCCACGAGGGAATGATGAGATTTCTAGTATGGACATTAGTCATGAGTGAAGCTTGAGGTTGGAAACTCCAGGATATTTGGGTTTCCAATATACATTCATGCACCCAAGGAGAAAAGGACCAAGATAGACCATTAAGAAAGAAAGCGTACATTTGTGGGGTACAATGAGTCTTCGAAGGCATGTCGGATCTACATCGCTAATTAGAGACAGATTAAGGTGAGCAGAGATGTTACCTTTGAGGAGGAGGTATCTTTTAGAAGATATAGAAGATATCACATGGAGATTGTTAGTGTGAGATAGGAAGAGATGGTTCCTTCTCCCCTTCACCCTCCAATAGTTCAGAGGAAGACAATTGATCCTATTGATCCAATTGATTTTGTTGATCCTGTAGCACCAGTTAATGTTCCCAGAGATATTGTAGTAGGTCAAAAGAGACCTACATGGACTCATCAGACTATACAGGAGGCCGAAAGACATGTAGCTCCTTGTGGTACCTTCCGAGCGAGAAAGATACCTTAAAGATATATGTGCTATACCGCAACTATGAGCCACATCATTGAATCTGAGCCTTCATGTTATGAGGAGGCATCTAGTATGGAGAGATGCCATGATGGAGGAGTATCAGTCGATCATGAAGAAAGATGTGTGTTATATAACTGATGGGAGCATCGAGAGGCAAAAAACGAGATTTGTTGCTATATGATTCTCTCAGGTAGAGGGAATATATTATGAGGATACATTTGTTCTTGTTGCTCGATACACTTCTATCCGGATGATTATTTCCCCTGTAACATCAGATGGATGTAAAGACAACATTTCTCAATGGAGAGATTAAGGAAGAAGTATACATCAAGCAGCCAGATGGTTTCGTGATACATGAGAAGGAGTCTCATGTGTGCAGGTTGAAAATGGTCTTGTATGGAATCAAGAAACCACCTCGAGATTGGTATGTAAGGATTGATAGAAACCTGATGATTTTTGGGCTTTAGCAAAAGTGTTGTCAATTCTAGCCTATACTACAAAACTATTAATGGTGAGTCCCTGATTTTGGTCCTCTACGTTGATGATTAATTCCTCATCAGTACATAGAGCTTTATTATTGAATGCAAGTATGCATTGGCCTCTGAGTTCGATATGAAGGACCTTGGTATGATTCACTAATTCTTGGGACTAGCAGTGTGGCAGAGAACTGATGAGATCTTCCCGAGTTAGGGGAAGTACACAGTTGAGATATTGAAGAAGTTTGAAATACTAAACTTCAAGCCCGTGGCTATAAAAATAATGATGAATCTAAAGAAACTAAGTGTGTCTTCTTCTGATTTTGACGAAATTGATCTGACTATGTACAGATAGTTGATTGGATAATTGATGTATCTGGTTAACACCAGACCAAATATTTGCTATGCAGTGAGTGCACTTAGCCAGTTTATAAGTCAACTGAGATAGACACACTAGATTGTTGTGAAACACATGTTGAGATACTTGTGAGGCACAGTTCGACATGGTCTAAGATATACTTCGAATATTGATATGATATGGAAGGAATATATTGACTCTGATTGGGCAGGGAACACAGTGGACAGAAAGAACACCTTTAGGTGTTGCTTCACTTTGGGATCTTCCATGGTTTCCTAGTGTAGAAGGAAACAAAATTTTGTGGCTTTGATCACAACAGAAGAAGAGTACATTGCATTAAGTATGACAGTCCATGAAGCAATGTGGCTTCACAAGCTCCGTGCAGATTTATTCAAACATGTGTTGGATTCCACCATTATTCATTATGGTAACTAAAGTTGTGTGAAGATCTCTGATAATACAGTGTTTTGTGACAAATCGAACCACCTTGAGATCAAGTACAATTTCATCCGAGACATGGTGCAGAGGAAGGAAGTATTGGTGCAGTACCTTCCTACAGATGAGGAGGTTGTTGATGTTCTTACCAAACCAGGATGAAGTTTAAGTACTTCCGTGACAGACTTGGTGTGGCAGAGAATGCCTCCCTCGCTGAGAGGGAGTGTTGATGTTTGTATCTTCCTGAGACATTCTCCAGATCATACTCCTCTGTGACTAAGTTGATTTGATATGTGATGACACTTATCTGAGAAGGGATAAGTGGGGCACTTATCCGAGAAGGGATAAGTGTGGTTGGGCTTATAACCCAATGTCCCATGTGGAGAGAACATGAGGACATGTCAAGGGAGTTGACCCTTGATGTCATACACTATGGGAGTTGACCCTAGTGTTTCTAGAGGGTGTAGCCTCTAGAAGTCCACATGAAGTTCCATGTGTGACAAACTTTGTCCAGATCGTACTCCTCTGTGAATTGAGTTGAGTTGATATGTGAGGACACTTATCCGAGAAGGGATAAGTGGAACACTTATTCGAGAAGGAATAAGTGCAGTTGGGCTTATAACCCAACGTCCCATGTGGAGAGGACATGAGGACATGTCAAGGGAGTTGACCCTTGACGTCATACACTATGGGAGTTGACCCTAATGTTTCTAGAGGGTGTAGCCTCTAGAAGTCCACATGGAGTGCCATGTGTGACAAACTTTCTCCAGATCATACTCCTCTATGAATTGAGTTTAGTTGATCTGTGAGGACACTTATCCAAGAAGAGATAAGTTGAACACTTATTCAAGAATGAATAAGTGCATTTGGTCTTATAACGCATCGTCCCATGTGGAGAGTACATGAGGACATGTCAAGGGAGTTGACCCTTGATGTCTCACACTATGGGGAGTTGACCCTAAGTGTTCCTAGAGGGAGTAGCCTCTAGAAGTCCACATGGGAGTGCTATGTGTGACAAATCTTTTGTTACTATGGTGGTTTTGTACCACTGGCGGAGACTGCGTGTCTCTGGAAAGTAGTTGTGTACTACTATGGAAAGATACCTCCCTAGTTAAGAGGGAGTGTTGATGTTTCAACATCGGGCATAACTTCTCCTACATTGGGTTGCAGACCAAGGGAGATAGGATACATTTATCACAAAGGTGCACTTGTGATAAATGGGCCCATACGTAGTCCTTCCTTGATCATGACAAGGAATAATATGGACTCAAGGTGCTTGAAGTACTTTCCAGATGTCTATTAGCATGAAGCTGACATTCACTCATAGGTGTGTTCCTGTGGTGAAATATCTTGGTATAGTATTTTTCCTAGTCATGGTGATTTGACAAGGAATGATAAAGACTCGAGATGCTATATTTTATTACGTTTGGACCCAGAGTGAGCCTGAATTAATTGGCTTAGAGGGAGAGCCGCAGAAGGCGTTTCTCCTCGGTTCAGGTGGGAGAGAGATGTCTCCCAAGACTGAAAGACAAGTGTCATGAGTCTAGGGTGAAGTTTGTATACTTCAAAGACAAGAGTGGCATGTTGCATAATGTCTCCCTCATTGAGAGGGAGTGTTGATGTTTGGACAACATCAGGAAGACATTCTCTAAAGATAATAATTAATAATATAATTATTATTGATTATTATTGATTATTATATGTATTATATAATAGGTAAATGATAATAACAAATAGTTATTGATTATTCAAGGGACGCATCCTTTCATGGATGGTCACCTTATGTTCCCTATATATGAAACACTCATCATTGTAATAATATATTGAATATCTCTCATATCTCATATGAAGAAAAACAACACCATAAGAGCCCATGGAATAACATTGTTGATTGTCGCTCAAAGAAATCGCTAGTGGCTGAGGTGAAATCCTTTGAATCAAATGTGGGTTCCAACTCTGAGTCAGAACCAGAAAGGGGGAGATAGATCATTGATGTAGAACCTGGTGTCACCCTTGCTACCACCAAGGTCCATCCCAGTGAAACAGACAAGCCAGAAGAAGGCGAGTGCCTCTTTCATTCACAGATGTGAATAAAAGGCACCCCATTGCACTTTATAGTTGATAGCAGTAGCCAAAAGAACCTCATATCAGAAGAGGTTGTCAATCGGCTAGCCCTGTCGACAATGTGTCACTTGTATCCCTACACTAATGGATGGCTCTACCAAGGAAGCGATCTCTACATCAGCCAACAATGTTTCATGTCGTACATCATCAAGCCCTTCAAAGATGAGGTATTATGTGATGTTTCTCCTCTCGAAGTTTGTAATGTTCTTTTGGGCCAGCCTTATTTATGGAAATGTCATGTTGTATATGAGTCTAGGCCTTGTATTTTTATTATTACTTTGAACAGGAAATTGTACAGGATACTCGAAACAGTCCCACCTAGTACTATTTCCTTGATCTCTATCAAGCAATGCAGGAAGGTCATGTCTTAGACCGGGAACTTTTTCTTCTTTGTGATTCACTCTTAGAGCGAGCGAAAGATTGTAGCCACATCAAGGGCCTCCATGGATGAATTCTCCACACAAAAAAATAAATTGGACAAGGTCATGGAAGAATACAAATATATCTTCTCCTCACCTACCAGGGTACCTCTGCACTGTCAAGTCAAGCATCCCATCGATCTAACCCCCGATGCACTGTTGCCCAATGGGTCATTATACCACTACTCTTTGTTAGATAATGAGGATATCAAGCAATAAATCCAAGAACTTCTCCAAAAGGGGCACATCTGTCCCATCCCATTGCCTTGTGGGAGCCCAATCATGCTGGTTCAGAAGAAAGACGGGACCTGGAGACTCTGGATTGATTATCGGGCCCTAAATAAAATCACAGTCAAGAACCGGTACTCGATTCCCTAAATCGTTGATCTCCTTGATCAGCTCAAAGGGGGAAAATACTTTAGTAAGATTGATTTGAAGTCTGTCTACCACCAGGTCCCCATAGAATAGACATATTTATGGAAGATCGGCTTCAAGTCAAAAGAACATCTTTTTGAATGGTTGGTCATGCCCTTTGTTTTGATAAATGATCTAACAAATTTCATGAGGATGATGGATGATATCCTGCAACCTTTCACCAATAATTTTGTAGTGGTGTATCTAGATGACATCCTCATATACAACAAGACTTGGTTGGAACACTTGCAGCATATTTAGCAAGTTCTTCACACCCTGCGGCAACACAAGCTATATTCAAACTTGGAAAAATGATCCTTTGGCATGGACAGGGTCCAGTACCTAGGCTACATCATGGATTAGCATGGTGTGCATGTGGACCCAATCAAGATCCAGTTTATCCATGATTGGCCAGCTCCAACCACACTCACTGAGCTTCGGAGCTTCTTAGGCCTTGCCAATTTCTATCACAGGTTCATGTTGGGACTCTCCCATATTGCATGGGCCCTCAACCAAGTAAATAGGGGTGGTGGTAAGGAAACATTTGTGTGGGGCATGTCCCAACACCAAGTGTTCGATGATTTAAAACAATGCTTGTGCTCAACCCTAGTACTTTCATTATCGAACTTGCAACAACCCTTTGAGATCGAGACAGATGCTTCAGACTATGTTGTGGGCATAGTTCTCACTCAACATGGCCACCCCATGGCCTATCATAGTGAGACATTATCAGATGTTATTCGTAAGTACCCTACTTATGAAAAAGAAATGTAATCCATTGTGCAAGCCTACCACTAGTGTAAACATTACATTCTCGAGAAGGAGACAGTCATCCACACGAATCATTATCCATTGTAGTTCATGTAGACACAAGGGAAATTGCAGAATGACCACCATTAGAAGTGGTCCACATACTTGTAACAGTTCCACATCAACATCAAGTATAAAAAATTCAGTACCAACCGAGTCTTTGATTTCCTCAGCCGACCTCCATTCATGGCACTCACCACGGTGCTATAATCTTGTGGCCACGAGACCTATGGATGGCCCAACCTCTATGATAAATACCCTAACTTCACCACCACATATTAAATCTTGGGCGCAAACTCAATGGTCACTAATTTCCATCTTCAAGATGGGATATTGTGTCGACTGGGCCATCTCTGTGTTCCATCAAGTGAGCGAGCGAAGCTGATTTGGGAACCCACTACAGTCGGGTGACAGGACACTTCAGCATCGAAAAGACAGTGGTAGTGTTGCAAAAACATTTCTATTGGCCAAAAATTTGACAGGATGTCAGCAAGTATATCAGGTCATGCACTGCCTGCGCTATTTCCAAGATGACCACTAAGAAATAGGGCTTGTACAACCCCATGCCTACTCCTGATAGGCATTGGGAATCCATCTCAATGGACTAAATTCCGGGCCTTTTGTCTAACCAGAGGGGAAATGATTGTGTTGTTGTGGTTATTGATCATTTTTCCAAGATGGCGATCCTGGCCACCTGCAAGAAGAGAATCACAGCAGAGGCCATTGCCAAGATCTTCTTTGAATGAGTATGAGTAAATTTTGGAATCCCACAAACCATTTTATCATATTGGTACATTTGTTTCCTCAATACATTCTAGTCGAACCTATAGTCATTGTTGGACACTAAGCTCACCAAATCCACCCCCAGACAGATGGCCAAACTAAGGTCATCAATTGGATGATTGTGGATATCTTGCACATGTACAATTCCAAGCACCCTCGCACATGGGATGAGAGTCTTCCCTATTTTCAGCATATCTAAAATCAATCCCTACATAGCTCAATTGTCCACAACCCCACAACCCCTTTCAAGTCAGGTTAAGATTCCAACCATTGGGTCCCATGGATGTTGCACTACCTCTTACGGCC
The DNA here is from genome assembly GCA_009831015.1 of Picea engelmannii. Classification (NCBI taxonomy): domain Eukaryota; kingdom Viridiplantae; phylum Streptophyta; class Pinopsida; order Pinales; family Pinaceae; genus Picea; species Picea engelmannii. Next base: position 1,522,958 of record ML776638.1, read on the forward strand.
ACCCCAACCGACTCATATCCTACTCTAACTGAAGTTGACAAAGCCTCTCGGTTCCTTGAGTTGATCCACCACATCCGCCAATAGGTTCAGGATATTTTATAGAAGCCCAATGCCAAGTACAAGCAATGCCATGAACAACATCGAGTGCCACATAAGTTTTAAGTGGGAGACAAAGTGTGGTTGCACTTGCAAAAAGAACACCTTACAAGGCCCCATTGGAATATTTTCCTACTACGTTATGGACCTTACACCATCACCAAGTTTATGATTGACAATGTTTTTTAGCTCAACATTCCACCTTTCCTTGGCATGCACCAAGTGTTCAACGTGGATCTCCTTCAGCCATATTTTCCACCATTATTGGACACCTCAAAGATATCAGGACAGTTGACACCCATAGAGATCAACCCTGGCTCCATGCAACAAACATCCAGTGATCATATTGTGTACACATAGGTTAAGGGAACTCGCCAACAAAGGATCCAGCTTTATCGAGTTGTCAAAGCAGGGAATCTCCTGCACCAAGGCAAGTGGCTCACCTGGGGCCAAATTCAACAGAATTTTCCTCATATGATGGGGGAACTCAATGCAATGGATAACATTGCTTCCTAAGGGGGGAGGATTGATCCATATGGATTTTGGTGGCCTCCCACCTATTCCAACTGGCTCATTTTTGCAGTTTTCTAGTTTGGCAGTTTTTTTCTAGTTTTTGGGTCCCCGACTTCCGGGGTCGTTTTGAGGCCCTAAACAACATTTTTAGGGCTCACCACAATTATACTATACATAGATATACATGGAAACATGTGTATTCCTCAGATAGACCTTTCTAGCGGGTTATCATGCACCTAAAACGAAGATCATATGCAAAAGTTACAACCCTGGGAAGTTGATGTACTTACTTACCCCAAAGGGGCCCACATGAATTTTTGCGCTTCATCTCCTAGGGTTAGGTTTTTGGATGTCTAGGGTTTTGGCATTCCTGTTTATTGTAAAAATACTTGGAGAGCCTCAATGTAACCATATTCTTGTGAATGAGCGCAGTCATCACATCTCTTCTCAAAGATAAGTCGCCACCATTCTAGCAAGCTTGTTTTCCGTTGCATTTTACAGTTTCAAGACATTTTCTTATTGAATAGAAACCAATTTTATTGTATCTCTATTATTCTTGTGTTTCCGTGTTAAGAATAATAATAATCTGTATTCATTTCCTTCTTCTCATAAAATCTGGATCAGTAAAGGATGTAAGGTTGATCCTCTAACATATGTTTAGACATGTTGAAACCTGACACATTTGGATGGGATGTCTATGGATGACAACACTAAGTAGTATTTTCACTCCTTCATCACCTTCCATTGTTACTCTATGTACTTTCCATATTTTTTGTACGATTAAAGATGGTGCGGATTGATGTGGCCCATGCCCATTGATGTTAGGTGAATATTAGTTTGCTTCATGCACTATAAATTCCATCTTGTATCTTTATTGCAAGTCTCTTTATTATTAATTTTAATATCTTATTTTACATTTTTTTAATCTTATTTTGGAATATCGAATCAAGGTTTTGTTTATTTGGATTTCTAATAAATAAACTAATTTAGTTGGGTCAAGGCTCTCTTTTTTTTGTCATTTCTATTGGACATATTATCCTCGAGTTGAAACAACCTTCCAATAGTTTTTCTCTAAGTTACTTGAAATTAAGTAGATAATTAAATCCATAAAAGTTTTAAAGTATTTTAAATTGAAATATTATAATTCATGATTTATAAGATGTCCATCTTAGTAAATATACATTATATGTAAAAAATGTTTTAGGATTTAATTAATCATGGTCATATTAAGGTGGGACAACTCTTAATATTACTATTTATACGAAGTGTTCATGTTGAATTATGCTTCACCACCAAACATTATTGAAATTCCTCAATTAATATGGACACACTAATATATTAATATTATGTTTTTGTGTGTGTATCTTTATTATAAATTTAATACTTTTGAGTGAGAATAAATGATAACAAAATGTTGTATATAGAAATAACAGTCTACCCCGAAGGGACAAAAGAAAATGTTAGAAGTTGCCAACTTGACTACATAACCAGTTTGGATTTAAAACATGACTATTATTTATTGAGCCTCAAATTAAGTTGTAAACAAAAAACATGGTAGAAAATTGGAGTTAAACACCAGACTGACCGTTATCACCATCGTCGTTAGGATGAATGTGCCATGTTGAAGCACACACACACTGACAGTGAAAAACAGGACAAGGTTGACAAGAAGTCTAGCTAGATAATGAGTCAAGGAGGTTAGCAATCCTGTGATCCATCAACTCTTAGCGGAAATTATATTCTGCAATTTCCCTGGGAAGTTCAAAGATAACTAGAGTTGGTCTTCCGAGAACCATAACAGATAATTATGTTATGTCACATTGCTATAGGTATGCATTGGAACCTGTGAGTTGCTTGTTGGGGAATTGTTGTGATTTAGAGCAGGAGAGGTGGCAGTGGGGGACCTTCTTGTTGTGGGCAAGGGAGGGGCATCTAAATTTTCTTGTATGTGATCAGAAGGAATTTCCTCTTCCACAATTGTGGCATAATCCCAAAAATCATCCCCATGTTGGTTCATCGTAGAGGAAGAGGAGAGCAAAGAAGAAACTGAAAGGCTGGATGAAGGGATAGGTGAAGAACGATGTCTTGAAAAACCATGGTAAGACCCCAAACCTCTATTGGTTTTTCCTCTTTCACGAGGCATCGCTAAGAGGGAAGGAAAAAAGAGCCATAGGGGGGGTTGGAAAGGATTGGAAACAAGAAAGGAACTAAATAAGAAGGAAGAGAAACAGATGGAGGTGGAAACAATTTTACCATCAGGAAGAAAAATGAGAACCGAAATGAGCTAGGGCGGAGTTAAATGAGCGGTGGTGAGGTTTGAGGTTCTTGAAAGAGCCATTCCACTACCATAAATGGAAGTCACCATATATGTACCATACTTGATCACGCAAACCACTGATATGACCTAATACTAAATGAAAAACATGAGAACCAGAGCGCAGAGGAATAGGCTACATAATTCGTTGTCTTGGGCAAGAGGTCAAGTTCATGGAGGGGACACCAGTGTCCAGGTGTCGGGATGTCATACAGAGCTAGGTGGCACCCCATCTGGGGTCTCTAATTATTATTATTATTATTCATTTCCATAAGTTATTATTTTTCGTTCATTCAAACATATTTTTTAAAACTATACCATCTTGTACCTTTTCATCACCACACTCTCATGTCATCCATTTTCAAATTGTTTATGTAAAACAACAAGAAGCATATTGGGAAAAAATACATTATTGAGATAATAGTGCAATATGAAGAGGATGAAAGGCCTCTTAAGATATATAATTATGCTTTAACAGGTTATCACAATGAATAAAGATTCAAAATTTAGGAGGTAAAGGTTTACACTTTTGATATGTTCCAACCATGGAAATGAAGAAAGAATGCAACATCAATCATTGAGTAACTGCATTGATTTCAACAATGATATAACACTCATATTAAAAAAATGATTTAGAGAAATCAAGGAATTGCAACAATTTCCACAATTATATAACAAAAAATAATATGGTGCATTTATTATAGAGATGGTACAACGAAAAATTATTTAGAGTAATTAGTTGCATTGATTTTAATGATGACATAATGCAAAACAATAGGCTGTATTGATTTTAGTGATGATACAATGAAAAATAATTGAGCATAATCAAGTACTTGTATTGATTTTAACAATGATATAACACAAAACAATAAGGTGTATTTATTGTAGTGATATTATAATGAAAAATGATTCACTTCATTAATTGTAATGATATCAAATAAATTGATTATGTACATTGATTCTAACATGGATATAGTGCAAATTATCAAGTGAAATGATTTTAACAATAACACAGTGCAAACCAATTTCAAAATACATATTATAAGTGGAAGTCTTATACTTTCTTTGATTGGGTGTGAATCTCAACAATAAAAATTGAACCCTTCCTATCCCTTCCAAGGGGTTCAAACATGTCTTAGAAGGCTAATTCAAAAGTGATTTAAAAAATGTAGTTTTTTTAAATCACTTGTCATTTACAAAGGACAACAAATATCGTAAAATGTCAAAAGAAGGGTCACATTTTCAATAACCCATCAAAGTCCCCACTTCTAATGCTTGATTACTCAATGACCATTGTTTCATCACACAATACTTTCCTTTGGCATCTAAATACTAAAATCATCTCTATTCTAGTTGGATCTTATCTATTCCTTGATACAGTGTACGCTTCCATGGTGTACCCTTCCACAACATTAAATACATCACATAGCTCACACATACATAAATATCCTACAACTTTATTGACATATGCATTATTTATGTGTCACTTAATGCAAGCTTACCAAAGAAGATTAGACACCTTGTCTTTGTGAATCCCCACTTGAATTCGTCTATTATGAGAATTGTTGCTTCTTGTCAATATAGGAATTGGCATTGCATTTAGTTTACATCATGTTTTTGAATCACACACTCACCATAATGCCATTTTATTTGTTATATTTTCCTCTGACACTTTCCATAATTTTATTTCCTTTATGATCTTATTTTCTCTAGCAACATTGACATTTGTAAATATTTCGAGAATGTCCCATAGCTCGCTTTCCCCCTACCGCATCCCAAGACAAGATCAAGGAAACTTATCATTTGTATTATTAATGCATGGAACAACATTTTTGACATTGGGTGGGATTCTTAAGAAAGCTAGGGAGAAGGTAACATAATTTTCAGTCATCAAACTTATGCATTATAGATTATTCTCTAACATCCCACTCTTTCATGCATTTTCACATGGTTTGAGAAATAAAGTGAACAATCAATATGCTTGATAAAATATTATCATAATTGGTATTCTTGATGAGTAATTTCATTTAGTTTCATGTTTCTATGGATCTGTTGATGCTTGAATCCATTATGACCGAAACGGAAACCTCACAAGTATACAAATTCCCCTACATTTTTATAGAGGTGGTACTCCTCTTTACCTTAAGATTTTCTTGGGACTCTAGATATTTAGAATATGGGACTTTGTAGAAGTTCGTCATGGTAATCAAAGAAATATAAATATTGCAAGAAAAAATAACAAGAAAGAAAATGTTTTATTTTCTTTTCAAAGAAGTTCATGAGAAATGACTAGGAACCGCACACTTCATACATTTGAAAAAGATAGACAAAATTTCCTCACATCCATCATAGTTAAACTAAATATTTTTTATCACATAAAATAAAAAGAATATGGTATGCATGCATAAGAGAACTTTAACATAGTGGACACATGGGAAGCTCAAATAAAGATAATGATAGATCAATCTCAAATACTTTATACTCAAAACTCATAGTTACATAGAGTAGTCAAAACTAATCCCGAAATAGCTCTCTTGAAATTTCTGAAAAAATATATATAGTTTGTTACAAAGCCTTGAAATTTAAATGTGTTTGTCCTTGGGACTGGGATTGGGGCTCTCGCGGACCATAAAGAAAATATAAACAAGAAGTAATCTTGTAGAAGGAGGATGGTGGGCGATAATAAAATAGCAAGGCCTAGAAATAAGATAGGGAGAAGTTATCAGACTTAGATTAAACCTTTCTAGTCAAAGAAGTGGAGTAACTGGATGAAAGAACTGATAAAGAAAGAAAGATGTGATCATCATAAACTTACTATGATGGTCTCTCGTGTCTTTACTTTCTTTTTTTGTCCTTTTATTGTCTTCATCAACAGTTACAGGAATCGTTTCAACTGTTTCTTTCCCTTCATTGGTTAATTTGTCAATTGTCTTTTTGAACCATTATTCAATATAGTTTTTCATTGGTGTGATGTTCATCTCATGCCGGATTTTAATGTTGAATAACTCACCTTCCAAGTCTCTTAAGTCAAGACAGATACCATGTATTGCTTCCTCAATATATTTATTTTTCATAGAATAATCCACTACCCAACTGTCTATGTCATCTTCATTATATTCAAGTATACCATAAAAAATTTCAACTGATAACCCTTTAAATATCTCAACTTGTTCGTCAAATTGTTGTTTTGTTAGGAACATTGAGTTAAGAATTAATTTAGGGTCTTGTACTTCGTTAGTATATCCTGCTAGGTCTATCTCAGTGAGCCTCTTGAACAGTTCTTCCCTTTTCAGTATGGCTTTGCTACATGCTTGAACAATGTTATTCAATTTTTTAATCTTTTCCTTCCAACAAGCATTTAGTTGTTTTATCTGACATGGGGAAGGCAGATCCTCCTCTCTTATTCTTTATTCCATCATGTTAGAGAATTTGATTCCAAAGGGTAATACAACATCAATGTAGAAACCTTCTTTGTTCTTCAGATCAGCCTTCAAATATTCATGGAAGTCATGTGCCCTCAAGCCAAAAGAAGCAATATTTTTATAAACATCCCATGCCTCTGTTATCATTGGAATTCTCTTCTTAATATTTATTTCTACATAACTCCTGACTGATGTGAGTAGGATTGAAGATCCTTTCAAATTAACAATGGGTGTTCTAGCTTTTGACTATTGACAAAGGACTAGAAAGAAGTGGAAGAGGCATTAAGGCGTCTTCTAGCTCCCTAATCCTTTCTTTTAACTTAGTTTTTTTTGCTTCCATACCACTGATAGAATCATCAAGAGAATCCCTAGTTTCTCTGTGAATTTTAGATATTTGGGATGGCCGCATATCTTTTAGGTCAACGTCTGGACAAGATTTTCCCTTCTTATTTTTTTGATCACCTTTTTCTATAATCAATTTTTTAGATTCCTTGTCAAAAACAACACTTTGGAAAGTAAATGACTCTTCTTCACTAAAAGTTTCATTCTCAATGATCTCTAATGATGAATTTTGTTGGGACATATTTCTCGGTTGATTAATTGTGGGAAACATTTTCTCAATATCCGCCTCAGGCTCCATGTCTTCAAGACAGAAGCTATTGATGTCATTTTCTATGAGATTGTCTTCTTCCTCTTACACAACATTCTTCCTCTTTTTTCTCATAGGGAGCTTGTGTGAGCTCTCAATTTTTCCAGGGGGAGGAATATTCTCTCCTTCGCTTCTTGAACTACTGTTGGTAATTTTCATAGTTGGATAAGTCGTTCGAGCGTTGCTCCAGGATGTGGTAGTTTTAGGAGTAACAACTAGAGACTAGGCACTCTTTTTACTGGGACCCATTCCTTTTTGCTTGTAAAACTCGTTAGTACTAAGTATTTTTTCCAAGTCACCAACATTGTGTACAGGAGCACCTTGGTTGTTATCTTCTTCTTCATTCAAAGTAGTATAAATGAACGAGTTGTTGAATCCTACTGACAGCATAAGTTCCACAAATATTTTGTTAGGGTCAAACCCCTTTATCTTTTCAGCATACTTTAGATTTACATTGTTGAAGTGATTCACAAACTCATCAATTCTATTTATGTTCTTGAATATGAAATCTCCAATTTTCCACGGCAAGGGGATGAATTGTTTTTTTCCATTTTTCGTGGAAAAAGTGCAGCCAAAAATTGTATTTCCTTGCCACTTTCGTAATAAACAATTTATCAGACACATGGTATGGAAGAAAAGAGGGATTTTCTTTGGAACAAAAGATCCTGATGACACTATGATTTTCCATATGTTCTATTGTTCCCTTTTTCTCCAAGAATTTATTAGCCTAGTCAGATATCCTGGGGGTATTTTTACCAAACAACAATCCTTTGAAGACTGAAACGAAATCATTGAAATATTTGTTAAAATACAAAGAAGTATTGTGTCTCCACAATGCCTGATACCATAAGGTAACTAGCTATATTTCATGGTTCACCCTCTTATATATAGTCAATTTTGGAAATTGACAGCAATACACTATCGCAAATACCAGATAGGAAGCCATAAAGAATTTCTTGTCCCTTTTGTAATGTGATAATTGGGATGAGATTTCAATGGAAATCAATTTCCCCCAGTCAAATATAGTTTGTTCTTTAACTGTAAAATATAAAATATAAAGAATCATGCAAGAAATGGTGGTGGTGCTTCCCTGACCTCTCAACCTGGTAAACAACCAAGTGATTTCTCAAAATGGTTTTTTAAAAGAGTCAACCTGAATCCTGGTTATGTCTTCTGGAACAGTCACAAGATTCTCCAAAAACTCAGGTAAGAGATCCAAGCCATTGTCATGTTTCTTTAGAAAATCTCTATAGTATTCTCCTTTGAAGGTAAGTGTTGGCTCTGGGAGCTTCAACATCTTATGAAAAACCTGCAGTGAAAGGGAAATGGGGGAATGATATTGGAGCTGTATAATTTGTTGGTTCGACACGTACTTCTCAACACATGATGCAACAAGTTCTTTGCAGTCGAATACCTCAAGAACACACCCTACATGAGCAATTCTCGATGTCCATATTATGCCCTTTTGTGCAGGAGGAGATGAGTAATATGAATATGCTTTGGACCACTGATATTTCTAGTATTCACGGCCAAAAATATTCAAAGTATCACCACATAAATGTTGTCTAGTTGATGTTTCCATAGGTTGAAGAGAGTATTATTTCAACTGGATAATAATTTGAAATGAATCCTTTCAGAACTATAACAATAATATAACCTTTGGAAAATCATGTTTTAATGCAATTTAATGAAAAATCTCCTCAAGCCCTTCGTTATTAATGACAATCTTTACGAAGCATGCATGATCAATTATTAGCATTAAACCACACTAAATGCATATTGGGAAAAGCACAAAGATGGAGGGGACGAACAAGAGAAATTTGAATATGGAGACTTTTGTGAACCCACAAACCCGCGAACCCACGGTTGTGAACGATAAAAAATAAGCTAAATGTTGCAAAGTGGTCGGTCGAACTTGGATACAGGAGAAATGAAATACTTAGGGGCTCGATACCCGCGACAAGTCTGACGGTCATAATGTAGATCACGGGCCTTTGGGTGCAAAGTGGAGATCCCAAAACTTGGGAGATGAAGGCTTGAACCCATGAACCCGCGGTTGCAAAAATGGTAAAGTATATTATAACAAGGCGGTCGGTCGGACTCATGACATAGGAACACGGATGGAGATGAAGAACCACAAGTCCGCTTACCCACGAACCCGTCAATTGTTTTTTTGAAACACAACTAAGCATGGTAACTAGAAAGGGGAAAGAGAAGGGGGGAAATAAAAGGGGAATGAGGGTAGGTATAGAAGAGGGAAAAGAAATGGGAAAAAAAAGTTGGGAAAATATAAAAGGAAGGGAAATTTCATAAGCAAGAATTGATCTCAATAGAATCTTTGGAAGCTCCAAATCATTAACATCTTACCTTAAATAATATGCAATGTATGCACTAGTGCTATATTGTCATGTTCCTAGAGGCATGTAATGCAAGTAGGGTCTCTTCATTATTTTTATAATGATGTTGATAGAATTATCACCCTTCAATTATGGCCTCAAGATCTATTACAATTTCTTTTTTTCTAATGAGATCTAAAAGTTCACAAAACAAATGATTTTGTGGTTGTGTCTAAAGTTCTATATTGTCATTTTTAACACTTCAAAATTTCTTCCAAAAAAATGTGGTTCAATGATTGTGTGTGTGTGTGTGTAACCCATCAAAAGGTTATATTTGAAAAATTTTAACATTTTAAATAATTGGAAGGGAAATATTTTATTTATAATATTATTTTTGAAAGGTGTACCTATTTTACTCTTGTCAATTGAAGTACAACTACCCTTTCAACTTGGAAGGGCTCGGTGAATATATACCCTTCAACTTGAAATTAAGAGTAGCCCTTCAAATTTGATCATTGGGTGTGAATCATCTAATAGTGTTTGCACATTAAAACCATTATAATATTAAGATATGTAGAATGTTTAAATAGATAGAGTGCATTGATATATACAATGCATTAAAATCAAAACCATGCAATAAAATGTATATAGAATAATGAGAAACATGTAAGGTTGGAGAAATAAATTGTTAATATTGGAAAGTGGATAAAACAAATGATGAAGAAGAAATATTGAAATTGGTCACTACTTAATCTATCCATTATTTGTTATAAGGATATTGCTATTTGCTTACTATTCACCTTTTTCATCATTGAACATTGTTATTTTATTATGTTTCATCTTAATCCTCATGTAAATTTTGATGTGTCTTCATTGATCGTACTCTTTAAATTAAAAATGATACTTAATAAATTTCAAAGGATCAATTTATCTAAAACACATACATACACAAAATCATGATGATCTAAAGTTTTAATGTGGCTAGGAAGGGTAAATCTATCCATCTTAATTCTAGATCTATCATGTGCCAAAAATAATCTAATCCGTGTAGGTGCAAACCTTTCATAATCATTAATTAATTATTCAATTAATGAATCATGTAATTAAGTATATTAATCATTTAGTAAATTAACTATTTTAATTAACTAATTAATCCCTTAAATCATATTCTTAAAAAACACATATAAAATTAATAATTTGACCATTAATATTGAATCCACTATTAAAATAAAAATATATAAATATAATATTTAAAAAACCATAACCACATGAAAATAGTAATATATAAATGTTGCAACACAAAAGATAAAAATACCATAATAATATTTAAGCATTACAACTCAAAATAATATTTAAACATTACAACTCAAAATAATTATTATTATTACAACTAAAAATCTAAATAACCCTTTAGTTGTGATTTTAATACATAGACATATTCATTCCCATATCATAAATATTTTTTTTTTTTACATATAAAACCCCATTCATGCTTCATCTCATGGATCCCAAATTAGATCAATACCAAGAATCACTTTATTAAAACACAAATCTATTACACATCGCGATTTATTAAAAAGGCCCATCTTATGATTAGTGGTTATCGATTTTATTGGAGAGACACTAGGGAGTGATCTCTACATTGATGTAATTTGGCAATTAGGGGGAGTACAAATACACTAGTTAAAAAACCATAATTATATGAAATAAAATAGCAAAAAAATTGCAACATAAAAGTGAAAATATCATAATGATATTAATCATTATAACTCCAAAATAATTTGGTCTTTTACTATGACGTTTACAATGTTAAATGATCCAAGTTGTGATATTAATACATTATTCATATTTCTTCCTATATTAAAAATATCTATATTTATTTATAAATAAAAATTAATTTATGTTTTTAAAGTGAATCTTAACTTAAATCAATTCTAAATAACCTCTCTCATAATATCATATCATACTTACTATTTCAAATAAATAATTAAAGAATTTAAAAACTTTAATTATAATCATTTATATTTATTAAATATAGTATTATTGTAAACATTATATATTTTATATATTAGTTATATAAATATTGTAAAAAAAATTGATATATTGCTTTTATATAAAAGTATATCTCGAGTTGAGGGTTGTTGCAATAAGGATGTATGAGAACGTTATTGCTAAGTTTAAAAATACTGAGGACTAGTCAAAAGAGATTAATTCCAATATCGGAGTCAAACAAGGTTGTTCCTTGTCCCCTACCCTTTTTGGCATACATTGACAAGTTAGAAGATTGCTTGGAAAAAATAGGTTATGTCGGCCCTACTTTCATTGGTATAGTCATCAGTTTTCTTCTTTATGCCGATGATATCATTCTTATGGCAAGGAATCCCCACGATCTTGAAAACCAACTAAGAATCCTCAAGGATTTTTTCTCCAATATGGATATGACTGTTAATACTAATAAAGACTAAGTTCATGATTATTAAATCCAATGAGATCCCTTATGATACCCTCGTATATGACAACAACAACTTGGAGGAAGTGACTTCATACAAATATCTTGGAATTGATATTCACCACAAGCTCAATTGGAATTAAAGCATTGAGAAAAGGATTATTGGGAGATGGAAAGATTCTTATGGGCTTGAAAACAATTGTAAATCAGTTGATCTTTAGAGTTGGGATAAGAAGAAACTTATCTTTGAGACTCTTGTTACACCTATTATTCTTTATGGATGTGAAGTCTGGGGATATAGTATCTCTCGTGAATCCTGGAGAAAGATAGAGAAAATACAAAAGAATTTTATAACCTATAATCTCAAAATTAAAGGAAATACTCCCTATCCCATTCTCCTCTTAGAAACAAGTCTCTCCCCCATTGAGAGCATGGCTATGAATAGATCCCTAATGTATAAGAACAAGTTAAACAACATGGGAGACAAGAGGCTTCCTAAAATTGCTTCAAAATCGAGTTATAACCACCATAGACTCAAGCGAGGATGGCATAAAGATGACTGATCTTGGCTAAACTATTGGGGAATCATGGAAGACACAATTTTGCAAAATAAAGATACTATTAAAAAAAATATCAAATCAAAATTTAAGGAGAAAATGTGGTGTGATAAAGGTATTATAAGGATGTAATCAAAATTAAGGTATTATAAGGATGTAATCAACCTTAATCTAGAAGATCAAAATTATCTATCTATTTTTCCAAGTGTAAAGAAAAAAATAAGCATTGCTAAAATAAGAACAAATTCTCACGAGTTCCATAGTGAAACTGGGCATTGGTCAATTCTTAAAACGCCATGGGATGAAAGAGTGTGTCACCTTTGTGACACTAAAAAGGTTGAAGTTGAAAAGCATTTTCTCTTAGATTGTCCAGCATATACCCATATTAGATCTCATTTTCAAAATATTTGTCACACTACCAACCTTCCTAACCTCTTAACTCAACAGAAGTATGGTGATCTTGGAAAGCTTCTCTTAATACTTTTGAGCACAAAAACAAAATTCTAAAGAATCGCAAGTAATCACTTACCCTCTTAAGATCTGATAGACCAATTCGATCTTAGTGGACGTTAATAATCATCATCATCATCATCATCATATATTTTTAATTTTAATTTTAGATTATGAATGTAAATGTTTTAATTTTAATTCATGCAAACTTATTTGGTTATATTTTATTTAATCAAATGTGATACAAAATTTATATTGAGATTTTAAATATTTGTATGTTTTTATAGATTAGTTCACATTCATTGTAAATATGTTTTGAATTGCTTGATTTTATTATTTTAAACTTCAAAAACTAATAGTTAATTATTTTTTTCCAAGAAAAACACATTATATTTCATGTTTAAAAAAATAAATAAATTGTTAAGGGTGATGTTAAAATTTAGAACTACCCTCAAATTTAGCCTATCTATCATGTAGGAGCATATTGCACTCTTTCATAAATAATTGCACTGAAAGGTGCTTTCTACAACCCAATATGAGGGAGATGTGTAATTCCTTCCATGTTCAACATGGAGTTGATGGGAGTTGACAAATGGCATTTAAAAAAATATTAATAATAAATATTGTATATTTCAATGTGGAGTGATCAAAAGAACCGAGATGGTGAAGGATTGTTTGAAAGCGATTGATTAATATCTACAGAGCATTATTTAATTTTGTTTAAAGTTTTAGCAATGCTCTGGGATGACAGTGGAGGCTATCAAGGTTGCACGACGGTTGTTGTCTTGAACATTGCACACAGTTCTCATCACTCGCGGACAGAGGGACTCAAGGTAGAGACAGAGGGGCTCGAGCGAGTGACAATGATAGAGTTGTTGCGAGCGACAGGGGACCTGGTTTCTGGAGGGAGCTAGTTTCTTTGAGGGTTTCGGGCTTTGGATTCTATATTTTCGATATTCAAAAGAATTTCCTATCCGAGAGGATGGTTACATAGGGACCCAGTCAGGAGGGGGACCCGGTTTCTCTACAAGAAAAAGTCAAACCGGTACTTAACATGAATAGGTGTGGAAAGGGTTATTTATTTCCTCTCTTTATATATACATGTTTAAGCTTTGTTTATTTCCTTTAAGATGGCACAAATCAAATGTGGGAAAAAAAAAAACAAAAATGGAAGAAAACACATCAAAACAATTACGGGGATTAGTATGGAGGAACCAAAAGAAATTTTATCCTTAGTAAGCAAGGGTCCATCATACAGGGGGCACAGATGCCAATTATTAACACTACAAGAAACAAATCTGCAAACTACTCGATTGTTGTGGAGAGGGAAGGGTACAATGGGGGTTTACAATCTCAGTTTACTAGTGGATCTTCATTTTTCCATCTTGCAATGACAGTGGAGGATTTAGCAAGAGAATGGGGTTCTTTTATTGCATATTTCTTTCATAAGGATGCAGGAAATACAGGTGAAAGATTGGTTTTTGTAAATGAAAAGCAATATAAGGGGATTCTAAAGCGTAGGCAGACTCGAAAGCTAAGGATACCACAAAAGAAAAAAATTGCAATGATCTTGTCGAAAGTGAACAACATATCCAATAAGGCTTCTCAAGCCAGTGTGGAGAAAATAGAAGTTAAGGATCTTGAACCAAACTTGGACATAGCAGAGGTTCTCGAAGCAAACAAAGAAGACAGAATAGCAGTTAACCATGACAACAAATACCTATATAGTCCCACATCAACACCATTAATGTGGTCATCTAAGATATATGTGAAAGAACTCATGAGCATGAAAATGAGAGTCGAAATTTTAGAAGAGAAAAAATGGTATGAAGGTAACCAAATAAACAAAATTGTTGACTTCAAGAGAAAATTAGAGGGAGGAAATAAAGCTCTTAGGGAACAAATCTCAAGCATGCAAGTTAAAATGGAAATAGGACAGCAAGAAGTGACTACCTTGAAACGGAAATTAGAATAGATGAGGATAGCCAGAGTTGAGAAATCAGAAATGGTGAAAGAAGAGGACACAACACAAAGACAATAGATTTAGTTGGCATTAGCCGACTTGGAAGCTAAAGAAAATAAGCTAAAAGATCGGATAGAAGAGGCTAAATCATGGTCACAAGTTGTAAGTGGGTCATCAAACAAAAAAAAAGCAAATCATTGAAAAGAAAATCAAAATACAGATAAAGGAAGAACGGGATAAGCGACGCAAGGTTGCAAATATCATTGTCAAAGGACTGAGGGACTTTGGTGAAAATGAGAGGACGAACATTCTAGCAAGAGACTTCCTTAAAGATAAGTTGAAGTGGAGAGGTTGTATTCACCAGGCAAGCAGAATTGGACAGAAGATAGAGGGAGGAAGAGATAGACATGTAACAA
The DNA here is from genome assembly GCA_009831015.1 of Picea engelmannii. NCBI lineage: Eukaryota > Viridiplantae > Streptophyta > Pinopsida > Pinales > Pinaceae > Picea > Picea engelmannii. The sequence continues at coordinate 1,538,123 of ML776638.1, forward strand.
TTATCTTAAGGAATATAGAAGATAAGAATATGATCCTTAGAAATAGAGGATTGCTTAGAGGCACACACATCTACCTAGATGAGGACTTGACTTTGGCTCAATAAGAACAAAATGAAAGGATTGGGAAAAAGTGAAAACAAAAAGAAATGAGGGAAAGTGGGCATGGTTGAAGAACGAGAAGGCTCAAATCAATGATTGTTTCTCAAATAAGAAATAGGAAATCGGGGCCTCACGGAACTATTTACAAATAGTAAGTTGGAATTGCAGAGGTTATCCATGGAGAAGAGGTCTGGGGTTGGGGCCCATAACATAAGGAAAATATATTATCATTCTTGTAGAAACACATGAGCACGATGGTTGCAAGGTTCCAGATTTCGAGGGGTACAAGAAAACTTTAGTTTGGAACAAAGGAAATGAGACATGCAAAGGACATGGGGGAGTTACAGTGCTAATAAATGAAAAATGGGGTTGTGTTGTAAAAGTGGTAAAAGAAGACCCAAACAAATAATACATCTGGTTGTAAATAATTGAGGAGGTTACTTTCAGGTTGGTTGCTTGCTATTTTTCCCCAAAAAATTGAAAGATTTATAAAAGAAGTAATTTAGACATTGAAGACCCGTAGGCCTCATTGAAAAAAGATATCTCTCTTTTCAGCCACTTGGGAGAAGTAATTTTAATGGGTGATTTTAATGCAAGGATAGCTAACAATCAAACTCTCTAGTTGAGCAATGAAGAAAGAGGAGAAAACAATCCTTTATGGTTGGAAGAGAGTGAAGATCAATCATGGGCAAGCGATTCACAAGATGGAAATGGGGGTGTGACAGACATTGGGGCAGAATTATTGAGGCTTTGTAGTTTGTTTGACATGTTTATTTGCAATGGAATGAGAGGGTGGCCAGCTTCAGGGGGTATCACATGAAAAACTTACAATGGTAAAAGTGTGGTAGATTACTTAATCTTCTCTCAAAGTTTTACTTCTAGAGTGTTGAAGTTTGATATAGGGAACTTTCCTATTGAAATGAAATGTGATCATGCCCCCCTATTGGTTAAGCTAGACTTTCCTTCTAGTCCACACAATAATCAAATCCTTGGTATACAAAAGAAAAATCTTTCCAAAGGAAAAATCCTCATAAATCAAGAAAATAGGGAAAGGTTTAGTGCTACTCTTAAGCAGAAGTTTCAGGTTATAAAGTACAACAGAGAAGATATGACAACCAATGAGACAAGTGATCATGTTTATAGTAGTTTGTTGATTCCAATAATCCACAAGGCCTTAAGTGCATGTAAAAGGTCTCATCCCAAGAAGAGGGCTACAAGTACCTTTCTGACAAATCCATGGTATGATGAAGAATGCAAGGCAACCAAGAGATCTCTAAAAGAGAGAAATTTGGGCAAAAAAAACAAGAAATATGAAAGATTAGTACACTAAAAAAAACAAGAGTATGTAAATACAAGAAGAGAGGAGTTAAACTCTCTTGGAAAACACAACCCCAAAGGATTTTGGAGAGAAATACAACAAAGGAGAAAGTAGACTGAAAACAATATTACAGATGTCCAATGGTTAGAATATGTGAGGCTCCTTTATGAGTAGGTACATGAGAAAGATACTCCTCCCATAGTGAAAACATCAGTGGTCACGGTGGATGATATCAAGCAAGAAATAAAGAAGTTAGCAAGCAGAAAAGAGAAGGACATAGATGGGCTTCATGCTGAATTTTTAAAGTGGGGGGTTGAGCTCCTTGCACCTCACATAAAAGGAATTTTCAATGGGGTCATCCAAGATGGCTTTCCGGGAGAATGGACCACCAATGTGGTCATTCCTCTCTTTAAGAATGGAGATATCAATAACCCTCCCAACTACTGCACTATTATGGTCAACCCCCTCGTGGGAAATATTTTTGGAAGCATGATAGAGTGAAGAATCAACAGTTGGGCAGAAGATGGGGGGGAAAGGGCAGGCGAGTTTTTGACCTAGGCATTCTACCATAGATCATTGTGTCACCCTTAGACATTTGATAGAGAAAATATGGGACAAACAAGATGAGATAGCGTATTGTTGTTTTGTGGACTTTAAGAAAACGTTCGACACAGTGCCCATAGACAAACTATGGAATAGAATGGAAGAGTTGGGTATCCCATATGGTAATGATATTGGCGCTAAACAGGGATGTCTTTTATCTCCCACTTTGTTTGGTTTATACATTGATAAGTTGGAAGCCTGGTTGAGCAGGACGGATGAAGAAGGTGTCCATCTAGTAGGGTATGTGGTGAAGTTACTTTTATGTGCGGATGATCTTATTCTAATTTCAAAAACAACACATGGATTAAAAGAACATATTAAGGCCTTAGAGCACTTTTGTCAGGAGGTAGGGATGCAAGTGAACATTACCAAGACCAAAATCATGATCATTTCTTTAAATAGAAAAGACAAACCAATCACCTTTCTTTTCTAAGGCGGTCCATTGGAGATAGTGAAAGAATACAAATATCGTAAGGTTGACTTTCACTATAAGCTTGGTTGGGAGACCTGTAGGGTGAAAAGGATACAGGGAGGGTGGAGAACCTCATACTTACTCCAAAATAGGTGAAGAAAAGCAGAACTTTGGGATTGGAAAACCAAAAAAACCCTCTTTGCTTTGTTGGTTACGTTGATTGTTCTCTATGGTTGTTCTCTATGGGGAAGTGGCATGTCAACTTGCAGATAGAGACAACTAGAAAGAATTTAGAAGCAATTAATTACTAGCAATCTCAAAGTTAAAGCCACAATCTCATATGAAATTCTTTTAGCGGAAACAGGTACTTTTCCATTGGAGGCGACAACGTTAACCAAATTAATAAGATATTTAAAGAAGGTAGAAAACATGGATAACCAACACTGACCCAAATTAGCTATGGAGGAAGAGTTAGGCCATAGGAAGAAAACTTGGATGAAATGAAATAAAAAGTGGTTGAGTGAGTGGAATATCAAGTTGCATGAATGTCCTAACACCAAGGAAGAAATAAAAAATTCCGTGAATGAAAAATTTAGGACTGCCATGTGGACCAATAACAGTGGGTGTAAAAAAACATACTACATCAAGAAGTTTAATCATAATTGTGATCATAGCGAGAAAACATATTTAGGGGCAGCTATTAAAGGAAAATCAAAATTGTTAGTTGCACAACTAAGGATGGGTTCACATCACCTTAGATATGAGATCGGTAGGTGGCGGATACCCAAGGAAGTTTGGAAGGAGAGAACTTGCATATTTTGCAATAAGGGTGTGGTGGAGACAGAGTGGCACTTTGTCATGGAATGTGCAACCTATGAGGATATCCGCAGTCAGTATGAAAACATCTTAAAGGTCGACAACATGCACCAGCTATTTGACGGGGATAAGATCAACGAGATTGCTAGTCTTCTAGTCAAGATTCACAACAGAAGATCTGACATTGAAAAGAGTGTGAAGATGAGTTGGGGTTGTTATTCTCTTGGTCCCTTAGGCTATTCATCCTCGTGGACGTCATTCAAATCATTCATTCATTCATATGAATCATAAATAAAATATTTAAGTAGAATTTTTCAATATCAACTACACACAAATCTTCATTGGACCTAATGGTTAAGAATATGTGTTTTTTCCTACAAACTTATAGATTCAAATCCAAAAATTTCTTAAAGTAAAATCATTTTTAGAGAACTAGTCATAAATCATAAAGGGAGAGAATAGCATCCCATAATTCAATTTTTTTCTAAATATATATTTAAAATTGACAATGTTTTATATAATATAAAATTGAAAATGTTTTATATAATATAAAATTGACAATGTAGTAATGTGGGAATGTAAACAAATGAATAGTGAAAATTTGAGACCCTCATAAAAAATTTGATATTTCAAGAGTAAACATCGACTTTCTTATTTAAGATCTTTCTTTTTGTTTGACATGTAATGTTTGTTTATGATATATAAAAAAACGGTGTGAGAAAAATGGCAGGTGTCATGGTGATGGAGAGAGAAATATAAAGATTTATTTATAGTTTGAAAAGAGGGCAGGGGCGTGATACATTGAATTCACATCTACATGAATTGTTATATCACGGGGAGAAAGGGATTTGTACAATAGATAGAAGAACACGTGTTGAGAGGCATCCACGAAAGGACTATGCAATTAAGCCACTACAAATAAATAACTGCTCGTCCGGCCAATAATATGCGGTTGCGTCTTAAAGGAGACCGGACCCACGCTGCATGAAAGTGAATGCCACCGACAGAGTTCAGTTCAGTTACTCCAGTGATTCATCGTAACTGTCAACTGCAAATTGACCAACTCTGTAATTAAGCCAAGCCATGTCGCACACTGGATTAAACTATGCTCGTTATCGTCAGACCCAGTTCCTTGAAGACATGGATGTCAGACCCCGGAAGGAGAATTCCCCTGCTGTATCTCTGCTAACAAGTCTTGCACCTTCAGAGTTATCAGCAGCAGTAGTAATCGAAGGCGGCTCCATCACGGGAATCGAACTCACGACGATGCTTTCGATGTTGATCGGAACCCGTAACGGTTCTCGGGCTGTCTGTCCGGTTTTCAGAAGGGTGTGCTCTTCCCAGAGCATGAAATGGATCAGAACCGGACGGAGCGCGTGACGATGCAGCGAGAGCTTCTGGCTCAGGGAAATAGAGTCGAAGCACCGAATGGCGCCTGCGGACGAAACCATCCAAGGGACGATCTTCTCGTTGGAGACTCTGGAAATGACCAGGAGCTTGCCGGCATCGCGTGCACGGCTGTACAGATCGTTCAGTCCGGCTCTAGACGCGGCCGAGCTTGAATCCGGATCGTCCATGACGGAAGAAATGAAGAAGAAACCCTGAATATCAATAACAGGTGGGGGTTAGGGAGATGGATAAAGTATTAATTGAAAGGGAAAGGCAGCTCCAAACCTCGTCCGTTCGGCTGATGGCAAAGCCGAGTCTGGTGTCTCCTTCCTTGAGTTTGAGTTGAACCGGAATCTCTCCGGCCACGGGAGAGTACCAGAGACGGATTGCCCTGACAACACCCATATCGATGCCGTGGTAATCTTCCAAGCCGTAAAGGCTTGCATTCGCTATGCTTGAGAGGTCTGAGAGGGACCCTGCGTTCAGTGCAGTCGCCGCCCTTTCGTCAGATATCTGTAACGAAATGAAATTGTAGTGAGTACAGTGCAAAATTGGAGAAAATTTAGCGACTAATTTAATTTGGCGTTGAGGTCCTGAACCCTACCTTGGTAAGCAAAGGCTCGGTTTGAATGTTGAGGAGAAGAATGGGCACTCCGGAGGCCTGACAAGCAGTGAGCCAAGTGTAGGCCCTCTCCATGGTATCCTCCAAATCATTGTACTGTTCAACCCCGCGGTCTGGGGCGTGGGGAATGATGAGCAGGGAGAAGAAACCGCCGGACGACTTGTGCATCTTCTCCTCCCAAGAGTACGCCACGTATCCATCCTTGAGCTGTGCATGGCTCAGAGCAGATTTGACCCTGGAATCTCTCGATTCTTGTACAGTACCAAAAACAAGCATCAAATGACAGAAAGCCTTGGAGAATAACAAGGGTTGGTACTATAGGGTTTGTAGGCACAGACCTTGGAGGGCGAAGCAGTCTTCCTGGGTGGAATCGATCAAGGCGACCACATAATTGGGGTCGCTGAGGGCTCTGAGTGTGTACTGCTGCTTCTTGGCAGCGCCATCGTCCGGCGTGATGCAGGCCTGCAGCTCGGCCGTGAGGCCGCGCCCCCGCCGGACTCGAACCTGGACCAGCGTGTCGTGCTTTCGATAAAACTTATGCAGCTCCTTCTGCAGCCCGCTCTTGCCGTTCTTGAAAGGCGCGGAAAGAGTGACGCCGTTTCCGATCCGGAGTTCCTCCACCACGTCTCCGGTCTGAAGCATATCGTCGTTCCATTCCTCCGCCTTGGAGCTGCCGGCAACCCCTTTGATGGCTACCACAGCCACAGGATTCGACCCTTTGCTCCCGGCGGATGATTTCATCAGGGAATCGCTGGTCACGAACCCTTTGCCCCCCACTGATGATGATTTCATCAGGGAATCGCTGCTCACGGTCGTGGAAGACATTTTGTACAGTGATTTCTCTGGCATTCTCTATCTACTGCTCGCATTCTTTAACTTGGCATATTCTTATGATCTTCCTCCGCCTCCCTCTCCCAGAGAAGGAGACAAAAACACGATCACAATCACAAACCCTCCCCACTGCGGTCAACTCTTAGGTGTTTCCCTGAAAGCAAATTCGATTCCGGAGCCGCCTAAAGTCGTGGTGCGGCCATTAAATCATTATTTGCATAGAGAAATGGGCGGAGGTCTTCGCCCCGCTTTGCACGCACGGAATTTCCGCCAGAAACGAGTAATTAATATGAGTCTAGAAGGTTTCATTCGACGGTTGACCCAATAGAAAATGGCCACGAAGACGTGCTTATCTGCACGGCCACCGTGGAATTTTCATGTAATATGCACGCGCATTCAATGGCATTCTCACCCACCAGTGATCTGACGGTGATGTCTCCACGATGTGTTTGCTAATGAAAGCTTTGCCTACAAGACTCTGTTTCAAAATGCATGCCGACATATGAGCCTTTACAACTGGGCAAGTTGTCCATTCCAAAAGATTAGATGCTGAATTTATATGCATTTATTATTATTTTTTTTATCACCCTTTAATAACTTTTACTGTCAATTTTTTTTAAAGAACAATAATGATATGTGGGATGGGTTTTTTTTTACATATACTGATAGGCAAGATGTTCACCATTTCTTAACAACAATAGTGGGAAAATGTTTTTGTCATCAAAAAGAGAGTATGGCCAAAGTCACTCAAAAGTTATAATGAGAGTCACTTATCGTTACTAATAATAATTTATGGTGATGGTTAGTAATCATCATCATTAGCGTTTATCATCATTAGCGTTGCCAAAATCATAAATCATTAATGGTGATGGTCTTTATTTGACCCTAGTTGTTTTCTCTATATCTAAAAAAATAGCAACAATCAAGTAATGATCGTCATTATCTCTGTAGACTTTACCAATCAATTGTTGAGCGGAGAGGGTCTCATACACTAATTTGGTGTCGGCTTGGTTGTGACCTTAAAAATAGATTATTATTATTATTATTATTTAAAAAATTGGTGACAATTGAAAAAAGCTTGTTTGTGATTCAATGATGTTTTGAATTCAAGATTGTCGTCAATTTGATGCAATGTTTATCCAACAATTCAATTATTGCAGATATTATTTTGGATCTCTTGCATTTCTATTGTACTCTTAGTACAAGAAATGATTTGTCACTCTATTCAACTACTATTCAAGTTCATTTGGACGTTGTTTATGAAATTCATGAGGTTGATAAAAAGTTGATAAAGATTGCAAGAAGCAATAGCAAGATTGCCTTGCATTCCACTACTATGCTTGGACATCTTGGTGTCATTAAAGTGCTCCTACATAATAATCCAGAGATTTATGCTACAAAAGATGGACTACACTTCATATGGTTGTTAAGGGAAAGAGTATTAATGTGATCAAAGAATTTCTAAGAATCAATCCTTCTATTATTAATTTACATGACAAGAAGGGGAATGCAACTTTATACATAACTACTAGGAAGTGGTGTGTTTAGGTATATATTAGATAGGGAATTAAAGTATGTTAATATGATGTTTTAGTTAACATGTTTTTGTTTTGAAAAGTTTGTTTATTCTCCTACAATAACTAATGATTCATTTCTCTCGTGAATAACTAATTCGATCTATTGATATTGTAAAATCACATTAATCGTTGATTAAATATCTTATAAAAAACTTATTGTTTTAGGATGATGACTTTATGACTAATAAATTATCACATGATAGGTCATACTATTATAGCTAGTATTCAGATTTATAATTCCTCCCATTGAAGATATTAGGGATGTAATTGGTGAAATCACAGTTGCAATGTGTTTCGTAAGATGGAGCCACATTGTAGGAATTCACATTTGTAAAAAAATTGTGAGGCAAAGAGTGGACGAGAGCAAATCTAGTTTATATTTGTGGTGGCGATCTCTATTAAGAAATGAGACACACTTCCACGCTAAATCTAGTAGAAGAGAGGAAAAAAGATTTAATCAAGAAAGTAAATGACACATCAAGCACACATTACACAAAGATTTTATCCTGGAAACACAAACCAGGAAAACCAACATTCCTTGAGTGTTTTCTCTCTTGTTGTCTTATTCATTCATAATAAAAGGTTACATGTCTAACCTTGGTCCACACCTAAGACACAATCAACATCATACCCTCTTGTTTTTGCAAGAACAACCATGTAGCTAATTCGACTTACATCTACATGACCAACAAATTTTAAATTACATACTCTTGGAGATTATCCATTCATTGTCTAAAGATTCAAGATTCATTAATTAGATTTTACAGCCTTACAACACGCCTTCTTTATAGGCATTACAGCAGGAAAAACCCTAGAGAAAAGGAACTCAAAAATGGTTACTGATCCATGCAGATCATTGGCTACAAATTTCGTGAATATTGGGATTCTGTTACAGTCGACTACCAATTTGGATTATTCGTCGACTACTAGTCGACCTTCATTCGGTCTCCATTCGGTCGTCATACGCCCACCTGTCGACCTCTTGTTGATTGACCTATTTGACTTGTTGTCTATGTCTTTACCATGTCGAACCACCTCAACTTTGACTTTACCCAATCGACTAACCTCGACCTTCGACTTGCTCTTGATCCACCTCAACTTCGTCTTTACTTGGTCGAACCACCTCAACTTTCACTGCAAAGAATATAACAACCCAACATTCTCCCAGTTGTTGTCTTGTTTGTTGAAACCAGAAGACCTTTGAACTTTTGTTTAGACCTAGGGCATCAATGCCCATTGCCTCTTTGCACCAAGAGAACTTGACATCACTCACAGACTTGGTCAACGAGTCAGCTATGTTTTCCAACGTGTCTAGTTTCTCTAGCAACACCTTGTTTCTTTCCGCCATGTCTCTTACAAAATGGTATTGTACATCAATGTGCTTAGTCTTAGAATGGTAAGTAGGGTTCTCTGCCAGAAATATTGTGCTTTGACTGTCGCAACTTATGTTCATAGCTCTCTGCTCAAACCTGATTCCTGAACACAACCTTTGCAACCATACTGCTTCTTTGCTTCCATGAGTGGTTGTCATGTATTCAACTTATGTCGTTGACAAGTCTACAACTGCATGTCGCTTACTCATCCAGCGGATTGCTCCACCGAACATCTTAAAGACATATCCATTGGTCGACCTTCGTCGATCTAGATCTCCAACCCAGTCAGCGTCGACAAAGCCATGTACATTTAATTCATTGTCACCTCTAGGTTTTCTTTGTTAGCATATAACATAGTCTTTTGTGCCACAAAAATACCTGAATACTCTCTTGAAAACTGTCTAGTGCTCTTTCCCAAGTGTCGACATGTATTTTCTCAACACTCCCATTGCATGGAAAATGTCTAGTCAAGTGCATACCATCACATACATTAGACTACCAACAACACTTGCATAGGGAACATGTTCTGTGTCCTCTATCTCTTCCTGTGTCTTTAGACATTGTTCAACAGTTAGCCTTGCTCCCACAAGAATCGACACCTTCGTTGGTTTGTAATCCTGCATGTTGAAACGCTTCAAAATTGTTTCAATATACTTCGTCTGGTTCAACCAGAGATTTCTAGTTGCTCGATCTCTCTTGATCCCCATTCCCATAATGAATTTTGTTGCACCGAGATCCTTCATGTCGAACTTGGAGGATAGCTACTTCTTCACCTATTTTATAGCATCCATGTTGTTTCCAATCAACAACATGTCATCGACATACAAAGCTACATATATGAAACACCCACCTTCTTCTTTGGTATATGCAATGATCAACTTTGCTTCTCACAAACCTCAAACTAAGGATGTATGTGTTGAAATTTTGGTACCACATCCTTGGTGATTGCTTTAGACCATAAAGGGACCTTTTCAATTTGCAGACCAAATCTTTCTTTCCCTTTACTACAAATCCTTCAGGATGTTTCATGTAGATTGATTCTTCTAGGTCCCCATGTAGGAACGTTGTCTTCACATCCATCTGTTATATTTCGAGATAAAATGTTGCAGCCATAGACATTAGTACTCTAATGGAAGTTAATTTTGCAACAAAGGAAACAATCTCACCGAAGTCAACTCCTTTGACTTGGGAATATCCTTTCGCTACCAATCGCGCTTTGAATTTATCGACTTGACTCACTGCATTCATCTTTTTCTTAAATACCCATTCGCTACCGATAGGATTTCTTCCACTAGGAAATTTGACTAAGTCCCATGTCTCATTATTTTGCAAGGATTCCATCTCTTCGACCATGGTGTCATTCGAGAGTTTTCCCTCTGTTGAGTTGGCTGCCTCCCCGACTGACTTGGGCTCATCGTCGGTGGTAATTAACACAAATGGGGAACGGAAGTCGAGTGGACTATACCTTTCGAATGGTTTTCTTACTCTTTTTGGCCTCCTTACAATCAGGGTGGGTTGTTCCACCTCTTCTTTTGATTTAGTTGACTCATCTGAATCATCTTCTTTATTCCTCAGTTCAAACCTCACCGTCTCAGGATTATTCTCGGTCTGAACACTTTCTTCAGGCTCGAACTTACTTTTAACTTTTATGAAGACCACATCTTGACTGTACATTGTTTTCCTTGATGCAGGATCCCATAGATTATATCCTTTCATTCCTTCTTTGTATCCAATGAAAATACATTTCACTACTTTATTGTCCATCTTGCTCCTCTTTTCCTTGGGAAAATGCACAAATGCATCACAACCAAATAATTTGAGATGTGAAACCGAAGGATTCTTACCCAACCATACCTCATGTGGAGTCATGTCAAATAGCACCGACGAAGGAGACATATTCAATAGATATTTTGCAGTGTCGATTGCCTCTGCCCAGAATTCTTGTGCGAGACCAACACCACTAAGCATAGTCCTTTCCTTGTACATCAACATTCTATTCATTCTCTCGGAAACTCCATTTTTTTGTGGGGTATATGGTGTGGTAGTTTGGCGTGCTATGCCACACTATTTGCAGAACTGATCAAATTCTTTTCCACAGAATTCACCACCATTGTCAATTCTCAACGCCTTTTTTTTGTAAGTAAAATTGTATTTCCTTAAATAATTTGCATACCAATACACATGGATAAAATTACCGCTTATTCTACCATACATATGGAAACCAGAACAGGTGGTTGTTGAGAGAAAACATTCATGTTTTTGTTAATGTTTGAGAAAAACTGGAAAACAAAACTTGTCCTAAATATAGTTGTAACTATGGTCTCTCTTAACATTGATGCATAGAAACAGAAAATAAAACTAAACACTAGGCGAACCTGGGTTGTCTTCGCCACTAGGAGGTTGTGGTCATGTAGGATAAAACACATATGGTTGGAAGTAGGTCGAACATCTACGTTTGACAGGATCACCTGAAAGAGAATCAAACAGAGCATCCAGGCGACGACATAGGATATTTTGGCGGTGAAGTTGATTGGCCACATCCCTTCTCACGTCGAAGATAAGTTGTAGGTGTTCTTCTCAGAAATGAAATTTTTTGGGCACCTCTGGCACCAAGGCTAGAGCAGGTTGAGGCTCATTGAAAGATTGAGTTTTCACCAGAATTATTTCATCTTGCTAAGATGGAGGGGTCTATTCCTCAACCGGACAGTTTTCCATGTCTGAAGCGGGGTCGAATCCCTGAGACTGTTGTCCAGAATTGTGGGGAGGAACCTGAAAGTTTGAGGTAGAGAACATGAGATAATATGGAGGTGATTGAGGAGGAACCAAATGGATCTCTTCCTCGACATAATCCATGGAACTATCATCTTCCATCCCATTTTGATCGGAAAAGGGGGAATTCTCCAAGGGTAGACCAATAGGGATTATGTTAGAGAGGGGGGTGAAACTATAAAAGAGGAGGGGCCTGGTCAACGGTGTCTAGCCACAAAAATGTAATAATTCAACCCACATTTTGGTTTTCCCCTCTCCCGTAGCATTGGAATGGCAGGGGCGAAATTAACAACCAGAAGGGGAGGAGGATGCATGAAGGAGAAAAAACCAGGAGGGGAGGAGAAAAATAACAACCAAACTAGAGAAAAATGGAAATAACCATGCCTTACCTCTATAAAAGCAGTCGATTATCCAGTGAAAAATGTCATAAAGACTGATTTGACAACTCTCATCCACTTTGCACCTACTCTGTGAGACCTTGAATTTCCCATTAAAACTTCCACATTACATAGGCGCACCACCATCCTCCTCAATTTAATTTTGTGCATGATGAAGCGACGAATAGGAAGGGTGGCAGTAGGAAGTATTAACTTCCCATGGTGCATGTGTGCCTATTGTCACCCCATCCGAGGGGCAATTCTCAACACCTTAATATTCTTATCTTTCTGGATTTCTACAAGAGATTTAAACTCTTTGAATTTCTCAAAAACCTCTGATTTCTTCCTTAGGAAATATATCCATGTCTTCTTGAAAAAATCATCTACGAAGGAGACATAATACACGGATCCACCAAGTGAAGGCACTGTAACGGGGCCAAACACATCACTATGAACCAACGCTAGAATCCCATTTTCTCTTGTCTCTCCGGATGGGAACCTCACCCGACTTTTTTTTCCATATATACAATGTTCACGAAAGTGGACTTCCAAATTACATTCAGGAAAGTCTTAGACCATACCTTTGTTATGCATAGCTCAAAGTAATTTTTATCCAATGTGTCCCATCCTCTCATGCCATAGCATGGTCGGGTTGACTTTATGATGACTTGTCGAGTCGGTTTGGATCAACTCATCCCGAGTCGAGTTGAGTCGACTTCAGGAACAATGATGTTGTTGCATCTAGTCAAGTAGACACTCCCTAGCAACTTGGATAGGGTTCCAATTCAAACTCATTTCATTAACACCATCACACCTATGAACATCTTGCATGAATCCTTTTGAAACAAAGTGTGCACGCCAACATCACTCATCTTACTGGCAGATAGCAGGTTTCTTGCCAAACCTAGAATGTGTAGCACATATGGAAGGGTTCTACTCCTCCCATCTTCCAGTATCAGTGGAACTCTTCCCTGTCTAACAATTTTGGTTGTCTAGTCATCCTCCACGAAAACTTCTCCTCCTTCATATCATTCATATTCACAGAACCATTATCTATGTGGTGTCATATGATAGGATGCTCATGATTCGATCAACCAAACATATTGATCTAATTGCGTACTAGTCGATGCTAGGTACACATCGCCTCCCTTATCTGGAGTCGTATTTCTCTCAGTCGACTGCTTCTCATCGGATCATGTACTAACTTCCATCGCCTTCGACTTGCATTCCTTTTTGTAATGCCCAACTTTACTACATTTCCAGCATCTTCTTGTCGACTGAACCAGGGATTTAGATATATCCTTCGATTTAGATTTTCTACCAGAGAATTTTCCTTTATCTCTTTCAATCGGTCGACCTCTCACCACTAAAGAATCTTTGGTCAATCCTTCCATGTTTTTTCTTCTCATTTCTTCCGACAGTAGAGATGCAACCACGTCTTCTAGTGCTAATGTGGTTGTATTACTCCCTATAGCCACTACTAAGTTATCCCAAGAGTATGGAAAATAACATAATAGGCTAATACGTTTCTCGTAAGTGATTTTAATATCCACATAAGATAATTGGCTTATAATGGTATTAAATGCATTTAAATGCTCAGTTAGCGAACTGCCATCACTCATTCTCAGAAGATACAATTTTTTTTCTGAGAAACAACTTATTTACCAGGGATTTTGACTGGTACAAGATTCCCAAGTTGTCCCACAATTTTTTGGATGAATCTTCACCTGAGACATTCAACAGTATCGAATCTGCAAGACAAAGTCACGTCATACTCCATTCTCTTCTCTTGAGTTTCTCCCATTATTCTCTCGACATACCTGTCAGAATGTTACCTGGATAGAATGTTGTCCATTGTTCTCGATATACAAGGATATCTTCAATTTTAAGCTTCCAAAACTAAAAAAATTGGCCATTGAATTTTTCGATCTCTACTCTCAAGTTGCTCACCATTCTTTAACATAATATTTAGCACAATCTTTAAAGATTTCTAACTTATGACTCTTACTGAACCTAGAGTTTAGATCAGATCCAAGGTTTTTAAACCAAGCTCTGATACCACATGTTAGGAAATGAGACACACTTCCATGCTAAATCTACCAGAAGAGAGGAAGAAATATTTAATCAAGAAAGTAAATGACACAACAAGCACATAGTACACAAAGATTTTATCCTAGAAACCTAAACCGGGAAAACCAAAATTCCTTAAGTGTTATGCTCTCTTGTTGTCTTATTCATTTAGAATAAAAGGTTACATGCCTAACCTTGGCTCACACCTAAGACACAATCAACATCATACCCTCTTGATTTCGCAAGAACAACCCTTTAGCCAATTCGGATTACAAATGCATGAACAACAACCTTTAAATTACATACTCTTGGCGATTAGCCATTCATCATCTAAAGATTCAAGATTCATTGATTATCTTTTACATCCTTACAACACACCTTCTTTATAGGCTTTATAGCAGGAAAATCCCTAAATAAAACGTGCCCAAAAATGGCTACAAATCCATGTAGATCATTGGCTACAAATCCCACAAATATAGGGATTCTGTTACAGTTGACTGCCAAGTTGGATTATTTGTCGATTACTAGTCGGACTTCATTCGGTCCTTAGTCGGTTTCCATATGCCTGCATGTAGACTTATTGTTGATGTCTTTACCATGTCGAACCACCTTGACCTTCGACTTCGAATTTACCCAGTCAACTAACCTCGACCTTCGACTTATTGTCGATCCACCTCGACTTCTTTACTTGATTGGACCACCTCAGCCTTCTACTTCAACAATCAGTTGATCCACCTCAAATTTCACTGCAAAGAATATAAAAACCCAACAATGCCATCTTCTTTATGGTTACTTAGTTTTTAGTGCATCACTCACATTGAACATGCTTCTTCTTTATGTCCTCAATGATATTTGAACTTTCCTCCCTTTTGTGCCTCCTAATCTTTTCCATGCATTGGAATGAGGTAAGTTTGTGTATGAGTCTGGATGTGATGTGGGTTGTGTCATTAAGTACCATCATACAATTTTAAAACATTTCAGTTGTGACATTACAAGGAAGTCACATAACATACAAAATAGGGAGATCAATTGATTTGCATGCTATGATGTATACTACCATACTCAATTGTGTAGTAATATAAGATAATATGCATTGCCCAAAACTTTTGGGGTCAATCATCCGATGAATCTCAATGTTTCAATGGACTTGAATGTTGGTAGCTGTATTATAGGCTTGTCTAGCATTTAGAGTTCTATCCATGTGGACAAGTAGAAAATAATTTACATTAAGTCTTGCAGAACTAATAAGAAAACATAATACCAACATCCCTTGTTGAAGGAAGCAAAGTAGGATTGAACTTTCAGTCTAACCAATTTAACAT
Organism: Picea engelmannii; assembly: GCA_009831015.1. NCBI lineage: Eukaryota > Viridiplantae > Streptophyta > Pinopsida > Pinales > Pinaceae > Picea > Picea engelmannii. The sequence continues at coordinate 1,553,701 of ML776638.1, forward strand.
CAAAATCAAAACAACTCACAAGATCATTTTGAATGAGATGAGATCAATATTAGAAGGGAATTCAAACACCATAAAGAATCTTGTTATAATATGCAATATTACTCACCTATATCTATGAGGTCAGAAGACCCAACAATTACATCTTAGTTTACTTCTTGTAGTAAAAAATTGTGGATTGCATTGAAGTAAAACAAGGAAGTAGATGATCATCATCAATAAAAAAATACACTAGTAGATGATGCTAATGATGACACTATAACCCTATATTATATTAGTGCATGGACTAATAAATGATATGGCCCTCAACCATTGACCCCTTAGGACATGACCTCTATCTAACAAATTCCTTCGATGCCTTCAAATGCCTCTCCAACAACCACACCGCTCTTATGTGAACAGGTTCACATATTTCAATCTTTTCAACTAGGTGAATGAGGTAGTGCTCTTGTGCATTGAATAAGCTTAGATAAAAATTATTTTTTATTTCACATGTTAAATGAGGAATTGTTCTATTTGAATACCTGATATCTTCTTGATATATTTCCTTAGATGACGACCACCTACATGTAATAATGAAACACGTTTGAATAAAATTATACAAAGGATAATCATATGAGGGTATTGAGCTCTACTAAACACTAAATATGGAATTTGAATTGTATATTTTAACTCACTTCGTGTACTTTCTTAGTTTATATATGATTTGATTTATGTTGTTTTCAAAACTATCTAGGATCACTAGAGGTGGAATTAACTAAAATAGATAATGATGAATTATATTTGCTTGATGAAAAAAAACAACTTAGTAAAAAAAGAGAATGATTTATATAATTTAGAGCATAACTATTATAAAATGATAGACTGCCTTCGTAAAGGTATACCAATCATGTGTTTTTGCCTTGCCAAAATCACCTTTTTCATCAATATATTTTTAATGTTTCTAGCAAAACTCGAGAGAAATTTAATGTTCCTTGCATTGTCTTTAACCACACTACTCTATTCCTCTATTAATAACCATGGAAGAATTAATGGTTTTCCACCACTAGAAGATTTACTCAAATGTTTTATTACATTGGTTTCCTCAATGCCACTTCTAACTTTGCAATTTGATCTTCGTTATTCCTTCCATCTAACATTTTCCATAGGCATTCTACGTCATTCTTCCCAATATGCATTGTGTCAAAAAAATGAGCCATTGGAAGATGCTAATAGTATGGGAGTAGATTGAACAACATGGAAAACCACTTCATACCTCAGAGAAGCCCATTGAACTTACCTATTGACAACATAAAAAAAAATAATCATATTTGTTAGCACAAAATAACTACAAAAGCAACAACTGAGAAGTTACATATGTGAATGTAATTGAAACCAATTTCTTACCAGGAGACTTTTGTCATAAGCCTTCTTCCACCATTGAGGTTTCATTCTTTATGGTTTTTTTTTATTATCTTCTATGCCATTGAAAATATGTTTCTTTTTAGTTGTTCGATAACTATGTTGTTTTTGGGAGGATATGCCTATAATAATCATACAACTCCTTTCCTAAACTACTTGAACACTGGGATGACATTTTTGGACCACTTATTAGATAAAAACATTTACCTTTTGTTTAATCCCTGCAAGATATACATCAATGTTATTAGTAAACTAAAAATCATTAATAAAATTTCAAATAATAATAGATGAGTTAATATTTGAGTTCACTTTATGTACCACGTAATTGTGATAGACCAGGTGCATCATGAATCATCCATGTAAGTATTCTATGGAATTAGAATTATATTTTCCTTACATAGTGATTCTAGCCCATAACTTTTGAAGTTCATTGATAAGAGGTTGAATATACACATCCATATCTCTACCTTGATATTTCCCTTCTTATTTTAAAACAATTGTATTAAATATATTGTACATACATCATAATATGTAATGAACAATAAAAATGAGGTGATATGTTGTAAATTATTGGAATATAAACATAGGGAAGTATCGATGACAACATTGCATGTTCCTTCCCTAGATGGGGTGACATAATGGAACGTTGGCTCCTATATTCCTACACACGGGAGGTTCATAAAGTGATGGAAACAAGTGGTAGTATGAATCATTATGGGAGGAATGATTCTATTATTGATTTGCTCTTTTCCAGGTTCAACTCTTAATCACTTATGTCTGCATTGAAGATGGCTATGAACTTGCCAATATCTATGATGATGAAAATGGACAAAGATATGAAAGCTTGACGATGGTCTAGCGGGTTTGTTGATGGTTATAGTGTCAATTTGTGCTGCTTCAAATATAGTTTCTCTTTGGTTTGTTGGCTTACTTGGTGCAAGCCAAATTCTGCTCCAATGTTCTTGCATTATCGCTCTAACATGGTAGAAGATGCTCAGGGTAGACGATCCTATTGAAAATACCATGTTGATGGAAGATGGGAGGGAGAAAGCAGTAGGAAAACCATACTTGTGAAATGTGCCATTTGGGTCTATCACCTCAAACTCTTTGTTAAGGTGAAGGAAAATGGTGTACTGATTAGGGAGAAGTAAAAGATGACAGGGAGAATACTCTTGATGCCCTCATGGATGTGGAGACTCATCCTTGGATTCCTAATCCAAGCCACACCAAAGGTCAAGATTCAAAATACTTTATACTTATTGAATTATATTGGTAAGTGATGGGTATTGTAGCCTATAACCTAGAGGTTAATGAGAAGAAAAAGCATGATACTCAACAGAAATTGACTGAAATGGGGGAAAATTTGGTACATTTGGGACAAAACATTCACCATCTAATCATTATCATCTATGGGTCCAAAGTAGGTAGTGACGAAGTGGAAGAAGTGGAACCAATCTGCAATGAGGAAACTAACAAGAACATGGAGGAAACTCTACAGGTCTAAGCATACATCATCCTGGGGACGATCAGTGCTCTAGATATCAGACTTCCAATCTTATGGATTTACAATAGTCCAAATGTTAGCTAGAAATCAAATATCTAATTTCTCTCTCTTTTTATTTGAATTATCATTAGTGATGTATTATGTAAATCATAGGACTATGGTGAAAAGTTGTGAATAGTTTGCTAGGAAAAACCATGAAAAAAAAAGTTTGATAGGAATGTATACAATGTGATAGGAAAAACCATGAATAGAAAAGGTATTTCTTTCAATCCCAATAGACCCAGTTTCCCTAGAGGTAGGCTACAAGGTAAGATCGATGTAATTTTTACTGTATACTAATAATAGATAGACTATCCAACTTACAAAAAAAAATCATTCTCCTTATTTATCGACATCTAAGGAGGAATATTATTAGATCTAAAACAAACATTGGCCTCATCGAGTAAATGGATCTCATCTCTACAAATGGATTAACACCAATGGATTCTAAGGAAAGATTAACATTGTGAGGTTCATCTCTAAATATGGGATATTTTCCCTTATGTCCCTAAATATAGAACCATCTACAACCATATGTATAACACCATCATGAATCCTCATCGGAGCATGATAATCTATAAATTGTGCTATGTTCTTGCATCTGAACAATCATTGAATACATGGAATTATAGGGATATGAAGAAGAAACTTTTAGGACATGTTTTTTGTCACATGAATAGTATGATATCTACTAAATTTACATTTGGGGCATTACTTCAAATCTATTTTCACTTATCCATAATATATCATGCAATAATTTGGATATAAATCAATTCTTTATAACTCTATTCCTATATCTTTCACATGAGCATGCAATTCTTGGAATGTGCAAGGAAAAGTTATGTGAGTCTAGAAGGAGAATATCAACTATCAATATACAACAACAACAAAACAATTCCCATATACTAATGGTTTCCTCGTTATAATAAATGAAAATGATTACAAAGTTAAACAATTATAAATCATTTCATACCTTAGGATATGCGTGAAAATTGTGTTTGAAACACCATTCAAAACCTAGAATCATCATCCATAGGTGCATCCTCTTTCATGGATGCAATATATATATATATATATATATATATATATATAGAGAGAGAGAGAGAGAGAGAGAGAGAGAGAGAGAGAGATTTGGAAAAACTTGTGTGGATCATCTTACCACTAGATACTATATAAACCCCCCAAAAAGGTGATTGACAATGTTTTTAAGCTACCAATATGAAAATTATTCCCATCTGCAAACATTTTCATTCATTGCATGGACAATAAAATTTCTATTCAATATGTTTCAACCTAGTTTTATTGGATCAATGTCTCTACAAGTGCTATAATGTTCAAAATCATCAAATTTGTTAGAATCAATATCACCAATATAAACCTAAACTCTGAGAATTTCCTACACATTGACATCACGACTATTGGACAATTTTTAATTTGGATTTAGGAGAGATTATGATTTCATTACATAGTAGATAGAGGCATAAAACATTCCCTTTCTAACTAAAGCACTATACAACTTCCTTTTTAACCTAAGTATTATGTTTATGATATTTCTTTTTCCATTGTTAGCCTAAGTAATATATTCCCTTTTTAAATATTCTCTTTTTTATAATTTCATAATTCTATACTAATTATATTTGTTCATTAACATGCAAATGCCATTTTTTGACATCTACTTGAGAAGTAGACCCCACATAGATATGTGCATATAATACATTGGTGCTATCAACATTGATATGATAGAAATGATGTTAACATGTCAATATATCAACATCTTTATTTGGATCAAATGACATCCTAAACATGGATAAATTATAAAATGAAGACAAGAAGTAAAGGTAGTTGAAAAGCTCCCTACAAATATATTTCCTAGGACATCTAATGTAGTGATTTGAGAATTTTTTTTCTATTAGAGATGAATCTTTTGGGAGTCTCTTAAGCAACTCAACAATTGCATCTAGGTGTAAATTTGTATTTTTATTATTCATTAGTCTCAAGCATTGAAATAAGCTAGTGAAGTAATTAATATCGATGATATGACAAAATGTAATATATGTTCTACATTGAATTGAAACATATAGAGGACTTGTAGTTCAGATTTATATGTGAAGCAAATGATTTGACACTTGAAATATAGAGTGGAAGCATGAACGTGATTTACCATTGACCATATTTTGTGAACATATTTTTCTTAGTTATTATAAATGAAACTATATTTGATATTGATATGAATAAAGTAGCGTGGTAAACTTATTTCATTTGGTATATACTTGAAACATCCACCTAACTTATTGATTTACCATTGGTTTTTAGTTTCTAGAATTATTTTGTAACAAAAGTGGATTTCCTCTTGGTATGGACAAATACCTCTGGTTATGCTCCTGTTATGCACTTGGTTATGTATTTTGAGAATAGATAGAAAATATCACAGAAATTACCAATGGAACAACAAAATATAGAGAAGAGCATACCAAAAACAATACATTTTATTGAAACGAGATCAATGTTCACTTGCCTCTTCGAGGGGGAAACCTCCAACAGAGAAACGCTCTATTACAACAATTCTCAAAACATCCTTTCTCATACCTCCTACTCTTATTTATACTAATTCTGTCTTCTAGAGAACATTCTAGAATGAGGTCTTTCTAGAAGCGAAAGTTTCTATTAAGTCTTCTTACATTGACTTGTTCACATTTATTTAATAGGACTTATTAACTAATGTCAGTCTTTATTACATGGAAAATATATCCTGCTAACTAGTGACCAACTAAGAGGAGTTAGGATCATATCTTAACACCTCTGCATGCATCCTCTTTATTGGGAGTCCAAGCTCATTAAGGAGAGCATTTTAGACTAGTGATGAGGTTTTTAAATTGGTCTACGCAAGTAATCAATTTATAAGCTTAATGTCAGAATATAATATGTCATATGTCTTATACCATTGATCTATAGACTCCAGTGGATATTCCATTGGAATAGTTTATCACAACATATATGATAAATAATTGAAATCTTTATTATTAAGGTTATTTTTCCTTTAGATTTCCAGAATATTTAGTTATTGGTTTTTCTTCTTTTGCATGAAATAGATAAAATGTGGAAAATAGAGAACAGTAAAATACAATCACACCATCCAAAAATAAACACAAGATATAACCTCGGAAACCCAATACGGAAGAAAAACCAGCTAGAAGGTGAGGTTGTTCTGCTCTCTTTTCTCTGGTATAGAAATGATGAAAGAATAAAGAAAGAGGCACTCTCTGTGGATTTTCCTTTGACCTATGGCCTGTATGGATGTTACAAAATCTCTCCTCCTCTATTATGCTCACAAAATACTACTCTCATGTTTTTTTCTCAACTATGGAACAAGATAGAGTGCAAAAGAATTGAACCCCTTCTCCTCCTAGTGGCCCGGTATTTAACATGGCTCGATAGCCATCTAGGGGTAGGTTTTTTACTTCTTCGACCCTCAATTGTGATAAGGTTTTGGACCTTCTAGAATGTTCTTAGAAAATCCAGTATGTGGCTAGCCCCACATGTCTAATTAATGGAGGTTGACATGGCATCCACTTGCACCATGGTGATCAATATGGTAGGTCAACTTGCGGGAGGCATAACTTTCTCATACGAACTATGTTTGACGAACGATCTGCACTGTTGGAAAGGTATCAATGTGTATAATTTAGAATATTACTCCATGGTAATGTTTGGACCAAAAAAATATCATTTGATGCCTCAAAATGGCTCTAGAATATTTCAAATGGTTTTTTGGACCCAAATTTCCAAATTTGGAACAGCCGCTGAAATGGACCTGCAAGTTGATTCCTCCAATTTTTCCACCCAAAAAATACTGAAATATATAAAAAATAATATAATAATCCAATATAGATCAACAAAAAATAATACACATAAAAGAAATACCATTTAACTATAGAAAAAGTAAAGGTCATGAGTATCATTTAGCACATTGGACTTTAATGATGTAGTGCTAGCAACTAGTTCCATATGTGCTCATCTTTGCATGGTTCGTCCAACTCTATCCTCTCCCTCAACATCATTTTCTTCAATTGGATTGTGTTTAGATGATTTAATATTTTAGTATCTACCTTTGTCCAAATTCATTCTTTTAGCATTTACCTTTTCCCAACACCGTAAAAACAAGATTTAATATGGTCAAATTCCGTTTTCAAGAACTATTTTATAATAAAATTCCCTTTGTTTCTATTGGAAAGTGATAAAAAAAAATAATCTCTTACATTTTAATATCTACTTCAAAATTGCTATCTAGTCAAGTAAATTCAAAGAAAAACCAGTTTGATATGTAAACAAATGAAATAATGTAGAACTTAATACTTTTATTCACTTAAAAACTAGTTTAATACATAGCAAGAGCCTTTATTTTATACCCCATATCTAAAATGGGGTGGTTAACTTTGACTATATCATCTCTTTTATTTTAATAATTAAAACTAACTACTTTTTAAATGAATATTATGTTGTAGCACTAATATCTTCCAATGTTTCCCTTTCTTGTAATTTGTATCATTTCCTCCCTGTTCGAAGATTCAAGTGTCCCCACTTGTAAAACCAGATGAGGGAAATAAACAATAAATTCATATTGCAAAAACCATTTAGATTATGTAGGTAGTTTATCTTTGCTACCCATGAGGTATGTAGTGATAATGCCATGATGAGTAGATTGGCGACACACTTCTAACAAAGTATTATTGTCTAGTGGGGGACATAAATCTAGAACGTTGTCCACTAGATGAGAGATGGGAATGTTTTTGTCCAACTAAGAAGGATTACACAGATTGAGTTGGGAGACATTAAATACTATATGAACACCTAATTGTGGTGGAATTCCATTTTGAATGCATTTTCACTAACCCACTACAAAATCTGATATTGGTCATAGTGGAGTGGATGAAAATTGTGATGATTAGCCCTCAACTAAAAGCATTGTTTTTGAAGATATAGCCATAAATCATTTCCTACTTGGAAGTATGTAGGGATATTATGACGATCACACAACATCTTGATGTGTGCTTGGTTACTTTGAAGGGAATTGCATACTTAGATATGAAAATGGAATAGATCTTGCACAAATGTAGTGGCCTGCTTTTAGGCATTGAGCTAATGTTGCAAAGCAGGAGCTGATAAGGTGGTTGGGAACTCAAAATGGGTTGTTGGATAAGGTGGCTAGGTACTCAAAATGGGTTGTTGGTTGGTACCCATAACATAGTTGAAAGGAATAATAGGTCATGATAAAGTGGACTTCCCTATTATAACAATGTTGAGTATATGTAATGTCTTATGCCACTGCATATTCTTGGAATAGGATACCTGGAGTAGTTGGACTGAGGTGCAATTGACCACCTCAATTTTTCCATCATTTTGGGGATGAAAGTAGTAGGGAATTGCATCTTGGAATCCAACGTTTGCTAAAGTGCCTTCAAAAAATGAGTAAGAAAAAAAGCATCCATATCAGAAGTGATAGTGTGAGGAAGGCCAAGAGTTGTCCAAGCATGGAAAAAAGCAAGTATGTTGTTTTTTGTGTAGTAATATACTTGTTACAAGGAAAAAATAAGGCCATATTTGAAAAATGACATACTACAACAAAAGCACAATCATGCTTCTAGAGGGTTAGTGGAAGTGGCTAGTACACTCCAAGCTTGCAACTGGTAGGCATATTTTGGCTACAGAAGGAACAATGCCTCACAATGTCACTAACCTACTAAGACATATAAGGCCAATATAATTGTTTTTCAAATGCAAGAGAGTCTTTTGGATGTTGAAGTGTCCCCCATAGAGAAAGAATATGCTTCCTTGATCAGAGGCAAAATATGCTTTCTTGATTAGAGGCAAATGACCCTTAGTTGTGGGTACACAAATTTGTTACAAGTGGTACAACCAACCCTCCCAAAGTGTGTAATCCATAATTGGCATTTGGTTCATTGTAGTAGGGTGTTATAAGGCATATATAATTAGAACAAACACTAATTTACAACATATTATTGTTTCTAGTGATCAAAAGTGGGCACTCTCACCTCCAAAAGCTGCAATACTAGGGTAGGTGGGTGACTCAATAAATCTATTACTTGATTGTGTGACCCCTTATTCTATTTGAGCACTAGATAAAATTGTAGGATATAGGCAACCCATTTGAGGTGACACTCTTCCTGAAGCTTATATTATGAACTAAGAGATATCAATGGATGGTGATATGTGTGGAGCACAATTTATTTTCCCCCAAAATAATGATGCTAGTGTTTTAAACGTTGAACCAATGTATAGAGTTCCTTTTCATATATGTTGTAATTCAATTTGGTTGATGTTAAGACTTCAAAATGATATGCTATAGGATGGACTCCCTATATGAGAATGACCCCAATAGTGTAATTCGAAACATCACACACTATCTCAAAGGGTTACTGGAAGTCAGGTAGTAAAAGGATGGGTGTAGAACATCAGAGATGCTTGAGGTGATGAAACGTGGATTCAATGTTTAGGGTTAAATAAAAAATACATTGATTATATAGCAAATGGAGTTGACATGCCATCTTGGAAAATTGGAAAGTGAACTTTTGATAAAAATTGACACTGCCTAGAAAACGTTTAAGGTCAACCATAGTGTGGGGTAATAGCTAGTATAAGATGGTATTAACATTACAAGGGTTCAGTTGAATGCTTTCTGGAAAAATAAAAAATACCAAGTAAGAAACATAGTGATATCCAAGCACAATTTTTTAGAGTTTTACATGTAGATGATTAACACACAAAATAACCAACACTTGATGAAGATGGAGGAAATTCTCATCCCAGGTCTTGCTAAATACTAGGATATATCTATGAGTCAAAATGTTCTCACAAAATGTCCAAGTTGTGGATGGAATAGGTCAATAATGAGTCTCATAAGAGTGGTAAGGGCATTGGTGAGACCAAAGGGCATAACCAACCACTCATAAAGCCCAAATTTGGTCTTGAAGGTTGTCTTCCACACATCATATTCCTTCATTATAGCTTGTCGGTATCCTAAAGTTAGATCTAGCTTTGAAAAATAACAAGCACAATACAAATGCTGGAGAAAATACTCTATACAAGGCAATGCACATTTGTTCTTGACAACCACCATGTTGAGAGAACTATGGTCAATGACTAGATGTCATTCATGTGTTTCCTTCTTAGGCATAACAAAGACAAGTGATTGACAAGTGAGGAGCAAAGGAAAAACTTGACTACTTACAATAGTACTTGAATTTGTTTCTCAATATCAACTATCTCAGTAGGGGTAAGATGATAGGGTTGGGTATTAGGAAGGATGGTGCTAGGTGCAAATTCTATGGTATGCTTGATATGTCATGGGGGTGGAAAAGTGGTGTTTTTTGTAAAATCTTCTTGACAGTCAATGAGGATGGGTTTCAACGATGTGGGCGTGATGACATTTGATTAATATTAGCTTCCCAAATAATAAAAAAATGTAAACATTTATGAAGGGTGACTTGATGTATAACATCATTGCTAGATAGAGTTTCTAGAAAGGAAGAAACAAATCATTGGAAGAAGAAGTGCCAACCATCCTTAGTGAGGGTGTAGAAAAACAGGACTGTGGAGCAATAAAATAAAACAAATGTGGAAACAAAACACAGAAGATACACAATACAAGAGAGACATAGATTTATGTGGTTCACCCAGTGTTGGCTACGTCCACCAGAAAAATTTCCAGGTCCTTTCTTTATTATTATCCAGCAAAATGAAGGGATACAACCTACAACAAAACCCGTTGTAACTTCCTCTTCTTTCTCTCACAGTCTCCTCTCTCAGAATACAATACTCGCCAACCTACATAGCTGCAATACATTTCCCTCATAAAATAGGGTTGCCTTCTAGGGAAAAAAACCCTAAGATAATCTCTATCGTTAGATCTGCGACCTTATAATGAATGGTCCAGATTTACAATGAAATTACAATATACTTTTACAAGGCAATTTTTGCTTCGGGGGCTTTGCCCCCAGACCCCCCAGTCGGGGGGATAGCCCCCCCGGACCCCGCAAAGGGGGTATCCCCCCTCTGCACTCCCCCGCGTGGAAGAGTGTACATACTTCTAGGGTGTAAATACTCCATGGGGTATAAACACGGCTGAAAGTAAAATACCTCTAAATCAAGAAGATAATCAGGCTCCACAACCAACAATCTCCCCCTTGGAGACTGATCTCATCAACTCCACCGCTGTTGTATATGCTGGACTCTGAACCTTCTTGGACCTGGAAAATTTCTCATCTTCATCTTCATTCTTGAAGACCAACTGAAACTGAGCAAGAACTTAGTTTCTCCTTGGTTACTCCCTTTGCTAACATGTCTACAGGATTATGTCTAGTGTGCATCTTTTCCAGCTTCAATTGTCCATCTTTCAAGGTGGATCGTATGAAGTGGTACCTCAACTGTATATGCTTAGTCTTCGAATGGAAGGTTGAGTTCTTTGCAAGGTGAATGGCACTCTGACTGTCACAGTACAACCTGTTGTTCTCCTGCTTCTTTCCCAATTCCTCCATAA
>ML776638.1:1568640-1663460 GCA_009831015.1 Picea engelmannii
ATACAAGAGAGACACATATTTACGTGGTTCACCCAGTGTGGGCTACGTCCACCAGAGAAATTGCCAGGTCCTTTCTTTATTATTATCCAGCAAAATGAAGGGATACAACCTACAGCAAAACCCGTTGTAACTTCCTCTTCTTTATCTCACAGTCTCCTCTCTCAGAATACAATACTCACCAACCTTCATAGCCGCAATACATTTCCCTCATAAAAGAGGGTTTCCTTCTAGGGAAAAAAACCCTAACATAATCTCTATCGTTAGATATGCGACCTTATAATGAATGGTCCAGATTTATAATGAAATTACAATATACTTTTACAAGGCAATTTTTGCTTCGGGGGCCCGCTTGCCCCCAAACCCCCCAGCCAGGGGGATAGCCCCCCCGGACCCCGCAGAGGGGGTACCCCCCCTCTGCACTCCCCCGCATGGAAAAGTGTACATACTTCTGGGGTGTAAATACTTCATGGGGTATAAACACGACTGAAAGTAAAAGACCTCTAAATCAGAAAGATAATCAGGCTCCACAACCAAAAATATGTGTAGGTGAAAAAAACATATGTGGTGGACCACTTGTGATAGTAAGGTATCCCTAGTGATAAGTCGATGCAATCTAGTGGAATAACATCACATAGCACAATGTCTCGAAAATGAGGGTTAATGGAGAGGGTGTTATTACATTGTTGGGTCACAAACAAATATTGAGCACCCTCATTCACCCAGCTAATATCATATGGTTGAAGGTGGGCAGTTACTGACAAACCCAATGATTTGACAAGCATTATATAGATCACGTTTTTTTGGCTACTATCGTCAATGATGAGCTTCACGAGACTACATATAATTTGGAAATTCTAAGTAAAGAGCATGGGGTAGGTGGGAGAGTTTGGATGTGTCATTATAATGAGGTTTGCATAATGTGTATTATGGTTTTCCACCTTCATAACAACATCTAGAGGGGTAGGTTGTGTGTTGGGGTCAAATAATAAGGTCTTGGAAGAGTAGGGACATTGCAAAGCAAGAAATTCTACTATGTTGTGAGAACATGGCTTATGGAATGTGCAATATTGACTAGTGGCGGGTGGGGAGGTGATAACCATAGGAGAAGGTGTATCCATAGGAGAGGTTTGTTGTGGAAGGGGGAACTGAGATGTAGGGTGTTTCCCTATATTCTCTTAGACAACTAGAGTGTGTTGAAAAGATAATGAAAGAGAAGAGTTATGCACCAAAGTAACTTCATGAAAAAGAGCATGAAGCAAGACAAAATTAATTTTAGTTAAATTTAGTAACTATTCTGGACTTGAAAAAAAGGTGTTGCACTTGGAGTTTATACAATATTTCAATGTACTATTGAATTTTTTGAGTGGAACATTGACAAAGTTGAAACCATTGCACCTAGATGCTCTCTACATAGCCTACTAGATAGAAATGGTCTCAAAGTGCATTAAAAAAATGGCCCCAACTATTGATGGAAAATGAGGGTGGAATAACTCTCTCCTATTTCAATTCTATTCAAAGGGAGTCTACATTGTGACTCGTAAGTTTGACTTGATCCCACCATTAGGCATCCAATCCTTGTATATGGCAGGTTTCCAAGGTAACTTTGTCTCTTTTTTGCAGTGTGGTTTGATGCCAAAAATATAAAGAGATGGCTCATATCCAAGCCTCAACTTGATTGCCATCAAAGGCACCAAAAAATTGTGGCAAGGTCAATTTAGGGTTCCAATGTGATCTAGAGGGTTTTTGAGGGGTGGACTTGTTGAGCTTCAGATATTGTAGTTCCATATCCAAATAAAGTATCACTTGAGTATGCTCCTAAAGAAGTTGATTTTGGAGTTGAATAATTTGTTTTTTCTACTGGAAATATTCACATTTGTGCTTCTGCAAGGGAGTTATCCTTGTGATTGGATTTCTTGGGAAGGGTCGTGAAGTTATTGTTGAGGTCATGTAATAAATTGAGAAGTGTGTTATGAGAATGAGAGAGAGAGAGATGAATGTGCCTCTTTATGTACCTTTATTATCCTTTGAAAAAAAATGTTGAAGGATGGATAGAGTAGATCCGTGTCAAGGTGTTGGAGGTGCCTTGGAGGCTTGATGTAAAATGGAGAAGATCTTTTTTATGTGGTTGTGAAAGCCAAATATGATACCAATTAATATGTAAACAAAAACAATAGTGAAAAACTAAATAATTATGTTAACTTTAACCGCGCCACCTTTTTTATTTTAATAATAAAAACCAATTACTTATGAAATGCACTATTACATTGGAGCATTACTATCCTTCAACATCTTGTAAAATATGTCTCAATGTTTTGTTCCTTTCTTTGTAATTACACCAAAGGTGTTTTTAAGGGGATATTCTCTAGAGGTCCTTCGTTGTCTATCGAAACCTTATAAGAAATTGCCACATGTTCATTAGCAATTTCCCAATATTATCTTTCCACGTTTCTTCTCATGTGTTGAATCCAAATTGATACTATTCAATACGTGGTAGATTTTGTGTTTCTTCTTCTTAACCCAATCTTCCATTTGCTTTGGCTCTCTCTTAGATGAATGGAAAAAAAACTCTGGGGTTCATGACCATTTGTGTAGGTGAAATATCATCTTATTCACAGAGTTGTCGAGGGCCAAGGATCCCAAATTGTGAAATATCATCATGTTCGATATCAAACCAACCATGTCAAGATCCATAACGTCCTTCTTCTTAGAAGCTACAGTAATAGCCAATACAAAATCTTATGATTCCCAATCATCATCCATGGTGACCCTTATCAAATGATCGATCTGATGGCAGAGAAAACTAAACAAGAATATAATTCAATAATGATACTCATGAAGCGTTATTGCTATTGTTACTTCTCTTAAACTTATTGACAAGTGCTTCTCCTTCTTCTGATTCTTGTCCTACAGACTCAGGTCAGGTTCTGGATTCCTTATTAAATAGTAAGTGGCTCATTAGTGTCCAATAATTGATAATAGATGCATTAATTCTCACAATCCTGCATTTCTCAATGCCATAGAGTGAGAAGAATCACATAATTACTTGAATGTATGAAGTTGAGTATCATATATGCTTGTTTCTCACTATTTGTTCATTTTGTTCCACCTTTCTACTACTTCATGAGATATGACCACATCGCATTCAGCTTGATCTAGTGCCCAAAGAAACATTTTGTTCTCAAAGTCACTTGAAAGCTCAGATTATAATCGTTTCAAAAGAGCCTCTTCGTATAGTTGAAAATAAATTTGCTAGATTACTTTGCGTTTTGCTACATTTCTATCTCCTCATATTTGTATGATTGACTTCTCATACGTGCTCCACCCTTCAAAATCCTTCCTTAGGCATTTAGATTCTTCAGAAAATTCAACTCTAGATACTGTAGAAATTTCATGTGGATAAGGTACATAGTACTAATGATGGTCTTGGCAATGGTCGTTGTGTTCAAATGCACCTTTGGATGTAATTCAATGATGCATAGAAGATTATTGTGCAGGTTTGATTCATAAAATTTAGGCTAAGACCAGCGCAGAGAAATTTGTGCAGGTGAAGGTACAAAGAAAATTCATCTCTGATCAAATCATGGTGCATGTTCGCTTGGCCATTGTTGTGGAAAATGAGGGTATTACAGAAGAAGGACCTCCTCTACCTCGATATCTTCAAAAATAACACCTTTCAGACTATTTTTTTATGAAACCCTCTATAGTCTCCAACTTGCTCCGCTTTTTATGCTTTCTTTGTGCACTCCAAACCTTCCTTTGCGTACCAACCCCTTACCTCACGTAGAAGTGACGTTTTTCCCAGACAAGAATAACGTAAGTTCAACCTGTCATTAGCAAAAGGTGATTCAATTCAAGGAGAGTTCGTAACACAAGAGAAATCATCTACAAGGGGAAAATCGCACACAAAAACATAATTGTGATTCATGGCTAGGATTTTTCCTACTAGATTTGAAGTAGACCCAGAATTTTCCATATGAGATCAAGTAGGAAAAGGACAAATCTGTAAAGTGGGATATTTGTTTCAAAGAGAAATATGGTCACGAGGAGGGCTTCTTTCATGAGAAATAAGGTAAATGATCGTGGTTGCTTTGTGTTCAAATAAGTGGGGATAGGAATGTAAATTAATATTGTGATGAAAAAATAGTAGACCATGGGATTTTGTTTTGTAAGTGTGAATTTTAACAAAGTAGATCGCTTTCAACATTTGCACCCCTTTAAATATTAAATTTCAGTGAATAAATTGAGTAATGGTTTCATTGTGCTCATTGCTACATTTTAGTCCAACAAATAAGAAACTCATTTCTTCTTAATAATAGTATTGAGGTACAAATCTATGGAAACCTTAATTTCCTAAAATAATAATGGGGATGTTCTTTAAATGTATATTTGTTGCCTAGAAATTTATTCAATTAACAACTTAAAATAAAAATCCAAAAATGCTTACAAGGAAGAGATTTATTCAACACTATTGTAAATATAAATAGCTTGACATTTTCAAATTATGGATTTTTAATGAAATCTGTATTTTGATATAATAATAAGTGTGAAGAGTATCTAACAATAACCTCAAGGCATGTACATTGTAAACACATACTTTATTTGATTGGACAACTCCATATTTTCTTCCTTTGATAGGGAGAAAAAAAGAAATCCATGAAATGATTGCGCAATACAAGAAAACCACCAAGAATGTCTTTGCATTGTTGTAGAGGCACTCCATCTTGAGATTCTACTAGATGTGCATGAGGAGAATGACTGTGTACAATGGCTCCTTGAGAAAGAGGCACTCAGTCACCTCCATCATTCCACTATTTTTTTCCTTCTCCTCGCCTACCACCGGTTAGTTATATTCTTTCTTTATATTATATTCTTAGTTATATATTACATGAATATTATTTATAATAGACTCTATTCTATAAATATAGAGGTGTAGTTTTATAAGGAAGTATTTCTTCTCAGTGCGCGTTGTGTATATGTTGTCAATCACATATATAACTTTGCCAATTGTTTTGTCTCAATTGCAAAATTCTCTAGAACTATAATGGAGGTGGGTAAATTTTATTTTATTTAAGTTCTCTATGCAATGAAAGAAACTCCCAATGCACCTACCCATTTCACTATTTGGGTTTCTTCCATGCACCCATGTGGGAGTATTATATTCTTGGTTGGCTGAGCATATAATATTTAGTTAACCCCATAGATATCTATGATCCAGATTTATGCAGGAACACAATGAAATACAGAAATACACATAAACGCAGAGATGCAACAGAAATAAAACTTCATTTCATTAACAACAAATGACTGAAATATGCTTACAGACAAAATGGAAATAAAATATCTAGGGTGCTGGTAGCTTATCTCTGAGAAGAGATGTGGCATCTACTGGCCTATGAACTGTATGTTACAATGAGGCTCGAAGGCCTATATATTATTGAGAAACGTTGGAAAACCCTAAACATCCAAAAACCTAACCCTAGGAGATGAAACGCCAGAATATGGGCCCCGTCGGGGTAAATTGGTACATCAATTTATCGGGGTCGTAGCTTTGGCATACTATATCCGTTTGATGCACATGATACATCGTTAGAAAGATCTATTGGAGGACTACACTGCTAATAGTGAATATTGAGTCCAAAATGGACTCATATTTGTCAAGGAATCTGATGCCAAAAAACGTTTTTTAGGGCCTCAAAATGGCTTCGGAAGTTCAGGACCCGAAAAACTACTAAAAATAGTAAATTGTGCTACAATTAAGGAAACTAAAAAAATGAAAGAAACAATGGTGTGGGTCCAAGTGGAATAAGCGGGTGGCCACCAATATCCACCTGGATCATTCCTCCCCCCTTAGGAAGCAATGGTCCCCATTGCGTTGAGTTCCTCCATGAGATGAGGAAACTTCTGTTGAACTTGGTCCCTGGTAAGCCACTTGCCCTGGTGAAGGAGTTGGTTTGCTTTGACAACTCGATATAGTTGGATCCTCTGTTGGCGGGTGTTCTTGATCTGTGTGTCCATAATCCAATCAGTTTTGGCTTGTTCCATGTAATCTGGGTTTAACTCTGTTGGTGTGAGTTGTTATGCCATGTTGAGTGTGTCCAATAGAGGTGGAAAGTAGGGCCGAAGTCGGTCCACATTGAACACTTGGTGTAGACTAAGGAATGGTGGAATACTGAGCTCAAAGGCATTGTCCCCAACATCCTTGGTGATGGTGTATGGCCCATATCGGAGCAAGTGAATCTTGCGGTAGGGTCCAGCGAGGTGCTCCTTTTGCAAATGTAGCCACACTTTGTCACCCACCTGGAAGTTGTTTGGAGCCCGATGTTGATCATGTCGTTGCTTGTACTTAGCATTGACTATGTCCAAGATGTCATGAACCTGTTGGTGGATGTGTTGAATGCGCTCAATGAATCTATTTGCCTTGTTAGCCTCAGACTGCACATGGGCTGAATCTGCCTGAGTAGCTGCAAATGGCATGGCTACGTCAATGGGACATAGTGGCTGGAATCCCAAGCCCACCTGAAAGGGGTTGTGTTTGATTGAGCTATGGAGAGAACGATTGTATTTGTGTTGTACATAGGGGAGGCTCTCATCCCATGTGCATGGATTCTTTGAGTTTTACATGCACAGAATGTGTACAATCATCTGGTTGATGACCATTATTTGGCCATTAGTGTGCAGATGGAAAGTTGTGGACTTGGTGAGCTTGGTGTCCAGCATTGACCAGAGGCTGGACCAAAATGTACTAAGGAACCTTTTGTCCCAATATGAGATGATAGACTGTGGGATCCCAAAGTGTACCCACACTCGTTCAAAGAAGATTTTAGCAGTGGCTTCTGTTGTGAAATTCTTCTTCCAGACAATCATAATGGACATCTTCGAGAATCTGTCGACGACCACAAAAACACAATCATTGCCATGCTTAGTAGAAGGAAGGCCCGACATGTAATCCATGGATATGGATTCCCAAGGTTGAATAGGGGTAGGCAGCGGAGTATAGAGGCCTTGCTTCTTCATGGTCGGTTTAGCAATGGCGCAAGCAGTGCAAGACTTGATGTACTTCCTGAAATCCTATCGAAGGTTCGACCAATAGAAATACTTTTGCAGTACTGCCACGGTTTTCTTGACCCCGAAATGCCCAGTGACCCGACTATAGTGCGCCTCTCAAATCATCTTGGCACGCTCGCTTGAAGGAACACAAAGGTGTCCCAGGTGACATTACAGGGCATCCTGGAGGTGAAAATTAAGAACTTTCTTACCCTCCAAGAGCGTATTGTATGTGTGGCCAAATTCTGGATCACTTTTGTAGAGAAGCGACCAATCAGAAGTCTCGTGCCCACAAGAGTTGAGCACTGTGGTTAGCGCCATGATAGGTGGTTGGTTGAGGCAGTCTGCAACATTATTGGTGCTTCCTTTCTTGTACTTAATGTTCAAATGAAAATTTTTCAGGTATGTGGACCACTTCTGATGGAGATCATTCTGCAACCTCCCCTGTGTCTATATGAACTGTAAGGGTTAGTGGTTTGTGTGGATGACTATTTCCTTTCCCAAAATGTAATGATTCCACTGTCGGCAATCCTGCACAATGGAATACATATCTTTTTCATAAGTGGGATACTTTCGGATGTGTCGGAAAGTGTCTCACTATGATATGCCACTGGATGCCCCTATTGAGTAAGGACTGCTCCAATATCATAGTCGAGGCATATGCCTCGATCTCAAATGGTTGTTGCAAGTCTGGTAATGTGAGCACTAGTGCATAGTAGAGGCAATGCTTCAACTCTTCGAACGCCTTCTGTTGAGATTTAGACCAAAAGAATTTTTCTTTCACTCCTCGCTTGGTGACTTGACTCAAGGGCCAAGTGATATGAGAGAATCCCAACATGAGCCTGCGGTAGATATTGGCAAGACCCAAAAATATGCAGAGCTCTGTCAGGGTGGTTGAAGCTATCCAATCCTGAATGACTTGGATCTTGGATGGATCCACATTCACCCCCCGCTCATCAATAATTCATCCTAGATACTGAACCTAGGTCATGACAAAAGTGAACTTCTCCAAATTGGCACACAACTTGTGTTGTCGCAATGTTTGGAGGACCTGTCGGATGTGGTGGAGGTGCTCTTCCCAATTCTGGTTGAAGATCATAATGTCATCCAAGTACACCACTACAAATGAGTTTGTGAATGGTCACAAGATGTCTTCCATTAGCCTCATGAAGGTTGACGGGGCATTCGTTAACTCGAAAGGCATGACCAACCATTTGAAAAGGTCCTCCTTGGATTTGAAGGCAATCTTCCACACATCAGACAGTTCGATTGGTACCTGGTGATACCCGGACTTCAAGTCGATCTTGCTGAAATATTTCACCCCCTTGAGTCAGTCCTGAAGGTCATCAATTTGTGGTATTGGGTACCTATTCTAGACAGTGATCTTGTTCAACGCCCGATAGTCAATGCAAAGTCTCCAAGTCCCATCCTTCTTCTGCACCAGCATGATCAGGCTCCCACAGAGAGATGAACTCGGTCGGATGTGACCTTTCTGCAACAACTCTTGATTTCGTCATTCTCCATAATAGAGTGCCGATAGATTGGTCCATTGGGAAGTGGCGCACCTGGGGTCAGATCGATGGGGTGCTTGACCTAGCAGTGTAGAGGCACCCCTGCAGGGGAGGTGAAGATGTCATCGTACTCCTCCATGACCTTATCCATCTATTGTTGTCGTGCATAGGGGCCCTGTCTAGAGGTTGTGGCCACAGTCTTCTTCTTTCCCTGAGGGCGGATCATCAGGAAAACAAATTTCCTGGTTTTGGCAATGAGCTTACTGCATTGTTTTGCAGTAACAGAAGATATGGATGTAGGCGGTGCTATTTTTGGTATCATGTACAACTTATTTCCCAAAGTAATAATAACAACACGAGGCCTGGACTCTTACACAACATGTCTCTTCCACAAGTATGGCCTAATAATACATCAGAAACATCAATAGGATAAATGTCACATAATACCTCATCCATGAAGGGCTTGATGTTGCAGGGAAGGCAACATCATTGGTTGACGCGGAGGTCCCGTCCTTGGTGCAGCCACTTGATGGTTTATGGTTGTGGGTGTGTTGTGGTTGACAAGCCCAGTTGTTTCATGACCTCTACTGAGATGAGGTTCTTCTGGCTCCCGTTGTCGACAATGAACTACAATGGGGAACCCTTTACCCACATATGGGAATGGAAGAGGCGCTCTGCCTCCTCGGGATCTTCTAGTTCCTTCTTCTAGATCTTCATGGTGGAAACAGTGGCGTTGGGCTCTGCATCGATAATCTGCGTCCCCCTGTCATTCTGCTTGTCGGGTTCTGATTCAGAGTCGGACCCTGCATCCGATTCAGAAGCCTTCAACTCGGCTACCAGTGACTGCTTGGACCGACACTCACTTGTGTTGTGAGTGGAGCTCTTATGGAACTCACACCACTTCCCCATGTCCTTTTTTGGCTTTGTGGTTTTGTTCTTTGCTTGTGGCTTTAGCGAGTTGTTCTGGGTCACCCCGCCTTGGCTTGGTCCTTTGTTCGATGGCTTGGGAGTACCTTTCCCTTGCTTTTGATTCGCAGACCCAAAGTCTTGCTTCTTTTGTTTGAACTTCTGCTCAATCTTAGCAGCATACTGGTATGTCGCACCAAGCAAGGAGATGTCGAGGAACTCCATCTCCTCCTAAATGTATCTATGTAGAAAATTGTGGTACTTTAACACCAAATGTTTTTCCGAATCTTTGATACCCAACTTGTTGAAACGTCAACAAGAAAAATGTGTCTAATTTACTTTTCCCTTTAATAAATTGGACAATAAATACTAATCTATTATCTCATTTATAACAGTGTGATTTGGAGTTGTAACCGAGTTATAAGTGTAGTTAAGTGAGTTAAGCTCATTTGTACTAGTTGTAACTAAACTTGCACTAGTGAGAGTTCAGTGAATTAATTATTAATTAATTCAAATCAATGAACTCACATGCAACTGAAGGTTCGCCACGGTTAACTACATGCATGTCAGATCTAGTGGAGACCCAGTTGAGATAACAGGTGAAAGGGACAGTTTGTCTATCAGTTGTGATTTGAGTGAAGTGCACTCATGCAATCACACATGCAGTGGATATGCTCATGATCATGTGCAAAAATAGGCAATTCGAATTCATTGTGAGAATTCTATTTGTAGGGATTGTGCAGAGGAGGCGGGTTGTTTGGAGACAGAAATTGGCACATGTATTTGTTGATTTTTGTATGACAGTGTGAGACGATTGTATTGTACTTAGAGATCTTGGATTAGAGTTTTGTATGAGATTGTTTCATGATCCATGATATACATAATATATGATAGTGGGGTTTTTAGCTTTACGCTTTCCCGAAAAAACTTCTGTGTTATGTGTTCTTGATATTTCACTTTGTGATCATGGTTTAAATTTCTGCAAGAATATTAGTAGAAGCAATTTTGTATTTAACAGTGGCATATAATTGTTAGATTAGGAGAATCGAAGGAAATACTTAATTTGTATTGAAATTTCTACATGGTATCAGAGCCACGAAGCCACGGAAGTGAGGTGTGAAAATTGTAGTATTTTCACAGGTCCCGTCTCTAGCAGGGTGCGAACCTTAGTACTGAAAACTACGCACATTTCTGGGAGTAGAAATTCTCACACCCTACTCAAAGGAGAGGTGAAAACTTCATTAATATTCTCACAGGATGCTTAAAGGAGAGGTGTGAACTTGCCTCACCCCACTGTGCATTACAGTGCGCACTCCCTCCAAGAGTTCGCAGGCTATACACAGGTGAGGTGCGAACTCCCTCAACAAGTTCGCAAGCTAGACACTGGTAGGGTGCAAAATTCCCTCAGGATTCTCTCAGGTGGGGTGCGAACCTCCCAGGGAAAGAGGGATTGCAGCAGTTGAGTTTGTGTTTGGATAAAATTTGAATTTGCAGGACTTTTTTGGTGTTACAGTTGATTCAAGATCGAAATGTCTTTCAATGGATTGAGGTTAGAGTATGCACTCGAAGGCAGCTCAAACTACATTGCTTGGAAGGATAGGATGGAGGCAGTACTCGAAGACAATGGCTTGAAGGAGTACATTGACAAAGATGTTCCTAAGCCAGATGCAATAGACACTGCAAATCTTGATACATGGAAAAAGAAAGTGGCAAACATGAGGAGGGTTCTGCTGGAGGGAGTACGAGACCACATTGTATCAAGTCTCCATGGGAAAACCATACCACATGCAATGTGGAAGGTTTTGATGAATCTATTCCAAAACAACAACGGCCATAGGAAATTGGCACTCAAAGATAAACTCGGGAAGATCAAGATGGAGAAGGGTGACTCCATTCCAAAATATCTCACGAAGTTTGTCCAATGTCAGGATGAGCTTGGAAGTGTGGGAATAATAGTTGTTGCTGATGATTTGGTGAGCTTGGCTCTCCTAGGACTTCCCAAGAGTTGGCACAATTATCAAGACTCTGTCAATGGAAGGGAAAAATTGCCAGATTGGGAACGACTATGGTCGAATCTAGTGCAAGAGGAGTTCAGGCGGAACACCAGAGATGGATCTTCATCAAAGCGTGATGATGAAGAGGATTGTTCTTTGACTACCAAGGAAAGGAAAGGGAAAGGGAAGAAATTCCATTCAAAATACGATTCTAAAGTCAAGAAGCTAGATTTGTCCAAAGTGAAGTGTTTTCACTGTCACGAACATGGGCAT
This sequence comes from Picea engelmannii, assembly GCA_009831015.1. Lineage (NCBI taxonomy): Eukaryota > Viridiplantae > Streptophyta > Pinopsida > Pinales > Pinaceae > Picea > Picea engelmannii. The sequence continues at coordinate 1,580,369 of ML776638.1, forward strand.
CTATCTACTAACTGTCCGCAGAAGAGGAAGAACAAGACGGTTGCTGGAGCTGCAACTGGTGAGGCTCTTGTCTCACAATTTGAACTTGACTTCTCTTTGATCGCATGCATGGATTCAAGTGCATCAGGATCGGTGTGGTATTTGGATAGTGGCGCTTCCTTCCACATGACGGGAGATAAAGAGTCTTTCAGTGACTTAGAGGAGAAAGATCTCATAATGCATATAGAGATGGGCGACAATGGATGATACAGTGCGACTGGTATTGGTACCATTACCTTTAAGAGGGAGTCAGGTAAACCATTTCAATTGAAAAATGTTATGCATGTTCCAGGTCTGAAGAAAAACTTGGTCTCACTCGCAATGTTGGAGGACAAAGGCTATGACGTTACTTTCAGCAATATAAAAGCCTACCTGCGACATAAAGAAACAGGTCAAATCAAGAATATAGGGATTCGAGTTAAGAACCTCTACATGTTGGGGGTAGATGGTTGCGGTGCCATGGTGGGCAAGGAAGAAAAAGTGGTGAGTCGGGATGAGGGTGAATTATGTCACAGGCAATTGGGCTATCTTCATCATGGAGCCTTGAAGATCATGCATCAAATATCTACTAGACTTCCAAGGGGAACACTTGCTCAGTTAGATAATAGCAAGGGGTGCACCCTGTGGAAGTATGTAAAGTCCACCTTTCATGAAAAGGAGAACCGTGCTTCGGTGATCCTGGAGAGAATTCACACAGACATGTGTGGACCATTCTCGGTTGCTTAATCAACAAAACATAGGTATTATGTTATTTTTGTTGATGAATTTTCTCGTAAATGTTGGATATTCTTCATGCAGAAGAATGATCAAACATTCTCAAAGTTTTGTGAGTTTAATGCATTGGTGGAGAAAGAGTCAGGGAAACAAGTGAAGGCTCTAAGGAGCGATAATGGTGGAGAATACATCTTTAACAAATTCAAAGACTTCTGCAGCAAAGAAGGAATTCGAAGAGAACTCATAGCGTCTCATAACCCACAACAAAATGGGGTCGTGGAGAGGAAGAACAGAACGATCGTGGGTGCAGCAAGAGCGATGTTGCATGATTAGGGCCTACCAATGCATTTGTTGGAAGAAGCATGCAATACTGCGGTTTATGTGCAGAACCGTTGTCCTCAGAGAATACTTGGCATGAGTACACCTGAAGAAGCTTTCACTGGTAAGAAACCTGATGTTTCTCATTTTAAAATTTTTGGCTCATCTGTTTATGTGCATGTGACTAAGGATCCCAGGAAGAAGCTGGAACTGACTGTTGAAGTTGGGATATTTGTGGGGTACACAGAAACACCCCATAATTATCGTGTGTATTTGTCGAACAATAAGATGATTGTTATGCGACGGGATATAAAATTCGATGAGGGAAAATCCATGCGGTTGTCGCTTGAGAGGGAGCTAGACTTGCATGCAGAAGAGGAATTGTTGGTTCCCAAAGATGAGTCTCAAGATGTGGATTAGCCACATGAGGAGGTTCATGGAGTGGAGGAAACCACTCAAGCAGAGCCATCCATTAGAAATGAAAAAAAGCGAACCATGGAAGCTGACAGATTGAGACTAGATGCTACACAGAATGTAGGAGCCCCTACTTCACAATGCAGATAGAGACAGTCTCCTGATCGATTTGCTGGATACATGGCTCTCATGAGAAAATGTATTGTGACTGAACCATCTTCCTTTCAGAAAGCAGTGCATGATCCCACTTGGGTTGATGCTATGGTAGAGGAGTATGACTCCATTGTCAAAAATAGTGCATGGGAAATTGTCCCAAGACTGGTCGACAAATCAATGGTAGGTTCGAGATGGATCTACAAGGTAAAGCAAGTTGTTGATGGGAGTGTGGAGAAATACAAGCGCAGGTTTGTGGCCTGATGCTTCTCACATATCGAGGGGATAGATTATGATGAGACCTTTGCACCTGTCGCAAGGTACTCTTCCATAAGATCCATCCTTGCACTCTCAGCGCAGATGGGCTGGTGCATTCATCAGATGGATGTAAAAACTGCGTTCCTCAACGGGATCATTGAGGAAGAAGTGTACATTGAACAACCAGAAGGTTTTGAGATCTTTGATAGGGAGTTGCATGTGTTCAGACTAAAGAGAGCATTGTATGGATTGAAGCAAGCACCCCATGCTTGGTACACTCGGATAGACAACTATTTCACTGGATTGGGCTTCACCAAAAGTGAAGCGAATGCAAACCTATACCAAATTTTGGTGGAGGGTAAGATTTTAATAATTGTGCTTTATGTTGATGATTTAATACTGACTGGTGATGAGAAGTTGATACACTCATGCAAGGATGACCTTGCAAAGGAGTTCGAGATGAAGGATTTGGGCCTTCTTCATTATTTCCTTGGATTGCAAATATGGCAGCGAGATGGTGAAATTTTTGTGTCTCAAGGCAAGTATGCAAGGGAGATACTGGGAAAGTTTCACATGGAAGGATGCAAACCCATGGATACTCCTCTTCCAGGAAACTGGAGGAAAGAGGATGTTACTTCTGGAGAGGTAGTGGATGCTATTGTCTATCAACAATTAGTAGGTTCGCTAATGTATTTAGTGAACACGACACCGGACATTTGCTATGCAGTTAACCAGCTAAGTCAAGCGATGGTTAAGCCTACCAAACTCTTTTGGAAGGCGGGTAAGCATGTCCTAAGATATCTGAAGGGCACATCTGAGTATGGATTATGGTACAGACAGACGGATGAGGTGAAGTTGTATGGCTTCACGAATGCAGATTGGGAGGGCAACCCAATGGACAGAAAGAGCACATCATGGGGATCTTTAGTATCGGATCTACAGTTGTTTCTTGGTACAATAGGAAACAAAGATCCGTGGCACTTAGTTCAGTGAAAGCAGAATACATGGCAACGAGTAAAGCTGCATATGAGGCTATCTGGATGAGGAAGATCTTGGTTGGTTTGTTTGGTTCTCATTTAGATCCAATAGTGATTCATTGTGATAATCAGAGTTGCATTAAACTCTCGATTAATCCTGTGTTTCATGATAGATCTAAGCATATAGATATCCGGTATCACCATCTCATAGATTGTGTGCAGCGGAAGATCATGTTTCTTCAATACATTCCTATGGAAGATAAGGATGCAAACATTCTGACGAAGGTGCTCACCAGGAGAAAATTTGAATATCATAGAGACAGGATTGGGGTGAAGGATAATCCCTTTCTTGTTGAGAGGGAGTGTTGAAAATTCAACAAGAAACATGTGTCTAATTTACTTTCCCTTAAATAAATCGGACAATAAATACTAATCTATTATCTCATTTATAACAGCGTGATTTGGAGTTGTAACACAATTATAAGTGTAGTTAAGTGAGTTAAGCTCAGTTGTACTAGTTGTAACTAAACTTGCACTAGTGAGAGTTCAGTGAATTAATTATTAATTAATTCAAATCAGTGAACTCACATGCAACTGAAGATTCACCATGGTTAACTACTCGCATGTCAGATCTAGTGGAAACCTAGTTGAGATAACGGGTGAAAGGGACAGTTTGGCTATCAGTTGTGATTTGAGTGAAGTGCACTCATGCAATCACACATGCAGTGGATATGCCAATGAGCATGTGAAAAACTAGGCAATTCGAATTCATTGTGAGAATTCTATTTGGGATTGTGCAGAGGAGGCAGGCTATTTGGAGACAGAAATTTGCACATGTATTTGTTGTATTTGTTGATTTTTGTATGACAGTGTGAGACAATTGTATTGTACTAAGAGCTCTTGGATTAGAGTTTTGTATGAGATTGTTTCATGATCCATGATATACATAATATATGATAGTGGGGTTTTTAGCTTTACTGTTTCCTGAAAAAACTTATGTGTTATGTGTTCTTGATATTTCACTTTGTGATCGTGGTTTAAATTTCCACAAGAATATTAGTAGAAGCGATTATGTATTTAACAATGGCATATATTTGTTAGATCAAGAGAATCACAGGAAATACTTAATTTGTATTGAAATTTCTACACAACTTTGTGCGTAGGGTATGAAACAGATTCGTCAGCTCATGCACATCTTGGTCCCTTTGTTGCCGCAGCGTAGTCCATTGTATGTATTTTTCCTCATAGTTCCCCACAGGATAATATTGTTCCTTGATGGCGTCTCGGAAAAAATTCCAAGTGGGTGCGACCGAGAACAAAGAGGGTTACCCCTCGCTATGTTGCTCCCAATAGGTTTCCCACCAATCCTTGACATGGGGGGTGGCTTTAAGGAGTGCAAAAATAATCCTTTCTCGGCCGGAAAAGTCATGAACCGAGAAATATCCTTCTAACAAATTCAACCATCTATCTACGACATCTGCATCTATTTGTCCCTCAAATATGGGAATGTCAAAGTTTACTTGTACCTTAGAAGGAGTGGCGCCTCCAGAGTGGTTGCTGGATGTAGATGCGCTGCCAGTGGGCAGCCGTTTAAGGATCTGGGCAAAGTTGTCCATCATCACGTTCCTTTGTTTCTCGAGGGCCTCCTCGAGCAATAATTTGATAGGATCTCCTGCTTCCTCATATTTCTTTTCTTCCCCCATGGTCGACCGTCGGGGTTTACGGGGTTGATCTTGCAACGGTTCAACCAGATCGAGCCCTAACTCCTTATACCCCGACCTCATTGGGGACATGCAAAGAAGGATCGAGAAAGAGCAGACTGCTCTGATACCACTAATCCATATTTATGTAAGAACACAATGAAATACAGAAATACACATAAACGCAGCGGAAATAAAAATTCATTTCATTAGCAACAAATGACCGAAATATGCTTATAGACATAATGGAAATAAAATAGTTAGGGCGCTGGTAGCTTATCTCTGAGAAGAGATGTGGCGGCTATTGGCCTCTGAACTCTATGTTACAATGAGGCTCGAAGGCATATATATTATTGAGAAACAATGGAGAACCCTAAACATCCAAAAACCTAACCCTAGGAGATGAAACCCCGAAATATGGGCCCCGTCGGGGTAAATTGGTACATCAATTTCCGGGGGTCGTAACTTTGGCATACTATCTCCGTTTGACGCACATGATACATCGTTAGAAAGATCTATCCGAGGACTACATTGTTGACAACTAATATCAAGTGTAGAACAAACTCATCTTCACTAGAGCATATGATACCAAAAAACATCGTTTAGGGCCTCAAAACGGCTCCGGAAGTTCAGGACCCAAAAAACTGCTAAAAATAGTAAATTGTGCTACAATTAAGGAAACTGAAAAAATGAAAGAAACAATGGTGTGGGTCCAAGTGGAATAGGTGAGTGGCCACCAATATTCACCTGGATCAATCTAGGTATAAGGGATCACGTAAATCCAAGGAGTATCTATACCGGGTCTATTATTTCAGTATAATAGACTTAGTTTAACCGATCACAATTTATACATGGCCCTATCTAACTTGTCCGACATAGTATTTACAAATATAATATTCCTATTTACCTATGGTAGTAATTCATTTCATTTTGGTTTAGCATTAACGAAGGATTTCATATGCATTTGAAGAAAACACATATGATTTACCTCTAGAGGTTCTATAAATATCAATTTTAAATTTTGATTATTGACTATATAATAATCATTAGTAACTCCTAAACTCTGATTTTTTTCTTAACTAACACGTGTTATAAAAAAATTAGACATTTGATTTGGTGTTTAGAACAATGCATGTCAACCATGACATGTGTTTCTTCTCACACATTTTTCATACAATGACTCCCCTCCTTTGTCCCTTTGCACTTTAAAAGTGAATTGCAAGTTTAATAATAAAGGTTATGATTATTTATGATTACATTAACATAAGACTAATGGTTTGTCAATACGAATCTTAAATGTCAAAGATATTTCTATTATTTTGTTTCGAATTCTCTCTCGAAACCCCAAATTTTTAGATGGAAAATGAGCCCACAATGTCGCGGGTTCAAGTCTAGGTGCTTCCCACAGCGTAGTCTCAATAGCAGCCTGTTGCCCCTCTCATTTCTATTGCTTCTTCTCCTTTGAGCAAAAGCAATGTCTCCAACAAAAAAAATTTGAATGTCACTGCCAACAACGTCTTTGTTCATGGCACCATACCTATACGCGGGGGACCTCGAGGCTAATGTCTCTGAAGCGTGAACAATGACGTAGATTAGTGACATGTCCTTCAAAGACACCGGGGATTTCACCATGCCATACATACAACACTTGAATATTAGGACAGAAACCCTACCCCTCAAACAAGAAAAGAGCCTTAACTCCATGTAAGATGATTTTTACGGCAACATTGAGAAAGGAAGGAAACCACCAGTGGATGGATGAGAAAGAACAAGGCACCCATGAAGGAACCACCAGTGCTCAATCCTTGGTTGGACTCTCAAATCCTTCGAGTAGAAGATGACTTATGTCTACTTTGACTACAAGATAAATTGAGAACATCTCAAACCTTCCCCACGAAGTATACTAGTTTTATATATACTAGTATACTCGGTGTTTCCTCTCCCCTAGTTTTTATAGTATTTCCTTTCCCCTACTTTAGAAGTATACTAGTTTTATATATATATAAAATAAAGAAACGCTATCTCTATTGGTCAAAAATCTTAATATTGTCAATCTAGAAAGAGAGTATATAGTGTGCGTACTCAAACCTAAGAGCCATTAATTTCCACCCATGGAAATCCTAGTTTAATATTGTATATATTATGATTATTATTTAAAATAGTTATTGTGACCGAGTGAATGAGTGTTTTCGTATAGTGTGTCTATTAAACACTATCTAAATAGTCCGACTCTTTAAAGAGTCTTCTTCGCTGTCTCTCAATCATTAACCGATCGAATATATTAAATATTCCCTCTCACAGTTTTATTCGCTGTCTCTTAATATATTATTTATGTTATTTTACATTAATCATCTAATATATTAAATATTCTCTCTCTGAGTTTCTTTGATGTCTCTTAATGGTTCCGTTTTATTAAATATTATTTATATTTATTTATTTATTAACAAAGATTACGCGGAGAGGCCATCCACCGACACTCCAAATTCCCGCATATTCGGTTTCCTATTCTGCATACCATGTACAATAAAAAGAGAGCAAAAATATAATGAGAAGAAAATCAGCAGGGGTCATTTTAATATAGGAAAGAACAAGCACGTTGGAGTAGCAAAGCAAATAGAAAAATCTGCAAACACTGCGTCGCTGTTTTAGGTGAATAAAGAATAACATAATATGGAAAACCAATTTGACAAAAAGGGCGTCAGCAAAATTTTCGCAAGTGTTGGTGTTTAGTTTCCTTGGTACAAATTATAATGATGCCATTGCCATAATATGTTTTTTATACAGTCTGAGTGGGCCTAATGGTTAAGAACATGGTGTGGGTGTTTAGTTTCCTTGGTACAAACTACAATGATGCCATTGCCATAATATGTTTTTTATACAACCTAAGTGGGCCTAATGGTTAAGAACATGGTGCAGGTGTTTAGTTTCCTTGGTACAAACTACAATGATGCCATTGCCATATTATGTTTTTTATACAGCATGAGTGGGTCTAATGGTTAAGAACATGTATACCTCTGTAGACTTTACTAGTCAAATTATTGAGCGAAGGGGGGTCTCTTGTCCCACAAACAAGAGGGTCTCATACACCAATTTGGTATGGCTTGGCCGTGACCTTAAAAATAGATTATTATTATTATTATTATTGTGTTGATGAGTGTGCCAACATAACAGTTTCCTATTAAATATTTTTTATAGCACCACACTATATCATTAATGAGAATAATGTTGTGTGTCAAGTATATTTCAATGCTTCCAATAACCAAACTCATTAAACAATGACCATTCCATTAAATTCGAACTAATGACCATTCCATTAAATAGATGTTTCTTCAAAGATATAAAATGAAATTCATGTTTCCAAAATGCGAAATTGAAATTTCCAAACTACAAAATTTAATTTCAAATATGCCAATATATAATTTAAGAATTGTGAAATTAAATTCAAAAAATACAAAATAGAATTTAAAAAATGTGAAATTAGATTCTTAAAATGCAAATATAAAATCTTTGATATTACTTGTTTAATTGTTTTTCATAGTTGTATATTCTAGAAACAAAGTAATGCTCATTAACCATCGATTGAAAATAAAAAAATGTGTAAGATACATAATCACTAGATTTCAAGAAACTCATCATATGCAAATAAATACTTTTTAAATTTTCCTAATTTTTTATTCAATAATTTATATTAAGTATAAAATATATCAAACATCTTATTTTCAAAGATATCAAACACTTTAATAATCATATAAACTTTTATATTTTGATAGTATAAAACTCTTTTTTTTTTAATTTTCCTAATTTCTTATTCAATAATTTATATTAAGTATAAAATATATCAAACATCTTATTTTCAAAGATATCAAACACTTTAATAATCATATAAACTTTTATATTTTGATAGTAACTTTTATATTTTGATAGTATAAAACTCTTTTAAGAATGATAAAAATATTCAATCATATTTAGTTTATATTTTTGAAAACTTCTAAAAAAAAAGTTTTACATCATCTATAAATATTTATCATTCATGTATTCATAATTATGATTTTTTGTAATAACGTAGATCTTTTTAACATCAAGTAGATTACTTTCTTTGGAATCATCCATAAGAATTGTGTTTTTACAATCATATATACCATTACATACAACATCTCAAAACATTTACCCAAAATCATCCATAAGAATTGTGTTTTTACAATAATATATACCATTACATACAACATCTCAAAACATTTACCCAAAATACTTAATATTAGGATAGAGTTCCATAATTGAATTTATCATGATTGTATTTTTCATAAATCCTAGTGTAATACCTACACAAATATATTTTAACATACTAAAAATTGACAAGTACATAATATGCACCTTTATTGGATTTTTATAATTGGAGTTTCATACCAATACTTGAAAAATATCATTAATTAATTTTTGTTTAGATGTAAATATAAGAAAAGATTAAAAGTACTATTGAAATGATCAAACACAACTGAATATTAAAAAACCAAAATATTTTATTAATCATATGCACTTTCATACATAGAAAACATATTAGAATAAAAAGTACTAATTACATTATTTAACATAGTTTTAAGTTTTTTACAATAGATCTCACATCACTAACATTGTTCAAGTGTAGCAAGCATGGACACAATTAATCTAATAATTATGTGTCATTCATGTCGTCACAATTATTGGTGGGCCTTGGAATAGCATCAATAATACTATCACTTCCTTAACTTCGTACTTTAATTATCAACCCGAGGTTAGTACAAAATTCCAATCTACCATGCAAAATATATGCAGAATACACTATTTTATTTTATGCATCTATCTATTGGTTGGGATTGATGATACCCTAGGTCTTACTATGAACACTTGATAAGGGGGTAAATTACTTAAGGAAACAAATAATTAATTGAATGAAATGAATGAAGAGTAATTGAAATCACACATTGTTGTAGGGAAATTATTCTAATCACACACTGTTGAAGTAAAATCACACATTGTTGAAAGTAAATTGATCTAATTGCATTAAAGAGATTATTCTAAGAAACAAAATTGTGTATGTTAAATGAAACTATGATAATCTCTGGAAAGATTATTTCCTATATAAGCTCCTAACCCCTTATGAAATACCATATCTTGACACCATATCATTAACATTAAGAGCCATCATGAATGATGTGAAATGAATGCAAGAAATTCTAATATGAACTATCCTACATGAACTATGAACAATTGTACAGGAACTGTAACAGTTCTAAAGGAAGTCTATAGGAAAAACAAGAAAGATTCAAATAGTCTATTAACTCTTCCTAAAACTAATGAGATGATCAAAACATGTTTTAGTGATATGGGAATGAAATTATGCTCCAGATCTTTTACTTAACTAGTTAATGACTTGATTGCTTAAAAAATGTGAAAATCAAAACAAGTAAACATATAAAGAGAATATGAGCAATATTAATGAACAACAAAAAAAAAACAAGAAAGACACAACGAAATGATGACGAAGTTCATTCAATATAAACTACGTCTCTAGATCCGCTTCCAATAAAAATAATTTCTTCTATATAATGTAGAATGACAAATTACATAAAAAAAAATCTTCAAATCAAAACTAATCATCTCGATGCAATAACGAGTACATTGGCTTCCAAAATCCTTTGGAAATCTACCTCTCCTCTTTTCTAATCTCCAAGAGGGATTACAAAGCTCATATCCCTCAACAATACAAAAGAATTCTCCTTCAACTCAAATGATAAAATACCATTGTTTAATAACCAAAGGTCCATGGTGAAGTTATGATTCGATCCACCTTCTAAAAGGTATCGGATATATGGTGAATAAAAAAATATACCATATATATTTTAATCAAACAAAATATACCATATGAGATATGGTTGGGCGTTGGAAACATTGTAGTGAAATATACTATATGCCATATGGGGCATACAAAAATATGGTTTGGAGTTTATATATGTCGATGGTTATACGGAAGGCGCGGGGTCAAACCGATGGCACCACATTAACCTTGTCCGCCCACTATTAAATCTTTCTATTCGCATATTGGTAATTTATATATAGTATGGTTTTTAAGTGCGGAGGTCGCAATATCTTCTTCATACGAAGCTCATTTGAGCCAGTTCAAGTGGTGTCGGAAAGCTCTCATCGAGATATTCACGATGGCGACCTTTGCATTGCGTTTTGATATCTTTAAATTCTGTGGTATTTTGAATCAATCCTCTTCACTGAGAAGCTTATTTTGAATCAATCTTTTTCACTGAGAAGCTTTTGGACCAATAGAAGGTTTTCATTCAGACACTAAATGAGGGTAATATTGGATAATGTTGTCATTGATGTCAAATACAGACACAGAGAGAGGTGTCAATTACAATCGTGAAGCCATTACAGACAGGGGGATTATTGCCATTGAAGGTGAGAACACAGAGGAAGCCTTTGTGCTGAAAAAAAAAAGAAAAAAGACAAAGCAAGTCGAGAAGGTCTCTGCAAATCAATTTTTCTCTGTGTGTTGATTAAAATCTGGTGAGGTCTCTGCTAGGGTAGCCCGACAAACATGTTGCAGAGGATTGATGGCATAAAGAAAGTGCATAATGTAAGTAGAACCAGGCTTGGAGCGAGATATCCCACATGCACAAGGGAAATTGACTTCGACGGGCTTATAACAAAATTGTGAAAGCTCTTAGTTTGAATGAAAACAGAAGAGCCATAGAATTGTGCGAAAGACGTTAACTTTTAGACCATGGGGCCCAGCATTGCCTTGGTGGGCTAGCTTGACGACACGTTAGAAGCTACGAAAGAGCTACGTCATCGCAGTTGAAGCCCACGTGGAGGACGCACATGCACTATGCCATGTCATCTAAAAAATCGGGTGTCGGGGGCATGAAGTATATGCACGACGTTGATGTCCCGGGGCCCAATGGCCCCATGGTCTTGGAACAACCTAGTCTTCCAATTCATATCCATATCAATGAATGACAATGATGTTGGGTGATAGATATTTGAGAGATTTAAACATTATTGTTAGTTGGTTTAAAGAACCAACTATGGAGATTAGATCATACAAGCCACCAGATCGACGACCCTCGTTACAACGAACCTTGGCGATCAAAGGTTCTAAGGTGTTGGATGGTGTGTTAAGTCTTGACATCTCGATGCCGAGATACATCAGGCTGACATAAGAAAACCACTTAAGAGACGACACGCGGTGAGTATGTCCCACAGTACTAGGGTTCTGTGGCAAGCCCTTGAACGATAAGATCAATGGCATAGATTAGGTCTTGAGTTTGTAGATCGACGATGATCCATTGTTGAACGATACTATAGAGGAAGAAATCATGATCAGTGATCACCAATGGGATCAACGATATAAATCATTGTGTCTCGTGGCCATCGGGAGTTTTGGGTAGTTGGGAGTGTTAAAATGCCCCGACGTCCCAGGACTGCTATACGTGGCAACCATCCGTTGAAACACATAGATCTATGACCAATGTTAAATGCGTACATACACGAAACTCAGCCACGATAATAGCACCGGTCACATGGAGAATTAGCACTTAAGGGAATAAGGGTCAGGTCATTAGCAAGTGACATGTGGCAGGTCCACGTAAGAATCCCACGTGGAATCTACATTAGCAGACTAGCCAAAGCCAATGTTAAGGGCCTGATGAACCTATGAATTATGCTTCATCGTCGCCATGTCATTGACACATGTAAAACGGTGAATGGTCCACATAAATGAGATGATGTCAACGCCATGTCATCAATGGGACCTAGCACATATGTCATGTTGAATCTTGGATGTCAGCCCAAATACAAGTATGGAGGTAAAGTAAAAGGCCTGCGGTCCTAATGTTGTGGTGACTCAATAAGTCTCGATATCCGTGGAACGTGGAAACAAGATCAACGAACAAGATCAATCCTAGATCCTAATCTGACAGATGCTGAGTGTCGAAGGCGTATTGTGTGAGGAAGTGAATAGATCGATGGTTGAGATTTTATTAAGAGTATGATCCAACGACTGTTGAGTGATGATATTCATACCATGAATAGTGAGCTAGTCCATGTGCAAAACAAGGAAGGAATTAGGGGCTATTTTGAGCCCGATTATTATGGATATTTGGAGCCGACTTCACGAAGTGGATTTTGTTATGTGGACAAAATCATGGGAGGATGAAAGGTATAAGTTAAGATGTTAGATTTAAATTGAGAAGTGAAGAAGTATAAGTGAGTGTGAAGGTGAAAAGAGCATGGTAGAAAACGTGCAATGAGCAGAGGCTTTGAGGTCTGTGTGAAGTCATGGAAACGATGAAGTTGGTTTGAAGCTTGAGGACACAAAGTATGAAGCATGCTAGAGAAACTTACTGAAGACAATTAACGTGATCTAGGTGGATATCGGTGGCCACCCACCTTTTTTGACTGGCTCAAAACAGTTTTCTGGCAAATTTGGCAATTTACTATTTTTAGCAGTTTTTAGCTTCTGGGGCCATTTTGAGGGTCCAAATGAAGGTTTTTCAAGATTGAGGTTCTTAATGATAGCCAAAGGCATGATTGAGCCCCCAAAATGAATCTCCTCGATGATACCTTTCCAACGAGCTATCATACGCCTAAAACRGAGATCGTATGCAAAAGTTACGACCCCGGGAAGTTGATGTACTAACTTACCCAAACGGGGCCCACATGAATTTTGGCGCTTCATCTCCTAGGGTTAGGTTTTTGGATGTCTAGGACTTTTGGCAATCCTGGTTATTGTAAAAAGGCCTTCAAAGCCTCATTGTAATGATCTTCTTGTGAATGCGAGTAGCCGTCACATCTCTTCTCAGAGATAAGATGCCACCATTCTATCGGGTCTTTCACTCTGTATTTTACAGTCTCTGTACATTTATTTCATTAATAAAAATTGTGTATTACTGTATATCTGTGTTTATGGTTGCATCTCTGATATATTTCTGTTATATTATTGAATATCTGCGATATCTCTGTGCATTTCTTTATTATATCTCCGATCTCATTTCGTGTCGAAAATAATCTGGATCATAAGGTATTTATGTATTTCTAGGGTGGCAAGGGGGAGAAAGGAAGGAGATTGGAGTCTCTGACATGTTGGTTCTTGTGAATGGTTGATTTATGAGTTGGTGCTCATAAGAGGATTGGTGTGCTCATTCAATTACAGGTTGGTGCCTTGAACAGTTGAATTATGAGTCGGTGTTCATAAGAGGATTGGTGTCCTCTGACATGTTGGTGCTTGTGAATAGTTGATTTATGAGTTGGTGCTCATAAGAGGATTGGTGTCCTCATTCAATTACAGGTTGGTGCCTTGAACAGTTGAATTATGAGTCGGTGCTCATAAGAGGATTGGTGTCCTCATTCATTTGCAGGTTGGTGCCTTAATTATGATTTGGTGCTCATAAGAGGATTGATGTCCTCACAGAAAATTGTTTATACACAAATTGACATTTATTTGTAAAATAATTTCAAGGTTTTCACAGTTTGGGTTTCCACTTTTAATGAATGTGTTGATTAATGTATGTGTTTATTATGAGTATATTTCTGATATGAATGATTGCGATAATAAATGTTAATATGTTTTAAATCAGTTTAGAGAAAAAAAGAATTAAAGTATGCAGTACTAATTCACCCCCCCTCTCAGTACTATTGAACATTCCAACAATTGGTTTCAATGCTAGGTTCCTTCAACAACAGTCTAACCATTGGAAGGAAGATCCCAACAAATCACATGGATAAACAAGAGCGACTAGCCTTAAGCAAATCTCCATACTTTGATGGATCATATTATGCCTTCTAAGGAATTAGAATGAGAGTGTACTTGCAGTCACTAGGGTATGATGTCTGGGAATCAGTAAAAAATGGTTATGAAATTCCAACAAATACACTCTTTGATATAAGTGCAAAGAAGCTTGGAGACAACAATGCAAAATCCATGAATGCATTTATGAAAGGATTATCAAAATCAGAATTTACCAAATTTATGCACTATAAATCAACAAAGGAGATGTGGGATAAACTACAAAACACCTATGAAGGAGATGATAAATTCAAACAAGCAAAACTACAAACTCATAGGAGTTGATTTGAAAGCCTGAAGATGGATGAAGAAGAAAACATTGGAACATACCTTCTATGTGTGGATGGAATTGTAAACATCATCAAAGGTTTGGGGGAAACGATTGATGAGAAATTTATTGTGCAAAAAGTACTCAGATCACTTCCTATGAGTTTCAATCCTAAGATATCAACTCTTGAAGATAGAAAATATTTGGACAAATTAACAAGGGATGAATTGCATGGAATTCTTATAGCCTATGAGATGTGAATAGAACAAGAAGAACTACCTAAAAGAGAAGAAACATTCAAAGCCTCAAAGAATACCAGTAGAGGAAAAGAAAGATCAAGTGACAACTCCAATGATGACTCTGATACAGAAGAAGCTACCTTTGTAAGAAGGCTCCAGAGAGGAACTGCAAAATATAAAGGTAGGCTTCCTTTCAAATGTTTTAATTATGGTGAAGTAGGACACTTTGCTACCAAATTCCCTCATAATAAAAACATGGACAACAAAAATAAAGATGATTTTAACCCCAATGAAAGAAGAAAGGGTAAAACTCAAAGGAACAAATACTTCCAGAAACAAAAGAATAATCTCCATTTCAAAGAGAACGACTACTCATCTTCTGAAAGTGATGAAGAGATTGAAGAGGATGTTATGTTCATGGCCCAAGAAATAGATTCCAATGAATATGAATACAATGACAATATCCCATAAACTGGAGAAAATGATGATGTGGATGTTGATCTTGAAGGAGAATTACTATGTTCCCTAGATGAAATAAAAAGGCTTAGAAGAAAGAATAGACAGTTGAAGGAAGCATTGTCACATAATTCTGATCTTGTTTCTCAACTAGAAGAACAAAAGAAAGTTGAAGAGGAAATAATAAGTCAATTGCAAAACAAAGAAGAATATTGTGAGAAACTTGAAAAAGAAAATGCTTTCCTAATGAAGGAAATCAATGTACTTATAACTGAGCTGAACATCAGTAAAAATTTGAACCAAGTTCCATGGTGTTAGACAATATGCTCAATAACCAAAGATCACCATTCGACGGAATTAGACTTGGTTACAATCCAAACCCTACATTATAGAGAACAAAGGAAGAACCCAAGAGTTATGCTATGGACCAAATCAATCCCATTGAACGTAATGAGAACACCAATGAAGTAAACCCTGACCTGCAGAAGCTAGTTGTCCTTCATAGGAAGAATGAATTCAAAAAAGTGATAATACCAAGAAGACCTACTATGAATAGGTATGAATATCTCTTTCTTGGTAACTGTTTTTCATGAAACAATTTTGGAAATAAGGAAATAGACTGCAAAGCATATCCAGGAAATGACCAAAGAAGAAATAGAGGCATGTACAATGCTCCAAGAAATAATTATGTGAACAACAAAGTCAAAAATATCATTGACAACAGAAACAAGAATTCATTTGCTCCATTGTTTAACTACGATATTGATTGTTATAAATGCCATAATTTTGGCCATAAAGCCCAGTATTTAAAAAGTTGGACACATGCCCCTACTGAAAAATGTATTGCTTTCAGAAATACCACCAAAGTATGGAAGAAGAAACAAGAGAAGAGTTCTCAAGAAGAATGTGATTTAGCAATGCATGATCAAGACAAAGAAAACTATAGGTACATAGACAGTGGATGCTCAAGGAATATGACTGGTGATAAAAAAAAAATCCTTAAGCTAAAGAGAGAGAAGGGAAGAAGTGTTTCATTTGGAGATAATAAATCTACCAAGATAATTGGGAAAGATAAAGTTAGCCTTGGAAGTCAGAAGGCCACAACATAAAATGTTCTGCTAGTTGAATATTTAAAGCATGACCTTCTAAGTGTCAGTCATTTGTGGGACCAGGGTCACACCCTTCTGTTTAACTCCCAGAAATGCAGAATAAGAAAAGAAGACACTGGCATATTGGTAGAAACAACAATCAAAACTTCAAACAATGTATACATTCTAAATAGAATTGGAAGAGAAGTATGTTGTGTCGGACACGGATAAAATTTGGTTATGGCACAAGAGAGTGGGAAATTTAAGCTTTGAAAACTTAGTCAAGGTCAGTAACCACTAGGAAGTAAGAGGCATGCCAAAAATCATCAAGCCCTCAAACCCAATTTGTAAACATTGTCAACATGGGAAACAAACTAGAGTGAAATTTAGAACCAAGGAATACTCAACATCAAGACCATTAGAAATCATCTACACTGATATTTGTGGGCCAACCAAATCACAAAGCCTGCAAGGTAACCATTACTTCACGTTTCTCATTGATGATTACACAAGAATGACTTGGGTAGCCTTTCTCAAGAATAAATCAAAATCCTTTGGTAAGTTTAAAGCATTCAAAACATTAGTTGAAAAATAAACAGGTTTGAAGATCAAATGCCTAAGATCAAACAATGGAGAAGAATTCACCTCATATGAGTTCAATGAATTCAGTGAAGATCATGGAAAAATAAGACACTTCTCAATTGAAAGAACTCCTCAACAAAATGGAGTGGCTGAAAGGAAAAACAAGACTGTACAAGAAATGGCCATAACTATGCTAAATCAAGTTAAATTGTCAGATATATTTTGGAGGGATGCAATCTACACAATTATATATATTCTGAACAGACCACATCTCTAATATAACAATTAAAAAACTCAATATGAATTATGGAAAGGTAGGCCGACAAATGTCAAACACCTTAAGGTTTTTGGAAGCAAGTGCTACATAAAGAGAGATGATGACAACCTTGGCAAGTTTGACTCCAGATGTGATGAAGGTATTTTACTTGGGTAGTCCTCTCAGAGAAAAGATTACATATATTGAAATATGATATTAGACAAAAAAATTGAAAGCGCAAATGTAAGAGTGGATGATGAAAATCCTGGAAGGATCAAGATGCAAACAAATGACCAACCAAAAATAACAAGATATAGTTAAGAAGACAAAGATAGTGAGAAAGATAATGTAGAAGAAGAAGAAGAAGAGAAAGATTGTGAAGAAGATAATGCAAAAGAAGAAGAGGAGGAAGCTCCTAGAAAACACACAAATACCCCCTCAAGATATGTTCAAAAGAACCACCCTAAAGAAACGATTCTTGGTGATAACGGCCAAGGTGTCCAAACGAGAAGGAAATTAGTAAGATCACCAGAACATGCAAATTTGTCTATGTTGTCTAAAATAGAACCCAAGAACTTAGAGGAAGCTATCAAAGATAAAAACCGGGTTAATTCTATGAATGAAGAATGAAATTAGATTGAGAAAAATGAAACTTGGGAGTTAGTTCCTATACCAACAAACACGAATGTAATTGGCACTAAATGGGTCTTTAAGAACAAACTAAATGAGGATAAAAACATAGTGAGAAATAAGTCAAGGTTGGTATGTAAAGGATATGCTCAAGTTGAAGGTGTAGACTTTGATGAAACTTTTTCTCCAGTAGCCTGACTAGAAGCTATTAGAATTTTCTTGGAATTTGTAAGATACAAGAGTATCAAAGTTTATTAGATGGAGATTATAAATATTCATTTCTAAATGGAAATATAGAAGATGAAGTATTCATTGAGCATCCTGGGGGATTTCAGTTGTTAAAAAATCAAGATTATGTGTGCAAATTGAAGAAATCCCTCTATGGTTTGAAGAAATCACCAAGATCTTGGTACTCAATGCTTGAAAAGTACATACAAAAAAAAGATTTCAAGAGAGGAACCACATAAAGTAATATTTACATCAAAGAAGATAATGGAAATATGATTATCATTGTAGTCTATGTAGATGATATTGTCTTTGGAAGCAACTGTGATAACTGAGTCAGGGGTTTTCAAAGGACATGCAACAAGAATTTGATATGTCCATGCTAGGTGAGTTGTCCTTTTTCTTAGGTCTACAAATATCTCAGTCAAATAAAGACATATTCATTTCTCAAACAAAATATATTAAAGAGATGTTAAAGAAGTTCAAGATGGAATATTAAAAGTCAGTCAATACTCCAATGATTACAGGTTGTAAGTTGAGTAAGGATGATGAATCACCAGAGGCATATCACACCATGTATAGATCAATGATTGGTATCCTTCTATATGTGACTGCATCAAGGCCTGATGTCATGCAAGTTGTTGGATTGGTTTCAATATTTTAATCTGCACCAAAAGAATCACATGTGGTGGAAGTAAAAAGAATTCTCATATACATGAAATGCACAATATATTTTCGACTGTGGTATCCAAAAGGAGAAGAATTTACCCTAAAAACACACACTAATGCAGAATGGGAAAGCATTGTTGATGATAGAAAGATCACAAGTGGAGGAACATTCTTCTTGGGAAACTGTTTAGTATCTTTGTTAAGTAAGAAACAATGTTCAATCTCCTTATCTATAATAGAAGCAGAGTACATTGAAACAAAATCTTGTTGCACACAAATCCTTTGGATGAAGTAAGCATTGAAAGACATTAAGGTAGAGTACAATCAACCAATTTCTATGCTATATGACAACACTAGTGCTATAAGTATTTACAAGAATTTATTTATGCACTCAAATACAAAACATATCCCAGTAAAATATAATTTTCTAAGAGAACAAGTGAATGATAAGATTGTCAAATTAGAGTATGTTCCCACCAAAGAAAAAATTGCAGATATGTTCACCGAGCTTCTTCCTAAAGTTGCATTTGAGTACCTCAGACAGGGACTGGGGGTTCAACAAATCCCTCAGTGAATGCACCCTTTGTCCTTGATGTCAAAGGGGGAGAGAAAGAAGAAAAACAATAGGTGTAAACAACAAAGGGAGAGAAAAAGAAGGAAAATCATAGGAGCATACTCTCAGGAGAAAAAAAAGAAAGAAAAGATCTCAACAACATACTGATAGAGGGAGAAACTCAATAGTAGAGTTTTCATCAATGACAAAGGGGGATATTGTTGGATAATGTTGTCATTGATGTCAAATACAGAGACATAGAGAGTTGTCAAATATAATCGTGGAAGCCATTACAAACAAGAGGAGATTATTTTCATTGAGGGTGAGAAGACGAAGGAGGCCTTCATGTTGAAAATTAAAACAGAAAAAACAAGTCGAGAAGGTCCCTCAGAACCAATTTTTCTTTGTGTGTTGATTAAAATTTGGTGAGGTCTCTGCTAGGGTACCCAACGAAAAGGTTGTAGAGGATTGATGGCACAAAGAAAGCATAGATTGTATGTAGTAACAGGCCCGAAGCAACATATCCCACATGGAAAAGGGAAATCAACTTTGACAAGCTGAAAATAGAAATTTGAAATTGCTTAGTTTGAATGAAAACAGAAGAGCCATAGAACCATGTGAAAGGAATTAAATTTTAGAACATGGGGCCCATTGTTTCCTCGGTGGGATAGCTTGATGACAGATTAGTGCCATGTGCCATGCCAATATAGGGCCACATCAAAATCTACGAAAGAGATATTCATCGCAGTTGAAGCCCACGTGGAGGATGTGCATGCACTATGCTACATCATCTCAGATATCAGGTGTCGGAGATATGGAGTATATGCTCGACGTTGATATCCTAGGGGTCGATGGCCTAGTAGTATTGGAATGATCTGGCTGTCCAATTCATATCTAGATTGATGAAGGACAATGATACTAGGTGATAGACGTGTGAGATATTTAAGCATTATTGTCAGTGGGTTTAAAGAACCAACGATGGAGATTAGATCATACAAGCCACCATATCGATGGCTATCGTTATAGTGGAACTAGATCATTGGAGGTTCTAAGGTGTTGGATGGTGTGTTAAGTCCCAACATCCCGATGTCGAGATACATCAATATGACGTAAGCCAACCACTTAGAAGATGACAAATGGCAAGCAGGTCCCACATTACCAGGGTTCTATGGATATCACTTGAAGGATAAGATCAATGACAAATATTAGATCTTGAGTGTGTAGATTAACGATGATTCATCGTTGAATGATATCGCAGCGGAAGAAATCGTGATTGTTGATCACTAATGAGATCAACGGTCCAAATCATTACGTCTCACGACCATCGAGAGTTTTCAGTAGTTGGGAGTGTTAAAAAGTATCGACATCTCAGGACCACTATATGTGGAAGACATCCATTGAAATTCATATATCTGTGGCCAAGGTTGATCCAGTTGAATATTGGTGGCCACCCAGCTATTCCAACTGGCTCTTGTTGTCCTTTTTTAGTTTAACATGTTCTTCTCTACTTCTTTGTAATTGTGTGTTCTACACTTCTGGGGTTGTCTGAAGCCCTACACATATTCCAGGTGCATATTGGTGGCCTCTCACCTAATCCAACTAAATTATTTTGTATGTTTTCATATCAACACATCTTGTTGTACTTCCAAGGCCATTTTGGAACCCTAAACAATTTTTTTTTGGCTCGCCATAGTCAAATTGTAGATGGAGTCAGAGTTTTTTGGAGTAATGTGTATTTCTATGAAATACCTTTCCAATGGGCTATCATGTGCCTAAAATGGAGGTCGTATGCAAAAGTTACGACCCCGAGAAGTTGAGGTACCAACTTACCCATAGGGGCCCACACGAATTTTGGCGTTTCACCTCCTAGGGTTAGGTTTTTGGATGTCTAGGGTTTTGGCATTCATGAGTAATATCAAAAAGGCCTCTGAAGTCTCATTGTAATCATTTTTCTCAGACAGATGAGTGTAGCAGTCACATCTCTTCTCAGAGATAGCTACCACCATTTGAGCAAGTTTTTCAGTTTTGCAGTTTTATAGTTTCATCCTATTTCATTTATTCAATAGAAGATATTGTTCACTGAATATAAGTGTTGTTCTTCATATCTCTATGTTTATTGTATTTAGTCTGTTAATCATTTCATTTGTCTCCTAAATCCATATCAGTGGCATCAGAGCGGCCTGCTCTTCATTTATTTTTCTTCGTGCATGTCCTCGACAAGATCTGGGTACAAGAAGTTGGGACTCGAACCAATCGAGTCGTTGCAAGATCGGTCGAGATGAGATGGAGAACAACACATGGGAGATAAAAATAAATATGATGGAGTAGGAGATCCTTTTAAAATGTTTCTCGAGGAATCCCTTGCATGACAAAGGAACTAAATGATGGGCAAATTTGTGCAGATCCTTCGACAGCTACCCATAGGAGAAGCATATTCATCAAGCGACCATGCAACCCCCTTCAAGGCACATGTAAATTTTGATATTCCATTATTTAAAGGACTGATAGATGCAGATGTTGTAGATAAATGGTTGAATCTGCTTGAAGGGTATTTTTCGGTCCACAATTTTTCCAATAGGGAAAAGATTACTTTTGCACTCCTCAAGGCAATCCCCCATGTTAAGGACTGGTGGGACACTTACTCTGAGAAAAGGGCCATGGATAAATATGCAATATTTGTGGTTACCCATACATGGGATTCCTTCTGGGATTCCATTAAGGAAAAATACTAGCCTCTTGAAAGCTGTGAGGACCAGTACACTAGATGGACCACCTTGTGTTAAGAAAGGGACCAAACAATACCTGATTTCACCAATATTTTCCATACCCTGCTCAAAAAATTGGGTATCAAAGACTTTGAGTGACATCTAGTGCTCAAATATTGCAGTTGTTTAGATACATTCAAACAAAAATGGAGTTTCTAGACATCATCTCATTGGGTACGGCTTATAGATACGCTGTCAAGATCAACCATAAATTTAAGTAGAAGAGGCGAGAGTTCGTATCTGCAAACTCCTCACAATCGAAGCAAGGAAAAGGTGGACCCAACTCACACAGCAAGGGACAAAACAAAGATGGCCACTCTCAGGACAACCAGTCCGAGCCGCAACACAAGAAGGGAAATGAGAAGAAAAAGAACACAGGAAAATGGTGTGAATACCATAAAATCCCTTTACACAACACTGAAGAATGTCGCTCCAAGCAGTCACTCGTGGCCGAGCTGAAGGATTTTGAGTCAGAGGCTGATTCTAATTCTGAATCAAATCCCGAAGGAGGGAAGCAGATTATCAATGTTGAACCCAATCCCACTGTCCCTACCACCAAATTTTGGCCAAGCGACCCAAAAGAACCAAAGGAAGGGGAACACCTCTTTCACTCACAGATGTGGGTAAAGTGGGCTCTGCTTCATTTCATTGTCGATAACGACAGTCAAAAGAACCTGATTTTAGTAGAGGTCATCAAGTGACTAGACCTGCCAACGACAATGCACCCGCAACCCTACACCATCGCCTGGCTTCACCAAGGAAGAGATCTCTATGTCAACGAACAGTTTCTTCCACCCTACGACATCAATCCTTTCAAAGATGAGGTAATGCATGATATTTCTCCCCTTGAAGTTTGTGATTTTCTTTTAGGACAACCATGTTTGTGGAAGTGTCATATAGTGTATGATTCTAGACTCAACATTGTTATTATTACTTTGGGTAGACAATTTTACAAGATACCAGAGGTAGCGCCACCTACCGCTATTTCTTTAATCTCTGCTAAGCAATGCAATAAGGTCATTTAAAAAATCATAAAGTTTGTATTCTTTGTGATCCACGATCATAGTAAGAAGAAGGTTGTCACCACATCTATGGCCTCTACACAGAGCCTATCTTTTCAACATAATCAAGTGGATGGGATAGTGGAAGAATATAGAGACATCTTCTCCTCACCCACCGGGGTACCAACGCACTGCCAAGTCAAGCATCCAAATGATATGACCCTCAGTGCACCTCTACCTAATGGACTAGTCTATTGTCTCTCCCTGATGGAAAATGATGAAATCGAGTGTCAGATCCAAGATATTCTTCAAAAGGGGCACATCAAACCCAACTCCTCCCCTTGTGGAAGCCCGATTGTACTGGTGTAGAAGAAGGATGAAACTCGGCGACTCTGCATTGATTACAGAGCCTTCAACAAAATAACAGTCAGGAAATGGTACCCAATTCATAGGATTGATGACCTTCTTGACCAATGCAAGGGGGAAATTTTCTTCAACAATATTGAACTAAATTCTGGCTACCACCACATTCCCATCGAACCAACTGATGTATGGAAGACAACCTTCAAATTTAAAGAACGTCTCTTCGAATGTCTATTCATGCCCTTTGGCCTAACAAATGCATCAACCACTTTCATGAGGTTGATGGATGATGTATTGAGACCCTTCACCAACTATTTTGTGGTGGTATATTTGGATGACATCCGAAAATACCCCACCTATGACAAGGGGGAAATTGCAAAATGACATCCATCAGAAGTGGTCCACCTACCTGTAGCAGTTCCATATCAACATGAAGTATACAATAAGGATCTCAAATTGTGTTGTTGACTGCCTCAGTCGACCTCACGTGGTTCTACTCACAACTGTGCTCCATTCCTGTGGACATGAGGCATCTAAGTGGCCCCAACTTTATCAACAAGATCCAGACTTCACCACCACCTATCATCTCTTGGGTACAAGTGTGACTGTCACCGAATTTCACATTTAGCACAAAATATTATGCCATCTGAGCCATCTCTGTGTTACTACAAGCGAGCGTGCAAAGCGTATTTGGGAATCCCACTACAGTCGGATGGCAGGACATTTTGGCGTGGAGAAAACTGTGGTCGTTCTTCAGAAACATTTTTATTGGACAAAACTTCGACATGAATTCACCAAGTATATCAGATCTTTCATTAACTATGACATTTCCAAGACAACCATCAAGAAGAAATACTTATACACCCATCTTCCTACTCTCGAGAAGCCTTGGGAATCCATCTCAATGGATTTACATGTCTGGCCTTCCATCCACCAAACAAGCCAATGACTGTGTATTTGTGGTCATTGATCGGTTTTTGAAGATGGCCATCCTCACAGCCTCCAAGAAGAATATCACAGCAATAGATAATCCCAGTCTCTTCTTCAAACGAGTGTGGGTCCATTTTGGAATACCACAGACCATCATCTTCGAATGGGACAACAGGATCCTCAACACATTTTGGTCGAGTCTCTGGTCACTGTTGGAAAGCAAGCTCACTAAATCCACTACTTTCCACCCCCAAATAGATGGCCAAAAAAAGGTAATAAATCGGACGATTGTGCACATCCTATAAATGTACAACTCTAACCATCCACATACATGGGATGAGAGTCTCCCTTCTGTTCAACATAGTTACAACAAGGATCTGCATAGCTCCACCGTCCATAGCCCATTTCAGGTGGGGTTGGGATTCCAGCCCTTGGGTCCCATTGATGTTGTACTATCTCTTGCCACCACATAGACAGACTCTTCCCATGTTTAGTCTGACACCGACAAAGCCACCAGATTCATTGAGCGAATTCAGTGCATCCGCCAACATGTCCAGAAGATTTTCCAGAAATCCAATGCTAAGTACAAGTAGTGCCATGATCAACATAGGGTACCCCACCAGTTTTAGGTTGGATAAAAAGTCTAGTTACATTTGCAGAAGGAGCGTCTCAAAGGGCCTGATCATAATCTCCTCCCACTTCGCTATGGGCCTTACACTATCACCAAGGATGTGGGTAGCAATTCTTTTGAGCTCAACACTCTACCCTTCCTTGATTGACACCTAGGGTTCAATGTGGAGCACCTTCAACCATATTTTCCACCATTATTAAACACCTCAAAGATCGAAAAACAATTGACATCAACAAATATCAACCTTGAATGCATGGAACAAGCATACACTGATCATATAGTGGACACATAGGTCAAGGAAACTCACCAGCAGAGGATCCAACTTTATCGGGTTGTCAAGGCAGGGCAACTCCTACACCAAGGCAAGTGGCTCACCTGGGGCCAAATCCAACATAAGTTTTCTCACTTGATGGGGGAACTCAACACAATGGATAACATTGCTTCCTAAGGGGGGAGGATTGATCCAGGTGGATACTTGGGGCCACCTACCTATTCCAACTGGCTCGTCTTGTCCATTTTTAGTTCAACATGTTCTTATGTACTTCTTTGTAATTGTGGGTTCTACACTTTTGGGATTGTCTGAATCCCTACACATCTTCCAGGTGGATACTAGTTTCCTCTCACCTAATACAATTGTATTATTTTTTATCTTTTCATGTCATCACATCTTACTGTACTTCCAGGGACGTTTTGGAGTCCTAAATTGTGTTTTTTTGGCTCACCACAACCAAACTATAGAAGTCAAAGTTTTAGGGAGTAATGTGTAATTCTCTAAAAGACCTTTCCAACGAGCTATCTCGCACCTAAAACATAGGTCGTATGCAAAAGTTATGATCCCAGGAAGTTGAGGTAGCAACTTACCCATAGGGGCCCACATGAATTTTGGCTTTTGACCTATTAGGGTTAGGTTTTTGGATGTCTAGAGTTTTGGCATTCATGACTAATGTAAAAAAGGCCTCATGAGTCTCATTGTAATCATTTTTCTCAGACGCATGCACGTAGCAGCCACATCTCTTCTCAGAGATAGCTACCACCATTCGAGCAAGTGTTTCAGTTCTGCAGTTTTACAGTTTCAACCTATTTCATTTATTCAATAGAAGATATTGTTCACTAAATGTCTATGTTGTTCTTCATATCTATGTGTTTATTGTATTCAGTCTGATAATCAATTCATTTTTCTCCTAAATCCAGATCAGTGGTATCTGAGCAGTCTTCTCTTCATTTATTTTTCTTTGTGCATGTCCCCGACAAGATCTGGGTACAAGAAGTTGGGACTTGAACCAATCGATTCATTGCAAGATCGGTCGGGTCGAGCCCAACAAAAACCCATGGGAGATGAAAAGAAATATGATGGAGCTGAAGATCCTTTTAAAATTTTTCTCAAGGAATCCCCTGCATGACAACAGAATGAAATGATGGATAACGTTGCACAGATCGTTCGACTACTGCCCACAGGAGAAGCATCTTCATCAAGAATCCATGCAAGCCTCTTCAAGGTACATGTCAATTTTGATATTCCATTATTTGAAGGACCGATAGATGTGGATGTTGTATATAAATGGTTGAATCTTCTCGAAGGGTATTTTTCGGACCACAATTTTTCCGATAGGGAAAAGATATTTTAGGACTCCTCAAGGCCATCCCCCATGTTAAGAACTGGTGGGACACTTACTCTGAGCAAAGGGCCATGGAGGAATCTATAATATGTGTGGTTTCCCCTACATGGGTTTCCTTCTGGAATGGCATTAAATAACAATACTACCATGTTGGAAGCTACGAGGACCAGTACACCAGATGGACCACCCTGCTTCAAGAAAGGGACCAGACAGTACTCGATTTCACCAATATTTTCCATACCCTGTGCACTAAATTGGGTATCAAAGACTCTGAGTGACATATGGTGCTCAAATACCGTGATTGATTTCATATATACATTCAAACATAAATGGAGTTTATGGACATCACCTTATTGGGTACAACTTATAGATACGCTGTCAAGATCGAGCAGAAATTTAAGAAGAAGAGGAGAGAGTTGGGAACTGCAAACTACTCACAACCGAAGCAGGGAAAAATCGGTCCCAACCCACACAACAAGGTACAGAGAAAATATGGCTACTCTCAAGAAAACTTGTCCAAGCTGCAACACAAGAAGGGAATTGAGAAGACGAAGAAAGACACGGGAAAATGGTGTGAGTACCATAAAATCCCTTAGCACAACACTGAAGAATGTCTCTCCAAGAAGTCACGCGTGGCCAAGCTGAAGGATTCTGAGTCAGAGGATAATTATGAATATAGATCAAATCTTGAAGGAGGGAAGTGTATTATCGATGTTGAACCCAGTGCCTTATCGCTACCACCAAATCTTAGTCAAGCGAACCAGAAGAACCATAGGAAGGGGAATGCCTCTTTCACTCACAAATGTGGATAAATGGGGCTCCGCTTCATTTCATTGTCGATAGTAGCAGTCATAAGAACCTGATTTCATCAGAGGTCGTCAAGCAGTTTGACCTGCCAATGACACCGCACCTGTATCCCTACACCATCGGCTGGCTTCGCCAAGGAAGATATCTTTGTGTCAACCAACAATGTCGTGTTCCCTATGACATCAAGCCTTTCAAAGATGAGGTATTGTGTGATATTTATCCCCTTGAAGTTTGTGATGTTCTTTTAGGACAACCATATTTGTGGAAGCGTCATGCAGTGTATGAGTCTAGACTCCACAGTGCTATTATTACTTTGGGTATACAATTGTACATGATACCAGAGGTAGCACCACCTATCGCTATTTCTTTAATCTCTACTAAGAAATGCAGTAAGGTCATTTCACAAACCAAGAATTTCATATTGTTTGTGATTCGTGCTCACAATAATCAAAAGGTCGTTGCAACATCCATGGCCTCTACATAGAGCCTATCTTTGCAGTAGAATCAAGTGGACAGGATCGTGGAAGAATACAGAGACATCTTCTCCTCACCCATCAGGGTACCGATGCACTTCTAAGTCAAGCATCCAAATGATCTGACCCCCGATGCACCTCTACCTAATGGACCAGTCTATCGTCACTCGCTGATGGAAAATGATGAAATTGGGAATCATATCCAAGAGCTTCTTCAAAAGGGGCACATCAGACCCAACTCCTCCCCTTGCGGAAACCCAATTGTACTTTTGCAGAAGAAGGATGAGAATTAGTGACTCTGCATTGATTACAGAGCCTTAAGAAAAATCATAGTCAAGAACTGGTACCCAATTCCCAGGAGTGATGACCTTCTTGACCAACTCAAGGGGGAAATTTTCTTCAACAAGATTGAACTAAAGTCTGGCTACCACCAGGTTCCCATCGAACCAACTGATGTATGGAAGACAACCTTCAAATCTAAAGAAGGTCTCTTTGAATGGTTGGTCATGCTATTTGGTCTAACAAATGCACCAACCACTTTCATGAGGTTGATGGATGATGTATTGAGACCCTTCACCAACTCCTTTGTGGTGTTATATTTGGATGATATCCTCATCTTTAAAAAAACTTGGAGGAGCATATGGTTTTGAGCACTCTGCGGCAACACAAGCTATATGACAACTTGGAAAATATCTCTTTTGGCATGAAAAAAGTCCAATAATTGGGATACATTATTTATGAGCATGGGGTACATGTTGATCCATCTAAGATCCAAGTCATCCGTTACTGGCCCACCCAGACGACAATAATCGAGCTTCAGAGCTTCTTGGGACTGACCAACTTCTACCGACGGTTCATGCTAGGATTCTCCCATATTGCATGGTCCCTCAGCCAGATGACCAAGGGCGGTGGCAGGGAAATGCTTGTGTGGGGGAAGGAACAACAACGAGAATTTTATGATCTGAAGCATCACTTGTGCTCAGCTCTAGTACTCTCCTTGCCTAATCTGCAACAATCGTTCGAGATTGAGACTGATGCATATGACTGTGTTGTAGGTGCGGTTCTCACTCAACATGGTCATCCGATGGCATACCATAGTGACACACTCTCAGATACTATCTGGAAATACCCCACCTATGACAAGGAAATGTATTCCATTGTACAATCCTGTCGCCAATGGAAACATTACATTCTGGGAAAGGATACGATCATCCACACTGATCACAAGCCTCTGTTGTTCATACAAACACAGGGGAAATTACACAACAACCACCATCAGGAGTGTTCCACCTACCTGTAGCAGTTCCATATAAACATCAAGTATACGACAAGGATATCAAATCATGTCATTGACTGCCTCAGTCAACCTCCCGTGGCTGAATTCACCACTGGGCTCCATTCCTATGGACATGAGTCATCTAATTGGCCCCAACTTTATCAGCAAGATCCAAACTTCACCACCACCTATCAGATCTTGGGTACAGGTGTGACTGTCACCGATTTTCACATTCAGAACAAACTATTATTCCATATGGGCCATCTCTGTGTTCCTACAAGCGAGTGTGAAAACCTTATTTTGGAATCCCACTACAATCAGATGGCAAGACATTTTGGCGTGGAGAAAACTGTGGTCGTTCTTCATAAACATTTTTATTGGCCAAAACTTTGACATGATGTCAACAAGTATAATAGATATTGCATTGCCTGTTCCATTTGCAAGCCAACCATTAAGAATGAATTCTTATACACCCCTCTTCCTATTCTTGAGAAGTCTTGGGAATCCATCTTAATGGATTACATGTATGGCCTTCCGTCCACCAAGCAAGGAAATGAATGGATATTTATGGTCGTTGATCGATTTTTGAAGATGGCCATCCTCACAGCCTGCAAGAAGAATATCACATCAACAGATACTACCAAGCTCTTCTTCGAATGAGTGTGGGTCCATTTTGGGATACCACAAACCATCATCTCAGACTGGGACAAGAGGTTCCTCAACACATTTTAGTCGAGTCTCTGGTCATTGTTGGACACCAAGATCACTAAATCCACTGCTTTCCACCCCCAAACAAATGACCAAATAGAGGTCGTCAATTAGATTAGTGTGCACATCATGTGCATGTACAACTCTAAGCATCCACGTACATGGGATGACAGTCTCCCCCATGTACAACACAGTTACAACAAGGCTCTCCATAGCTCCAACGGCCATAACCCATTTCAGATGGGGCTTCGATTCCAACCCTTGGGTCCCATTGATGTTGCACTACCTCTTGTGATCCAGGTGGATATTAGTGGCCACCCACCTATTTCACGGGCACGAAAAGCAGTTTTCCATCTTAGCAGTTTTTCGACAGTTTTTCAGGTTTCAAACTTCCGGGATCGTTTTGAGGCCCTAAACGACGTTTTTTGGGGATTTGGGACCCAGGCGATTACCAAATGCACTAACCTAGGATAGTCTAAAGTTGTTCTTCTCGGCTAGACCTTTCCAATGGTGTATTGAGCACCCCAAATGTAGATCATATGCAAAAGTTATGCCCTCGGGAAGTTGATGTATGAACTACCCCCATCGGGGCCCACAAACCTTTTGGATTTTCATCTTCCAGGGTTAGTATTTTGGATTTTACTTATGCTAAAAATGAATTTGGAGCTTCATTGTAATGATCATCTTCTTGCAAATGAGAGTAGCCGTCACATCTCTTCTCAGAGATAAGCTACCACCATTCTAGCGAGTCTTTCACACTGTATTTTTACAGTCTCTATACATTTCTTTCATGAATAGAAATCGTGTATTACTGTATATCTGTGTCTCTTTTTATATTTCTAATATATATCTCTTATATTGTTGTCTCTCTTGCAATATCTCTGTATATTTTTGTGTAATATCTCTGCTCTCATTTCGTGCCGAAAATAATCCGGATCAGTGGTATTAGAGCAGGCTGCTCTTGATTGTTTTTCAGTGCATGTCCCCGGCGAGGGCCGATTATATCAAGTTGGGTCTCGAGCTTGTCTCTCTTGAGGAAAATCGTTCTCACACGCCCAAGAAACCCTCCATGGTGGACGAAAATAAAAATATGGAGCATAAGATTCTATTAATTTGTTGCTAGAGCATGCTCTCACATGACAAAGGGACGAAATGATGGAGAATTTTTCCCACATCCTTCAATGCCTGTTGATAACAACAGGCATTTCTTCATCAAGAGACCACTTTGGAAGCACATCGCTTTTCAAGGTACAAGTTAATTTTGATATCCCCATATTTGAAGGACAGATAGATGTGGATGCCCTAGAAAAATGGTTAAATCTGCTAGAAGGTTATTTCTCTGTTCATAATTTATCCGATAAGGAAAATATCACCTTCGCACTCCTTAAGGATTTCCCCCATGTCAAACATAGGTAGAAAAATTACTGGGAGAAAAGTTCCACAGAGGAGTCTGGAATATATGGGGTCGAGCCCACTTGGGATTTTTTTTGGATGCGGTAAAGGAACAATATTACCCTGTTGGAAACTATGAGGACTAGTACATAAGATGGACCACATTGCGGCAAGAGAGGGGCCAAGAAGTTCCATAGTTCACCAATACCTTCCATACCTTGTGCACCAAGATGGGTATCAAAGACTCCAAACAAAATTTGGTTATGAAATACCATGGGGCTCTAAACAGATACCTCTAAACTGAAATGGATTTTCTAGACATCTCATCACTCGGTGCTGCCTATCGATATGTTGTTAAAATAGAGAAGAAATTTAAGCACCAGAACAAATGGGAGTTCAGGTCTGCAAATACGCAACAACCAAAGTATGAGAAAGACAACCCTAACAAATAGCTTCCTGAAAACCAGTCCAAGCCATAGGAAAAGAAGGGTCACAAAAAGATGAAGAAGGACACCGGAAAATGGTGTGATTTCCACAAAATCCCCTAGCACAACACCGATGAATGTCACTCAAAACAGTCACTGGTGGCTGAGATCAAATACAAGGAGCCAAACCCTGATTCAGAATCTGATTTTGAAAATACCGGTAAAAGATAGATCATCGATGCAGACTCCACTACTATTTTCGCGACTGCAAAAATTCAACTAGAAGAACCAACAGATCTTAAAGAGGAGGAGCACATTTTTCATTCACATATGTGGATGAAGGGGAACCTGCTGCATTTTATTGTTGACGGTCCAAAATAACCTCATCTCAACATAGGTCATCAAATAGTTGGGATTGTTGACAACACCACACCCACAACCATACAACATCGGGTGGCTTCACCAAGGACGAGATCTTTGTGTCAACCAACAGTGTCGATTATCATACGACATACAACCCTTCAAGGATGAGGTATTATGTGATGTTGCCCCACTATATGTCTGTGATGTTCTCTTGGGCCAACCATATATGTGGAAACACCATGTTGTTTATGAGCCTCGACCCTGCAGTGTCATTATTTCTCTGGTGGGTGATCTCTACAGAATACTAGAGGTAGTTCCAACTACTATCCCACCCAAACATTTCTGCAAGGTAGTATCCCATACTACACAATTCATATTCTTCACAATCTGTTCAAAAGGTGAGTAGAAGGATATTACAACCACTACAACCTCAACCCAACCACATTCTATCCAACAGAAGCAGGTTGACAAGACTGCAGCAAAGCAATTTTTTTTCTTTTGCACACATACATTTCATGTAGCTCAACCGGTTGAACAGATTCAACCCCCCAAGCAACAGGTTCATGAAAACCTTCCACAAACCAAGCAACGTGACATTTCCTGCAACGCAAGCAACTCACCAAGATTCAGATTCAACAATCGATTTCCTCTCTCCCCTGAGATCTAAACACAATGGAGACCATCTATTCCTAAGGAGGGAGGATTGATATAGGTCGATATCGGTTTCCACCCATCTATTCCACGGGCTCGAAAAACAATTTTCCATCTTGGCAGTGTTTCGACAGTTTTTTGGGTTCCAAACTTCCAAGGTTATTTTGAGGCCCTAAACGACATTTTTTGGGGATTTGGGGCCCAGGTGACTACCAAAATCACTAACCTAGGCTAGTTGAAAGTCGTTCTTCTTGGTTAGACCTTTCCAACGGTGTATCGAGCACCCAAAACGGATATCGTATGCAAACGTTACGCCCCCGGGAAGTTGACGTATGAACTACCCCCATCAGGGCCCGCAAACCTTTTGGTTTTTCATCTTCCGAAGTTAGGGTTTTGGATTTTAATTATGTTAAAAAGGCCTTTGGAGCCTCATTGTAATGATCATCTTCTTGTGAATGAGAGTAGCCATCACATATATTCTTAGAGATAATATGCCACCATTTTAGCGAGTCTTTCACTCTGTATATTTATAGTCTCTGTACATTTATTTCATTAATAGAAATCGTGTATTATTGTATATCTGTGACTCTTGTTATATTTCCGATATATCTCTTTTATATTGCTGTCTCTCTTGCAATATCTCTGTATATTTCTATTTTATATCTCCGCTCTCATTTCGTGCCGAAAATAAATTGGATCCGTGGTATCAGAGCAAGCTACTCTTGATCGTTTTTCAGTGCATGTCCCTGACGAGGTCCGAGTACAGAAAGTTGGGTATCGAGCTTGTCTCTCTTGAGGAAAATTGCTCTTGCACACCCAAAAAACCCTCCATGGTGGAAGAAAAGAAAAACGATGGAGCATAAGATTCTATTAATCTGTTGTTGGAGCAGGCTCTCACACGTCAGAGGGACGAAATGATGGATAATTTTTCCCACATCCTTCAACGTCTGTCGATAACAACAGGTGCGTCTTCATCAAGCGACACTTTGGAAGCTCTTTTCCTTTCAAGGTACAATTTAATTTTAATATCCCCATATTTGAAGGACAAATAAATGCAAATGCCCTAGAAAAATGGTTAAATCTGCTAGAAGGTTATTTCTTTGTTCATAATTTATCCGACAGGGAAAATATCACCTTCACACTCCTTAAGGCTCTCCTCGATGTCAAACATTTGTGGGAAAATTACTAGGAGAAACGTTCCACAAATGAGTCTGGAATATATGGGGCCGAGCCCACTTGGGATTTTTTTGTGGATGCGGTAAAGGAACAATATTACCCTGTTGGAAACTATGACGACTAGTACATGATATGGACCATGTTATCACATGAACTTGTCAGAGTCCTATGGGTTTTTGGTTTCT
The DNA here is from genome assembly GCA_009831015.1 of Picea engelmannii. Lineage (NCBI taxonomy): Eukaryota > Viridiplantae > Streptophyta > Pinopsida > Pinales > Pinaceae > Picea > Picea engelmannii. The sequence goes on from ML776638.1 coordinate 1,614,502, forward strand.
ACCTAAGTTTGTAATTTTTCCCCGGTCTCCCTATTTTCCCAGTGCACATCCAGTCGTTTGAATCCTTGATCATGTAGGCTGCAACCATGAACACAAAGCACAACTTTCCTAACAGTCCATTTCAGGCTTGAAGCACAAGCAGAAGGAAAGTTTAAATTTTCAGCAGCGAAGATCCATCAGGCAAATTGATCGATGACGTGCATTCTTTCGGAAGTTCAAAATTGCACGAAGTATAGCGCCAGAGAAAGTGGTCCGAAGTCCCAAGGCCCAGAGCAAGAATGAATCGTTGATCTTGAGGGGGATAGGTGGCATCCGATCCAAGTGTTCGAGGAAATAAGCTTCTGGAGTTTTGAAGTGAGAAGTGCATGTAATTCCTGAAGAGCCGAAGCCCGGACTCCTGAAGCAATTGTGGACTGTTGATCTCAAAATCAACAAGGAGCCATTGATCTTAGCGATAGTGCCTCTAGAAGCCTCCAAATTCTAAAGGTCCCGAAGTGGATCTCGACCATCTGAATCTAGAAGCCACATGTCATCAGATCCCTACCTCCGGGTAAAGGCACATGGAGGAAGCTCGGGTTTGAGATTTGATTTTCCCAAAGTCTGGAGCCAAGAAGGGATCTCACTCATCGATCTGCGAGGGCCACACGTCATTAGATCGCCAACTCTGGGTAAAATAAATGAAGGCAAAGGAGGTCGTTAATGAAAATAGAGATGGTGGTTGAGACCTCAGCTCACTCCATAAATGGATGGCATGGGAGGTCTGGACGTGGAGACTGAATTGTCAGCCCAAGGTACCCCTAGGGACGGAATTTCCTAGAGACCCATGTTGATCTGAGTTCGCGTCTAACAGAAGGATGCATGCGCAGTTTGACAGAAGGCTTCTCAGATGTAAATCTTTGAATGGAATGGCCAGATCACACTCCTAGCAGTGGTGAACATTGCCGATATAAAATAGATCAGTTTAGATTTTGAAGGAAGGGGATTTTTTTCCCAGAATGTGGGAAGCTTTGAGAGTTGTTATGATTGTATTTTTGTTGTAATCCTGAGGGCTTGGATTGTAAATTGTTATGTTAATGAAGATTCCTTTAATTTGTTATATCAGACCATCTTCTTAGTTTTCATTTTCTGTTTCTCTTTCTTGTCTGGATGTAATATCTCTGATTTATGGATTCCTGAGGCAATGGAGGATCTATTGTCATCTTGCCCATCTTTCGTGGTTCAACAAACGTTTTTTGTTTCTTCATGTCTGGATCATTGTAAATCCTCTGATTTTTGGATTCTTGAGGTGGTGGAGGATCTGCTGTCATCTTGCCCATTTTTTATGGTTTATCATTCAGACACTTTATGTTTTCCTTCTTCCCATCACCACTTAAATCCTTTGTCTATTAGGGAGCTTAAATTCCTTCATTGAGAAGACTGTCTATGACTCCATATCCCAATGGCCTATCACTAATATGCAGTGATCTCTATTGTCTTTCCTTTTTTTAAGGTCTCGCTGACTCACCCACTCACACCCTTTTAATCCACAAACATACTGATGGGTATTGAGCTTACCTCCCCTGCCATCAGGAGGTGAATTCTAGTGCTAACATTTCTGACGCCATTGCCGAGGACGAATTGAATATTTTCCCTGGGTAGAATGACATCGAGCTTTTGATTTTGAAGGTGCATCAGACATCATAACCATTGAAGATTGCGCTTGCACCTGACAACTCCACTATGGCGACTCCACTGTCTTGACTCCACTATTTCAGTGTGGCTTCCATATGGCTACACTAGAATCCCCCTAGGAGAACACTATGATTAGATCTAATCTTTGATGGTGAACAAATACTAGGCACACTCATTCTGCATATCATTCACATGGTGACTCTATGATTAAAGGATCGATTGACGACTCCACTGTTTTGAAATGGACAAAATCATGGCTCCAAGGTTTTCCCCTTTCAATTTCTCAGCCATATCTAGTTATCCACATCTAGTGCTGGCCATAAATGAATGGGATGATTATCTTCTGAGATTCATAGGAAGCGAGCATGATGAGCCTGGTAAGCACTTATTCAATTTTCATGTATGCACGCTTGAGCATGATTTTTTTCATGAGGATGTCTTGATCAAGATGTTCAGATTTTCTTTGGAGGGAGATGCTCGTGAATGGCCTCAATCTCTCCCTGCTGCTAGTATCCGTTCTTTGAAGGATTTTCGCGATGCTTTCACTTCATATTAAGAGAAGATTTACCCGTCTCATCTTGTTTTGAATGACTGTTGTAAGAAGTTTTCATTCTACATACACCATTTGATAGAGTCTTTCTCGTGTGATGAGTCTGGTAAATATCTGATTAAGAGAGAAAGCGAGGATAAAAATAAAAAGGGTCTGTGCTCACCTGCCCCTGAAGAGTATTCAGAAGTAGAAATCATAATCTGCCAACCTTATTATGAAAGTGAAAGCTCCTACCAAGAGAAACATGATAGAGAGGAAGAGTTATCCATGGATATACATGAAGATACTCCTTGCTCTCGGCTAGTAAATTTTATCAGAGTAAACAAAGGAGAAGTGGATCAACAACCTGCATCAACCCTTCACTCATCTGTGCTTGTCATAGACATTCATCCAGATGTGAGAAGCTGTAAGAAAGAACATGCTTTCTGTTACCAACCCAATAAGTTTTTCCACTTGTTTTCTGACCCTATGGGGGAGTACATGGAGTTGCATTTTTTTCCAGTTATCGAAGCCTTCGATCTTTATCTGGCCTTCAACACTAGGAGGAGCACTGAAAAGTGTAATCGATCTATTGTCACAGTTTCATTATTTTTTATTAATCAGTGACAAATTTAGAAAATTTTCAGTTAGGGGGTTACTTGATTGGCTATGGTGGAAGTCCACTTTCACCTAGCCCTTTGTAAAAATCAGTTAGCCTAGGACTGTACATAAATAAGCTCTTTCTGGAACATGTGTGTTTGTTTTCCTTTTAATAAGTAGAATAGTCTACATGTTGGCCTTTGGAAAAATGTTTTGATCTTGACTCCATAACCCAACATCTAAGCAACTAGAACTACTTGTTCTTGGCAGCTCGCAAGGAGCATGCCATCCCCTGTGGAGCCAAATGTTATCACATGAACTTGTCAGAGTCCTATGGGTTTGTGGTTTCTACCTAACTATGTAATTTTCCCTGGTCTCCCTGTTTTCCCATCCCACATCCAATCATTTGAATCCTCGATCATGCAAGCCGCAACCATGAATAGAAAGCGCAACTTTCCTAACAATCCATTTCGGGCTTGAAGCACAAGCGGAAGACAAGTTTAAATTTTCAGCGACGGAGATCCATCAGGCGAATCGATTGACGATGTGAATTCTTTCGGAAGGTCAAAATTGCACGAAGTATAGCGCCAAAGAAAATGGTCTGAAGTCCGAAGGCCCGGAGCGAGCATGATTCATTGATCTTGAGGGGGACAGGTGGCATCCGATCCAAGTATTTAGGGAAATGAGCTTTGGGAGTTTTGAAGTGAGAAGTGTGTGAAATTCCTGAATATTCGAAGCCTAGACCACTGAAGAAATTGGAGACCATTGATCTCGAAATTAGTAGGGAGTCATTGATATTAGCGACAGTACCTCCAGAAGGCCTAAAATGATAAAGGTATTGAAGTGGATCTCGACCATCTGAATCCAGAAGCCATGTGTCATGAGATCCCTATCTCTAGGTAAAGGCACATGGAGGAAGCCCAGGTTTTAGATTTGATTTTCTTGAAGTCCGGAGCCACGAAGGGATCTCAGTCATCCATTTGCGAGGGCCACGCGTCACTAGATCGCCAACTCCGAGTAAAATCACTAAAGGCAGAGAAGGTCGTTAATGAAAATAGAGTTGGTAGTTGAGACCTCAGCTCACTCCATAAATGGAAGGCATGGGAGGTCTGGCCGTGGAGACTGAACTATGGGGATGGATTTTCCTGTAGACCCATGCTGATCAGATTTCATGTCTAATAAAAGGATGCATGCGTAGTCTGACAGAAGGATTCTCAGACGTAAATCTTTGAATGGAATGGATAGATCACACTCCTAGCAGTGGTGAAGAGATTGTGGGAAGCTTTGAGAGCTGTTATGACTGTGTTTTTGTTGTAAGCCTAAGGGCCTGGATTGTAAATTGTTATGTTAATGAAGATTCCTTTAAGTTGTTATATCAGACCATCTTCTTAGTTTTAATTTTCTGAGTCTCTTTCTTGTGTGGATGTAATATCTATGATTTATGGATTCCTGAGGCGGTGGAGGATCTGCTGTCATCTTGCCCATATTTCATGGTTCAACATACTTTTTTTGTTTCTTCCTATCTGGATTGCTATAAACCCTCTAATTTATGGATTCCTGAGGCGATGGAGGATCTGCTGTCATATTGCCCATTTTTTATGGTTTATCATTCAAACACTTTATATTTTCCTTCCTCCCATCACCACTTAAATCCTTTGTCTGATGGGGAGATTAAATGCCTCCATTGAGTAGATTGTTTATGAATCCATAACCTAATGGCGTATCACCGATAAGAAATGATCTCTGTTGCCTTTCCTTTCTTTAAGCTCTCGCTGACTCACCCAATCACACCCTTTTAATCCACAAACATACTGATGGGTACTGGGATTACCTCTCCTGCAATCAGGAGGTGACTTCTAGTGCTAAGAGACCACACTGCGGCAAGAGAGGGGCCAAGAAGTTCCGGATTTCACCAATACCTTCCATACCTTGCGCACCAAGCTGGGTATCAAAGACTCTGAATGACATTTCGTTCTAAAATACCATGGGGCTCTACACAGATACCTACAAACCAAAATGGATTTTATGGATATCTCATCACTCAGTGCTGCCTATCCATATGTTGTTAAAATCGAGCAGAAATTTAAGCACTAGAACAAACGGGAGTTCGGTTCTGCAAATCTGCAACAACCAAAGTATGAGAAAGACGGCCCTAACAAACAACTTCCTAGAAACCAGTCTAAGCCATAGGAAAATAAGGGTCACGGAAAGACGAAGAAGGACACCGAAAAATGGTGTGATTTCCACAAAATCCCTTGGAACAACACCAAAGAATGTCACTGAAAAGAGTCACTAGTGGCTGAGATCAAAGACAAGGAGCCAAACCCTGATTCTGAATTTGATTATGAAAATATTGGTAAAAGACGGATCATCGACACAGACACCACTGTTATTGTCGCGACCGCAACAATTCAACCAGAAGAACCAACAGATCCTGAAGAGGGGGAGTGCATTTTTCATTCATAGATGTGGGTGAACGGAACCCTGCTGCATTTTATTGTTGATAGGGCAAGCCAAAAGAAACTCATCTTAGCAAAGGTCATCAAACAATTGGGATCGTCGACAACACCACACCCACAACCATACAACATTGGGTGGCTTCGCCAAGGAACAGATCTTCGTGTCAACCAACAATGTCGATTTTCATAAGGCATCTAACCCTTCAAGGATGAGGTATTATGTGATGTTTCCCCACTGGATTTCTGTGATGTTCTCTTGGGCCAACCATATATGTGGAAACACCATGTTGTTTATGAGTCTTGACCCTGCAGTGTCATTTTTTCTCTAGGGGGTCATCTCTTCAGAATACCATAGCTATTTCCAACTATTGTCCCACCCAAATAGTCCCACAAGGTAGTATGTGATACTACAAAATTCAGCTTCTTCACAATCTGTTCAAAAGGTGAACAAAAGGATACTACGACCACTACAACATTGGCCCAAGAACCTTCTATCCAACAGAAGCAGGTCAACAAGACTGCAAAAAAGCGCAAATATTCCTTTTTCACACAGACATCTCATGTAGCTCGACTGGTTGAATAGAGTCAACCCTGCCAACAACATGTTCATGACAACCTTCCAAAAACCAAGAAATGCTACATCTCCATCAAGGCAAACAACTCACCAAGATTTAGATTCAACAATCTCTTTCCACTCTTCCCCGAGAACTCAACGCAATGGAGAGAATTGCTTGCTAAGGAGGGAGTATTTATCCATGTGGATATCGGTGGCCACCCGCCTATTCCAAGGGCTTGAAAAACAATTTTCCATCTTGGTAGTTTTTCGATAGTTTTTCGGGTTCCAAACTTTTGGGGCCATTTTGAGGCCCTAAATGACGTTTTTTTGGGAATTTGTGGCCTAGGTAACTACTAATGGAACTAACCTAGGCCAGTCAAAAGTCGTTCTTATTGATTATGCCTTTCCAACAATGTATCAATCACCCCAAACAAAGATCATATGCAAAAGTTACGCCCCTGGAAACTTGACGTATGAACTACCCCCATCGGCGCCCGCAAACATTTTGGCTTTTCATCTTCCGGGGTTAGGGTTTTGGATTTAACTTATGTTAAAAAGGCCTTTGGAGCCTCATTGTAACGATCATCTTCTTGCGAATGAGAGTAGCCGTCACATCTCTTCTCAGAGATAAGCTGCCACCATTCTAGCGAGTCTTTCACTCTGTATTTTTATAGTCTCTGTACATTTATTTCAATAATATAAATAGTGTATTACTGTAAATATGTGACTCTTGTTATATTTTCGATATATAATTGTTATATTGTTGTCTCTCTTTCAATATCTCTATATATTTCCGTGTCAAATATCTACTCTCATTTTGTGCCAAAAATAATCTGGATTAGTGCTATCAGAGCAGGCTGCTCTTGATCATTTTTCAGTTCATGTCCCCGATGAGGTCCGAGCATATCAAATTGGGTCTCGATCTTGTCTCTCTTGAGGAAAATCCCTCTCCCATGCCCAATAAACCATCCTTAGCATAAGAAAATAAAAACTATGGAGCAGAAGATTCTATTAATCTGTTGTTACAGCAGGCTCTCACACGACAGAGGAACAAAATGATGGAGAATTTTTCCAACATCCTTCAACGCCTATCGATAACAATAGGCACATCTTCATCAAGCAACCACTTTAGAATCACCTATCCTTTCAAGGTACAAGTTAATTTTCATATCCCCATATTTGAAGGACAGATAGATGCGGATGCCCTAGAAAAATGGCTAAATATGCTAGAAGGTTAATTCTGTGTTCATAATTTATCCGAGAGGGAAAATATCACCTTCGCACTCCTTAAGGCTCTCCCCCATGTCAAACATTGTTGGGAAACTTACTAGGAGAAAAGTTACACATAGGAGTCTGGAATATATGGGGCCGAGCCCACTTGAGATTTTTTTGTGGATGAGGTAAAGGAACAATATTATTTTGTTGGAAACTATGAGGACCAATATATGAGATGGACCACACTACGACAAGAGAGGGGCCAAGCAGATCCAGAGTTCACCAATACCTTCCATACCTTTTTCACCAAGCTGAGAATCAAAGACTCCGAATGACATTTGGTTCTGAAATACCGTGGGGCTCTACACAGATACCTCCAAACTGAAATGGATTTTATGGACATCTCATCACTCGGTGTTTCCTATCGATATGATGTTAAAATCGATAAGAAATTTAAGCACTAGAACAAATAGGATTTCGGGTCTGCAAATCTGTAACAACCAAATTATGAGAAATATGGACCTAATAAACAACTTCCTGAAAACAAGTCTAAGACACAAGAAAAAAAGGGTCAAGGAAAGATGAAGAACGACACCAGAAAATGGTGCAATTTCCACAAAAGCGCCTGGAAAAACATCGATGAATGTCGCTCAAAACAATCATTGGTGGTCGAGATCAAAGACAAGGAGTCAAACCCTGATTCAGAATCTAATTATGAAAATATTGATAAAATACATATCATTGATGTAGACCCCACTGCTATTGTCATGACCACAACAATTCAAACAGAAGAACCAACATATCCTGAAGAGGGGGAACACCTTTTTCATTCACATATGTGGGTGAAGAGAACTTCACTGCATTTTATTGTTGATAGAGGATTCCATAAGAACATCATCTAAGAAGAGGTCATCAAACAGTTGGGGTTGTCGACAACAGCACACCGAAATCCATACAACATTCGGTGGCTTCTCCAAGGACGAGATCTCTGTGTCAGCCAATAGTGTCGATTGTCATACGGCATCCAACCCTTCAAGGATGAGGTTTTATGTGATGTTTCCCCACTAGATGTTTGTGATGTTCTCTTGGGCCAACCATATATGTGGAAACACCATGTTGTTTATGAGTCTTGACCCCACAGTGTCATTTTTTCTCTGGGGGGTCATCTCTACAGAATAACAGAGGTAGTTCCAACTACTGTCCCACCCAAACAATGCCACAAGGTAGTATCTCATACTACAAAATTCATCTTCTTCACAATCTGTTCAAAAGGTGAACAAAACGATACTGCAACCACTACAACCTTGGCCCAAGCACCTTCTATCCAACAGAAACAGGTCGACAAGACTGCAACAAAGTGCAAATATTCCTGTTTCACACAGAAATCTCAAGTAGCTCAACCGATTGAATAGATTCAACCCCACCAGCAACAGGTTCATGACATCCTTCCACAAACCAAGCAGTGCGACGTCTCCAACAAGGGAAGCAATTCACCAAGATTCAGATTCAATAATCGATTTCCCCTCTCCCCCGAGAACTCAATGCAATAGAGACCATTTCTTCCTAAGGAGGGAGGATTGATCCAGGTTGATATCATTGGCCACCCACCTATTCCACGAGCTCGAAAAACAGTTTTCCATCTTGGCATTTTTTCGGGTTCCAAACTTCCGGGGCCGTTTTGAGGCCCTAAACGATGTTGTTTGGGGATCTGGGGCCTAGGTGACAGCCAACGGAAATAACCTGGGCCAGTCGGAAATCGTTCTTTTTAGATAAAACTTTCCAACGGTGTATCAAGTGCCCCAAACAGATATCGTATGCAAACATTACACCCCTAGGCAGTTGATATATGAACTACCCCCATTGGGGCCCGCAAACCTTTTGGATTTTCATCTTCCAGGGTTAGGGTTTTAGACTTTACTTATGTTAAAAAGGCCTTTGGAGCCTCATTGTAATGATCATCTTCTTGCAAATGAGAGTAGCCGTCACATCTCTTCTCAGAGATAAGTTTCCACCATTCTAGTGAGTCTTTCACTCTATTTTTTACAGTCTCTGTACATTTCTTTCATTAATAGAAATCCTGTATTACTCTATATTTGTGAATCTTGTTATATTTCCGATATATCTTTGTTATATTGTTGTCTCTCTTTCAAAATCTATGTGTTATATCTCTACTCTCATTTCGTGTCGAAAATAATCTGGATGACTGGTATTAGAGCAGGTTGCTCTTGATCATTTTGCAGTGCATGTCCCCGACGAGGTCCAAGTATAGAAAGTTGGGTATCAAGCTTGTCTCTCTTGAGGAAAATCGCTCGCACATGCCCAAGAAACCCTCCATGGTGGAAGAAAATAAAAATGACGGAGCAAAAGATTCTATTAATCTGTTTCTTGAGTCGTCTCTCACGCAACAAAGGGACGAAATGATGGAGAATTTTTCCCACATCCTTCAATGCCTGTCGTTAACAACATGCGCGTCTTCATCAAGCGGCCACTTTGGAAGCACCTTTCCTTTCAAGGTACAAGGTAATTTTGATATCCCCATATTTGAAGTACAGATAGATGCAGATGCCCTAGAAAAATGGTTAAATCTGCTAGAAGGTTATATCTATGTTCATAATTTATCCGACATGGAAAGTATCACCTTCGCATGTCTTAAGGCTCTCCCCCATGTCAAATATTTGGGGGAAACTTATTGGGAAAAAATTTCCACAGAGGAGTTTGGAATATATGGGGTCGAGCCCACTTGATATTTTTTGTGGATGCAGTAAAGGAACAATATTACCCTGTTGAAAACTATGAGGACTAGTACCTGAGATGGACCACACTACGATAAGAGAGGGGCCAAGTAGTTTCAAAGTTCACCAATACCTTCCATACCTTGCACACCAAGCTGGGTATCAAAGACTTTGAACGACATTTGGTTCTGAAATATCGTGGGGCTCTACACAGATACCTCCAAACTAAAATGGATTTTTTGGACATATCATCACTCGGTCCTGCCTATCGATATGCTTTTAAAATCGAGCAAGTATTTAAGCACAATAAAAAAATGGAAGTTTGGGTCTGCAAATACACAACAACCAAAGTATGAGAAATAAGACCCTAACAAACAGCTTCCTGAAAACCAGTCTAAGCCATAGGAAAAGAAGGGTCACGAAAATATGAAGAAGGACACTGGAAAATGGTGTGATTTCCACAAAATCCCTTTGCACAACATCGATGAATGTCACTCAAAACAGTCATTGGTGGCCAATATCAAAGACAAGGAACCGAACCCTGATTCAGAATCTGATTATGAAAATACTGGTAAAAGACAAATCATCGACGCAGACCTCACTGATATTGTCGTGACTGCAACAATTCAACTAGAAGAACCAATAGATCCTGAAGAGGGGGAGCGCCTTTCTCATTCACATATGTGGATGATGGGTACCCCATTGTATTATATTGTTGATAGCATAAGCCAGAAGAACCTCATCTCAACAAAGGTCATCAAACAGTTGGGATTGTCGACAACACCACACCCACAACCATACAACATCGAGTGTCTTTGCCAAGGATGATATATTCGTGTCAGCCAATAGTGTCAATTGTCATACGACATCCAACCCTTCAATGATGAGGTATTAGGTGATGTTGCCCCACCAGATGTCTGTGTTGTTCTCTTGGGCCAACCATATATGTGGAAACGCCATGCTCTTTATGAGTCTCGACCCCGTAGTGTCATTATTTCTATCGGGGGTCATCTCTACAGAATACCAGAGGTAGTTCCAACTACTTTCCCACCCAAGCAATGTCACAAGGTAGTATATCATACTAAAAAATTCAGCTTCTTCACAATCTGTTCAAAAGGTGAACAAAAGGATACTGCAACCACTACAACATCGGCCCAAGCACCTTCTATCCAACAGAAGCGGGTTGACAAGACTGCAACAAAGCATAGATATTCCTTTTGCACACATATATCTCATGTAGCTCGACTGGTTGAACATATTCAACCCCACCAGCAACAGGTTCATGACAACCTTCCACAAACCAAGCAGCGCGATATCTCTAGCAAGGCAAGCAACTCACCAAGATTCAGATCCAGCAATCTCTTTCCCCTCTCCCCCGGGAACTCAACGTAATGGAGACCATTTATTCCTAAGGAGGGAGGATTAATCCAGGTGGATATCGGTGGCCACCCACCTATTCCACGGGCTCGAAAAATAGTTTTCCATCTTGGCAGTTTTTTGGCAATTTTTTGGGTTCCAAACTTCCAGGGTCGTTTTGAGGCCCCAAACAACATTGTTTTGGGATTTGGGGACCAGGTGACTGCTAAAATCACAAACCTAGGTCAGTCAAAAGTCGTTCTTCTTGGTTATACCTTTACAATGGTGTATAGAGCACCCCAAATGAAAATCGTATGAAAAATTTATGCCCCCGAGAAGTTGATGTATGAACTACCTCCATCAGGGCCCACAAACCTTTTGGCTTTTCATCTTCTGGGGTTAGGGTTTTGGATTTTACTTATGCTAAAAAGGACTTTGGAGCGTCATTGTAACAATCATCTTCTTTCGAATGAGAGTAGCCATCACATCTCTTCTCAAAGATAAGATGCCATCATTCTAGTGAGTCGTTCACTCTGTATTTTTACAATCTCTGTACATTTCTTTCATTAATAGAAATCATGTATTATTGTATATCTGTGACTCTTGTTATAATTCCGATATATCTCTATTATATTGTTGTCTCTCTTGCAATATCTCTGTATATTTCTGTGTTATATCTCTGCTCTCATTTCGTGCCGAAAATAATCCGGATCATCTTGCCACCACACAGACAGACTCTTCCCAAGTTCAGTCTGAGACCGACAAAGCCACTAGATTCATTGAGAGGATTTAGCGTATCGTCCAACAGGTCCAGGATATTTTGCATAAATCCAATGCTAAGTACAAGCAACGCCATGATGAACATATGGTACTGCACCAGTTTAAGGTTGGAGACAAATTTTGGTTACATTTGCAGAAGGAGCATCTCACAAATCCCGATCGGAAGCTCTGCCCACTTCACTATGGGCCTTAAAATATCACCAAGGGTATGGGTAGCAATGATTTTGAGCTCAACAATCCACCCTCCTTGGCCTACACTCAGTGTTCAATGTGGACCTCCTTTGACCATATTTTTCACCGTTATTGGACACCTCAGAGATCATAGAACAACTGACACCAACATAGCTCAACCCTGACTGCATGGAACAAGCATCCAATGATCAGATAGTGGACACACAGATCAAGGGCACTCACTAGCAGAGAATCCATATTTATCGGGTTATCAAGGTAGGGCAGCTCGTAAACCAAGGAAAGTGGCTCACCCAAGGCCAAATCCAACAGAATTTTCTACACCTGATGGGGGAACTCAACGCAATGGAGACCATTGCTTCCTAAGGGAGGAGGATTGATCCAGATGGATATTGGTGGCCACCCACCTATTCCAACTGGATCCTCTTGTTTGTTTTTAGTTCAACACATTCTTATGTACTTCTTTGTAATTGTGGGCTCTATATTTCTAGGGTTGTCTAAATCCCTACACATCTTCCAGGTGGATAAAAATGGCCTCTCACCTAATCTAATTGTCTTATTTTGTATGTTTTCATGTCAGCACATCTTGTTGTACTTCCAGGGCCATTTAGGAGCCCTAAAAAGTTTTTTTTTGGCTCGCCAAGTCAAACTGTAGACGAAGTCAGATTTTGAGGGGGTAATTTGTAGTTCTTTGAAATACCTTTCCAGTGAGCCATCACGTGCCTAAAACGGAGGTCATATGAAAAAGTTACGACCCAGGGAAGTTGAGGTACCAACTTACCCATAGGGGCCCACATGACTTTTGGTGTTTCACCTGCCAGGGTTAGGTTTTTGGATGTCCAGGGTTTTGGAACTCATGAGTAATATCAAAAATACCTTTGGAGCCTCATTGTAATAATTTTACTCAGACGGATGCGCGTAGCAGCCACATCTATTCTCAAAGATAACTACCACCATTTGAGCAAGTGTTCAAGTTTTGCAGTTTTACAGTTTCAACCTATTTCATTTAATAGAAGATATTGTTCACTGGATATCTGTGTTGTTCTTCATATCTTTGTTTTTATTGTATTCAGTCTGTTAATCAGTTCGTTTATCTCCTAAATCCGGATCAAAGGTTAAACACATACATTCATGAAACTCAACCATGGTTATAGCACTCGTCACATGGAGAAATAACGTCAGGGATTTAAATATTAAGGGAATGAGTGCCAGATCATCAATAGGTGATACATGACATGTCCACGTAAGCTGGTCCATGTGGAAGCCACATCAACAGACTAGCCAAATCCAGTGTTAAGGGATGAGTGAACCTGTGAATTATGCTTCATTAGTGCCATGTCAGTGACACATGTAAAATGGTTGGTGAATGGTCTATGTAGATGGGATGATGTCAATGCCATGTAATTCTTGGGAGCCAACACATACTTCATGTTGGATCTTGGATGTTGGCCCAAATATAATTATGGAGTAAAAGTAAAAGGCCCATGGTCCCGATGCCACGGTGACTCAATAAGTTCTGATATCTGAGGAACGTAGAAACAAGATCAACAAATGAGAGCAATCCTAGATCCTAATTTTATGTTTGTTGAGAGTCGGAGGAGTATTGCATGAGGAAGTGAATAGATCGATGGTTGAGATTTAATTTAGAGTATGATCCAATGGTTATTGAGTGATGATATTCATGCTATGAATATTAAGTGAGACCATGTGAAAAAAAGTAAGGAATTTGGGGCTATTTCGAGCCCGATTATTATGGAGAATTAGAGCCAACCTCACGAAGTGGATTTTGTTATGTGGACAAAATCATGGGAGGATGAAAGGTATAATTTCAAATCCTAGATTTGAATTGATAAGTGAAGAAGGATAAGCGAATGTGAAGGTGAAAAGAGTGTGGGAGAAGAAGTGCAATGAGTAGAGGCTCTGAGATCTGTGTGAAGTCATGAAGATGGTTTGAATCTTGAGGACACTGAGTATGAATCATGCTGGAGAAAATTACTGAAGCAAATTAAGGTATTTATGTATTTCCAGGGTGACATGGTGGAGAAAGGATGGATATTGGAGTCTCTGACAGGTTGGTTCTAGTGAACAATTGATTTATGAGTTGGTGCTTATAAGAGGATTGGTGTCCTCATTCAGTTACAGGTTGGTGCTTGTGAAGTGAACAATTGAATTACATGTTTGTTCTCATAAGAGGATTGGTGTCCTCATTCATTTGTAGGTTGGTGCATGAATTATGAATTGGTGCTCATAAGGGGATTGGTGTCCTCTTATAAATTTTTTTATACACAAATTGACATTTATCTGTAAAATACTTTCAAGGTTTTCACAGTTTCGGTTTCCACTTCTATATCTATGAATGTGTTTATTAATGTATGTGATTATGATGATTATATTTTTTATTTGAATGTTTGCAATCATAAATTCTAATATGCTTTAAATCATTTTAAAGCAAAAATGAATTAAAGTATGTAGTATTGGTTCACCCCCCCTGTTAGTACTATTGAACATTCCAACATGTAATGCCTCCTCACTTGACCTATATTTGTTCCCCATACTCGAACCATTATAAAAAATTAAATAACAAGGATGAAAGATGAAATAATGTTGCTAACATAATCAATCATTCTCATTCTTTCACAACTAGCATTGACAGTTTCCACTACTAACCATGCACAACACATAAAAAATAATAGTGAACACACATATGTTATTGAAAATTAATTAACAACTCTGTTTTTCTTCTTAATAGGATCCCTGATACTTTCATATAATGAATCCTCATGTGGAATTTTTGGAGAATCCTGAAAAACTTCATAGCTAGGAACAAACTTAACTATTTCATTATCGCATTTAAGATTACACCCTTCAATTGATTTTGTAGACATGAGAGACACCTTCTTTCTTTCATTCACAATCCTTTTTAGTTGTCTTGTAGTTACAAGATAAATATCACTTTTCATGTGATGAGCTCTTACAATATACTTAATTCCATCTTTAATGATATGGTACATGTTCTCCTCTATGAAGAAAATGGGTTTCCTGTCAAACAAATAAGGGATTCCCAATATAGTACCACATATGTCAAGAGGAACCACAACTAGTTCAACCTCATTAAAAAATTTTGAAGTGATAGAAAATCTAAGTTTACACTGCTTGGTTACTTGTAACTTTGCATTATCACATACCCAACCGAGAGAATAAGGGTTCTTATGAGGTTTTGTATCCAATCCTAGTTTCTTGACAATTGATTTAGATATCAGATTTACTTGGGAACCAGTATCAAAAAGAGTATCAAATTTAGTATGCTTAGTTATCACCCTTATATTAAAAAAGCTCACTTCTTGTTCTTTCAGAATTAGAAGATGGAATTGGAGAGCTTGAACTAACATGAGAAGATAGTATACCTTGCACTCCCACAAATGTGATTTGTGTTTCATCACTTGAATTAGACCCCAGATCTAGTTGAACTGTGGCAATAGTCTTTCACTTTCCTTTGGCTCCAAACCTTTTAGGCCTTAACTCAGGATGCAAATTCCAACAATGGTCTTCATCATGTCTGATTTTATCGCAATGAGAGATGTAGGCTTCGCTTCTTCTTTCTTTACTATAGCTTCTTTTTTTTCCATGTTCTTACTTCCCTTTTGTTGAACAAGCTCCATGGAGGAATCATCATTAAAATCCTTCTCCCTGGACTGAAGATGCGTAGCTTGGACACATACTTCATCAATATTAGTGGGATTAAATAAAATAATAGTATGGAGAATATAGCTATGCAAGGGACCAATTTTTTTTAGAAGTGTTTCTTGCAAATCTAATGGAATATTTAAAGCCAATTCTTTCTTCCTAAAGTCTTCAGTAAATATTTGCACACTTTTCCCTTTTCCTTGTCTCAAATTCTTCCATTCCATAATTTATTTGTATGTATATCCTAAAGGATATAATTATTTTTTTAATGTACAAATGAATTCATACCACGATGAAATAATATTACCATTCCCTTTAACACCTTTTTGAAGTTTTATTTCCTGCCAAATCAGCGTCGTAGCTTCAAGGAGAAGATAAGCCAATTGAATCTCTACCTCATCTTTGTCAATCTACTGAATGTGTAAATAAACTTCTATCCGTCGAATCCAATTATCTAATCTCTTTGCATTAAGCTCTCCATTATACATGGGTAAGTCAAATTTGACATTGAACTTCAACAATGGCTTCTTTGAAGCAATCATTTTATGAGGAGACGGATATCGAGACGGAGAATGAGAAGGATGCGGAGAAGAAGAAGGAGGTGAAGAGGGAGGAGATGTATTTTGTGAAGGATGATCATATTCATTCTTGGCTTGACTTGTGTCGTCTCCTATTTGTTTTCCTCTTTCATTGTAAAACTCTTCCACCATTGCCTTCATCAAAGAAAATGCCTCAAAGAAATCCTCTTCAGAGTTAAAAGGATTTTTCTTTCTTGGTGTGGCCATCTCTCCTCTTTGAGTGCTTCTCCTTGAACCAATTTTAGGATTATAATCCTCAAGTTTTCCTTCTCCTTTTTCGAGTCTCGACCTGGTAAGCATCCACACTCACAAACCACATCAAACTAGCTTACTAGCTCTGATACCAACTTGATATAGATATTTTACTTAGCTAATGAATGACTTGATTGCTTAAAGAGTGTGAAAACCAATACAAGTAAACATATAAAGAGAATATGAGAACTATTAATGAGCAACAAAAAGAATGAGAAAGACACAACGAGATGATGATGGAGTTCACCCAGTGTGGGATACATCTTTGGGTCTGATTCCAATTGGAGTAGCCTCTTCTATTATGATGTAGAATGGAAAATTACATCAAAATTCTTCAACTCAAAGATGGTATTGTTCTCGCTGTAGAACAATGTATTCTAAAAGCCTTTGAGAATCTACCTCTCCCCTTTTTTAATCTCCAAGAGAGATTACAAATCTCATATCTCTCAACAATACAAAATAATTCTCCTTCAACTCAAATGATAAAATACCTATGTTTTATAAACAAAGGTCCAAGGTGAAGTTATGATTCGATCCACCTTTTAAAAGGTATCGAATATATGGTGAATAATAAAATATACCATATATATTTTAATCAAACCAAATATACCATATGATATATGGTTGGGCATTGGAAACATTATAATAAAATATACAATATTCCATATGGGGAATAATAGATATGGTTTGGATTTTATATATGTTGATGGTTATAGGGAAGGTGCAGGATCAAACCCACGGCCTATCCATTAAAAACCTTTCACCATAAGCAGTCAGATCTCGGATCCCTCCTAAAGTCAGATCATTGCGAGTCGACGCAATGACCACCGCACCAACCACTCCAGGAAAGAAAACAAAGCTCCCTCCCTCCTACTCTACTAAAAAGAAACCATTGCCTCAAACTCAAGCCATCAATCCCATCGTCACCTCTTGTTTCCTACCAGAAACCTCTTAAAACCCTACTTATGAGGTGAAAATGACCGCATAGCACGCTTTAATCAACATGTGAAAGATCATGCCTTCGTAGGAAAGTTTATGGGCATTTGTCCAATGGATAAGGCCATCAACTAGTGGATCAAAACAACCTAGAATCCGAAAGGACAGGTCGACCTCAAACTAGGATCCAAAAGATTCTTCACAACCATCTTCTCTAACCTGGAGGAGCATGACAAAGTATTCGAAGGCGGCCCATACTTCTTCAACTCTGCAAGACTATACTTTAGACCTTGGATCGAACTGTTCAGCCTTGGAAAAGAGGATTTCATGGTAGCCACTGTCTGGATAAGGCTATAATCCATGCCGCATGAATTCTGGGATGAGACCATTTTGGATGACATTGGAAAAATCATAGGTTCCTTCATTAAATATTCATAATCTATCAAAACTAGACACTACACCTAGTATGTTCGAATCTGTGTCTATATGGATCTTACCAAAGCCCTCCTAGAATCAATTACCCTGGTTTACCATGACATTCACTAGATCCAAACACTCGACTATGAACACATTCCCTTTTGTTGTCGCAGCTATCACGCCCACGATCATCTCTTCCGAGACTTCCCTATGAACCTCAACTTCCCTGCATCCAACCCCCNCCTCCCTACCCATGATGTCGAAGGGTTCATGCATGTCTCTTCCCAGAAAAAACCAAGACAATATTCCAATCCCCCTCCACCCAAGAATAAATTTTCCACTAAAAAATCCTTCGCCACCCTCCCACCCATTGATGAAGGAAATCCGATCCAAACAGGTAGAGACCAAATTCAAAGTAGCAATCCAAATGTAAAACTCTTAGAGGAGGATAAAACAAAGAACAAGAAAACAGTGGATCCAACACACAATAACCACCCAACAAGAAACATTGACATGCAAGAGGAACCGCCTAAATAGTTAGACTCAAATGATGGTGAATAAATGGATCTGGGAGATTTGGACCTCAACTCCATTGTTGTGACTTGCTAACAAAATTATCCAAACTCCATTCTAGAAAATCAATTTCATCTCCTCAAGGATGTGCTGGTCCGAAATCGCTTCCTTAATGATACAAAGTCAAAAGGTATGAAACCAAACCCCTCACTTGGTATCAATCCCTCCCCCTCTTCTACTTCCAAAAACACCAAAGATGAAAAAAAGAGAGGAAGGAGATCCAATAATCAACTCATCAAAGATTTGGGAGAATTCTTTGTAAACTCAAACTGAATTTTCCTTATGACAGATACATTTCAACCCAAACACCCACCTTCCTCATGAAATCTATTTCCTGGAATATAAGAGGCCTAAATGGGAATACCAAACATTGGCTTCTCAAGCAGTGTATCCTTTCTGAAAAACCCATTGTTGTCATGATCCAAGAAAACAAATGCCTGCATCACCTCCTTCAAACTATCACATCTCAAATTTGGCCCAGCTCTCTCGTTATCGCTCTGGATGCCGAAAGAGCCACTAGAGGATTGGTCGTCCTTTGGAACCCATATGAAATCCACCTCTTTGATTTCTTCTCCACTAAGCACTCACTGTCATATCACTTTCAACTCACTGGTTCTTCACTCTTGGGAACCCTTACCAATGTCTATGGCCCCAACCTTCTTCTTGACAAACTTCTCTTTCTTTCCTCTCTTAATATCCTCCCTCCTCTTATCTCTACCAACCATTGGATTATTGGGGGAGACTTCAAATCTATCACCTCCCTCCTGGAGAAACGGGGAGGCATCATATGGCTCAAGCAAGATTCACAAGTTTTCTTGGACACCATTCTCTCCCTAAATCTCATTGACCTTGAAACCCCCAATGGATCCTTCACTTGGAAAAATCACCGACGGGGACCACAACAAATTGCCTCTTGTCTTGACCGCTTTCTAGTCAATGAGTCCCTTTTACTTTATGATCTTCACCCTTCATCCCCCGTTCTCTCTCAGGGAGGCTTGGACCATTGTTCGATTCAAGTAAACCTCAACATTCATGGGAGCCCAAAAAACCGTCCATTTCGATTTGAAATCTTCTGGTTAAAGCATTCTACATTCCAAAAGTGCATCCTTGACTGGTGGACCAAATTCCAACAAAAGCTCAAATTCATAAAACAACAACTCAATCTCTAGAGCAAGGAAGAGTTTGGAAATATCTTTCAAGACAAACAACAAATCATCAAGCAAATGGAACACATCCAATAGACAATGATTCAAAATGGAAGAATGGATCAACTCGTCCAAGAAGAAGAAAACCTCCAAACTCAGCTCCATGAAAGAGACTCCGAGGAAGAAATCCTTTGGAAAAAAAAGTCTCTAGTTCGATGGCTAAAGGAAGGAGAAAAAAACACCACGTTTTTCCACAGATCCA
Source organism: Picea engelmannii (assembly GCA_009831015.1). Classification (NCBI taxonomy): domain Eukaryota; kingdom Viridiplantae; phylum Streptophyta; class Pinopsida; order Pinales; family Pinaceae; genus Picea; species Picea engelmannii. The sequence goes on from ML776638.1 coordinate 1,634,436, forward strand.
TGATCCAATGTCTCCACCAAAACTGAATCATCAAATTAAAAGATGCCAACGACAACAGCCTCACTGAGCATAAAGAGATAGAAAGGGAACTCACCTCCTACTTCCACAACCTCCTTTTTGAACTGCAACAGGATCGTTGAACCGCCATACAAAAAATAACTCAACACATTCTGAATTTCATCTCCCCTAAGCATAATGAGGCCCTCATGCATCCCACTTCTCTCGAGGAAGTAGAACAAGTGGTTTTCGACATGCCCAAAAATAAATCTCCCAGTTTTGATGGCTTCACCATAGACTTCTTTCAGGCTTGTTGGTCAAAAATCAAATGGGACATCTGGGCAGTGGTGGAAGAATCGCGTTCTCACTCCAATTCCCTTCCTTCCCTCAATGCCACCTTCCTCACCCTCATTCCCAAATAAGAGCATGCTAATAATCCTAATAAATTCCGCCCCATAGCCCTTTACAATGTCATCTATAAAATTATCACCAAGCTTATTGTTAACCAACTTAAACCCCTACTCCCCACCCTCATATCCCCAGAACAAATGGCCATGTGGAAGGAAGGAAAATCCTAGATGGAATTATCATGGCACAAGAACTCATTCACTCCCTCAATCTCACCAAATCCCCTAGCGTGCTCCTAAATATAGATCTATCCAAAGCCTTTGACAAATTAAACTGGAAATATATCCAACACACCCTGCAAGACTTTGGTTTCTCCAATTCCTGGATAAAATGGGTGTTATCCCTTCTCTACTCCACTTAATTTTTCTCCATCCTTGTCAATGGATCTCCTTCCCACCCTTTCTCCCACTTATGGCAGAAGGACTAGGATGAATCATCAAAGCAGCAGTGGAAATGGAGCATATTTCTAGCCTCCGTCTCCATGTCGAGGATCAATCCACTATGCATGATAAGTTTGTGGATGACACATAGCTAGTGGCTCAGCCCACTGCAAAAGAAGACAAATCCCTCAAGAAAATCCTTGCAGAATTCTTCGAAGCCTCGGGTACTTCGATCAATCTCTCCAAGTCTCTGATTTTTTTCTTTAATACTCCTCCCGCTGTCTAGGTTAATATCTCCAACATCCTTGGCTTCCAACGAATCTCCCTTCCAACCAAGTACTTGGTCACACCTCTCGTTGAATTCAATAATTGATGCTCCACCTGGGAATATTTGCTTTCCAGAATGCATAAAAATCTTGAGAAATGGGCTTTCAAAACTCTCAATACAACATGATTCCTGGTTCTCCTCAAAGAAGATCTCCAATCCATGCCTCTTTACCATTTTTCTGTTTTGGCTGCCCCCAAATATATCTTAAAAGAAATCAAAAACCTCTAAAGATCCTTTATGTGGGGAGGAGCTCGCAAGGAAAAAAGGTGGGCTCTGATAGCATGGGACAAGCTTTGCCTCCTGAAGCTTAAAGGTAGCATAGGATTAAGGGATCACAAATCTCTCAGTGTGGTCCTGGGTGATAAAACTTGGTGGTGATGGTTAACTGAAGGGAAATCCCCCTGGGCTCATCTATGGAATAAAAAATATTTCCCACATATAGAGAGACAAGGACTCATTAGGCTCATAGGAAATATACTAGGCTCACACATATGGAACGCAACATGGGCCAACAAACACATGGTTCACTCCCATTGTTTTTGGGAAATTAGAGATGGTAGATCAACCCTCTTATGGGATGATTCTTGGAAACAACTTCCACCCCTCTTTTAGAATGATAACTTCCACCAACTCAGGGACCTTATGATATCCCAAGAACGAATCTATATCCATCAATACTGGCTCCCCCCCCAAATCATATGGAGAATGTGGATTCCCAAGGAAGAATGGATCCCCCATCAACCCATTCCCAATTGGGATCCCCTTTGGAAATAACTCTCTCATAGGAAAATCAGAATACAACAAGCCCACGACAAACTTAGGTGGGGGCATCAACCAACATCGAGATGTTTACTCCAAGAGGCCCACAGACTGGCCACAATGTCTGACAATATCCCACCTCAAGACATCTGAATTAAAATATGGTCGCAAAATCTTTGGCCCAAATTCTCTATCTTTCTTTGGCTCTTGAGAAAACGTAAACTCCTCACTTGGAAAAACCTCCTTAAACATGGTTTCATTAGTCTAGCTTACTACTTCATTTGCATGAATGATGGAGAAACAAGTGAACACCTTCTTAACTCTTGTCACTTCCCCACAAAAATCAGGGACTCGGATGTGCTCCTCTTTTGTACCTCTAACAAGAATAGGGAAATCCTTTTCATCACTATAAATCAATGTAGATCCAATGCATTCATCAATCCTATTGTTAATAGAGCCTAGATCCTTATCCCATGCTTCCTTCTCTGGGAAGTTTGGAAAGAGATAAACCGTCGCATCTTCAGAAACACTTCTCAGGACTCGGTTGTGATTTAGACCAGAGTCAAACTCAATATCAAGGAAACCATTCACACCAAGTCATGGTGCCCCCAATATTGGCAATGTAATCCCCAATATTTCAATATCCTCCAAGAGTTACACCTCCCTCTCCCTAGCCCCCCTCTGACCTCCTCTTTCACTCTTCCCTCTGCTTCCTTTCCCACAACTTGGTCCTCACCCCCCTTAAGGCTTCCTTAAAGTAAATTTTGATGGCGCTTCTAAGGGTAATCCTGTACCAACCAGATATGGTGGGGTCTTTCACAAAATTCAAGGGCACATTATTAGAATCTATGGCTCCTTCATAGGAATCGAAAGAGACAACTTAGCATAACTTCAAGGAATGGAAGAAGGCCTTCGAATAACTTGTAGGGAAGGATATCAACAACTCATCGTGGAAGGAAACTCTCAGGTGATCATCAGAATGCTCAAGAAAATGAAAATTGGAACCCCTCTCAATCGCATCACCACCATTTGGAGACCGACAACAAATTTGGAGGGAGTTTATCACCTGCTCTCCCAAGTTAATGCCATCATCTCATCTCACGTAAAGCGATCAACCAATAAGCTAGCTGACATACTCTCTGTTGATACTGAGAGGGGGGTGAATCAATATCAAGTATAATTTAAAACCTTTTTCAACTTATACTTAAACCATTCAATTATATCCAATGAGCAATGAAAAATAGTATAATATTTACACCAATACACCACAATACACCATGCACAATATATGAGAAATAATCAATAGTTATTATTCAAGGGAAGTAATGACTTCCAAAGGTAGCTACAGCTTCCAAATGTAAAAGGAGGGATAAAAATCCAAGAGGAAGATACAATCCTCCAATATCAAGAGAGGTTTGAACTCTCCATCCTTGCCCCTTCCTTCCACCCAAGAATATATGAGAGATAATACAACTTTACATTAAATCATCACCATCAACCAACCATCACATAGAGCCTGAATAATGCTTCCCGAGACTTCTTCAACTTATGAAATTCTTCAATTATTAGAATAATCTGATCTTGTAGATAATATTACTCAATGTATTCTTTGAAACTCCTCCAAGTTTCACTCCTTGAATCCTCCCCAAAAGGAAGTTATAGAAAGAATGGTAGACTTTATTCAATTCTAGTTTATTGAGGAGAGCGAACTTGTACAGAATGCCCCACACTCAATATTTAACATCCAATTTTGAAACTCACACACAAGAAACTATAGTCCACACTATTTCCAATTAAATTGGTCCCACTTCATTTTGATTCTCTATAAATAATTTATGACTGTTTTACCGGTAACACCTGTTTATTGACTAGCTTCAGGACTAGTCAAAAACCCTATCTTCCACAGAGTGTATATCCATAATTATAGAGAATCAAGAGCTGAAACTTTTACCACAGGTAACTTGATATGTCTTATCAATACCATAGAAATTTCACCATCTGAATCGTTCTAGAAAAAACTTTATAGTGAAAATAGTAAGATGACCTGTAAATAACATACCTTAGAACACATCACCAAAAGACTTCATCCTCCCTTGAAATCCGACCTTCTTTACTTCTGATTTCCTATGAAATTAGACTTGTGTGTCAAATGAATGTATAATGATATGTATTTATACCATTTATGTCACTTCCTTTTAACATTAGGGCCAACCTAACACTTTCTTATTTTGTAATTATTTTCTTTAATTATCTTCAGGGCCTATATGTACTTCCCTCTTCAATTCACTTTGTCATCTTCAAAAATTCATTTCTCCTCAACCATGAGGATCCAGATGACGTGCCACCTACCACCAAAAACAACATGATGTATACTTTCCATCCATGGGTTTTGTTTCTGCATGTACATCGTCCTTCATTTACATTTTCCTTCATGTCCAAATACCTTCATGAATATTGCGGTCCAAAACCAATGAATATGGTTGACATCAATGACAACAACCAATCTTTCAACAATATCCCCCTTTGTCATTGATGGAAACACACATGCTCCCCCTATCATCATGATCCCAAATTCTCTTCCCCTTTGACATGAATGGCAAAGGGTAGGGCTTCTCCCCCTGAGTTTAATGGCAAAAGGTAACTCTCTTCTTGATCCGAAATCAGATTCAGAAGCCTGTCAGGGCATGAAAAATGCTCAAAAATGAAAGTGCTCAGAATCCGACGAAACTAACACCATTGCGTTCGTCTCGTCTTCCTGATTCCGGTGGTATAATTTTTTTGTCAAACAGAGTCCGTATGGAGAAGATATCACATTCTGTCCGCCAAGCCAAACAGAGAATTTTTTTGGATGCTGACTGTACCTGTCCGTACAGTCCGTACAGGACACGTGTCAGTACATACAGGACACGTGGAAGGTCCGTACGATGACATGTGGCAGGTCCATATAGGACACGTGGCAGCCTCTGGCAGTGACACATGGCAGCCTCTGGCAGTGACACGTGTCAGGTAGTTTTGGCGTTTTGGGTGTACGGTTGGACCAATCCCGAGGTGACACGTGTCACCACTGGAAGGGTGACACATGGCATGGGATGACGTCAGCATCGTACAGAAAGTGACGTGGCAGGATGACTGGTAAGATGTACGGTGGATGACGTGGCAGATGACAGAGCATACGACAGCTTAACACGTGGTAGACGTGGACGAATCAGAGGATGACGCGTGTCGTGTTCTGGTTGGTGGTTAAGGTGCCACGTGGCCCAGTCAAGGGCTGCCATGTGGCACCAGGTGATTGGTTGGTTGGTTGTTTAAAAGTTTGGTGTTGCCGGGGATCGAACCCACGACCTCCCGGTGGGAAACGGACCGACGGATTCGTGCTAACCAACTCGCCGGCGGGTGGTTCTTGTTAAACAACCGACGAATATTTTATTTGAGTTTGGTTGGAGTTTTGGTCGGCGGAAAAAAAAGGGCTGGGGCTTAGCCCCAACCCTCGGTGCACACAACCACGACCTCGAAACCGGGAGCACGGTAGGAGGTTTCAAATATGCGCGGGGTTTTCAAAACTTTAACCCACGATTTTATAACCATAACCCTTGTTAAAATGTGCGGGGGTATGTTGTAAAGCCACGATTTTGCGCTATTGCATATGACCTTGTCAAATATATGTGCACACGGTTGAAATTTGGCTATGTTACGGTTAATCATTGGACCAATGGTCATATAACCGTTTTCTAAACGACTAGGGGTCAATGGAAAAGGGCCAGCGCATTAGCGCTTGGCCATGTTATGAAGTCCATATGACCAAGAAAAGGAGCGTGCGCCTAGAGTTAAGGGGCTAAGCCCGTTTTTGCAACTATATTATAGTTGAAAGTGGGTTTTTATAACCACTTTGGGTTTTAATTATTGTTTAAGCCACTTTTAATGTAATTAACTCATTTTTTAGAGTTATTGGGCATTTTTAGAGCCTAAATTCGTGGAGGAAGTTGGAGATGGATAACCAACTTCCCAACTATTTAACCAAGGCCATTTTGAGGCCAAGGGGACAGCTTTTGGAGAGCATTCAGAGAAGATATGTTGAGGCTAAGCCAAGTAAAAGCCAGTTTGAGGCAGGGAAGCTGTTGAGGAGGAGATGATATCGGACCATTTTTGAGAGCTCCGGACATCCGTTTTGCGTGTCATAAGTTGTGCATGGTTCTAGAGATCTGGGCGAACATGACCAGATTAGTCTTGAAGCCATTCGGCATTGTAATGATGTACTATTGATCTTTCGAAAAGAAATAAAGAAGCCTCCCCCACAGAGAAAAGGCCCGGAGACGTAGGCAAAGTTGTGCCGAACTCCGTTATCAACCTGTGTATTATGGTTTGTTGTTTCTCATTGTTTTTCAGATCTGCAAATATGTTAATGGCTGTATAATTCATTTTCTTTTCTCATTATTTCGTTAAGTTTCCCAATGGTCAATTAATTCATGCAAAGTTTTAAAAAACTCAACCATAAGTCATTCGAAAAATCCTGACGGATCAAGTGGTATCAGAGCTAGTTGACGTTTGGATTGAGTTTTGCATGTTAACCAGGGAAGAGCACATCTCAAGGAGAAAAATGGCATCTACAGGAGGACTTTCTCAAGATGAGAAGGAGTTCAGAGATTCGGTGTTTGCCATGGCCGAGATGGTGAAGGTGTTGTATGAAGACTACTTGGAATGAAAGAGCACGGTTCAAGTAAAAGCTTCAAAGAACAACAAAGGAAAAGAAGTGTTGAAGGAAGTGACTTCTACATCTGTTTCAGAAAACACATCTGAGGTATGCAGCGAAGGTTCCTCATCAAATTTTCCTCATTCTCATCAAGTTGGTTTTGGTGAATTCGAAAAATACACAAAAGGTGTAGGTTTGAGAATACTAACCAAGATGGGTTATGAAAAAGGAAAGGGCCTTGGATGTAGAGGTCAAGGCATTGTAAATCCTATTGAGGTTGAGGAAAGGCCTCGATATTTAGGCTTGGGATATGGAAAAGGGGACCTTGGAGAGTCTTCCAAGATGGGTTCCAAAACTTTGGAAGCAAGTGATGCTTCAAATGGCCGACTTAAAACATTGCGAGAACACTTCACAAAAGGAAATGGCGCATCACTTCAGGATTGTGGTAGTGAATGCAAGTCATCTGCAAAGAAAGGTGAAGATCAACATAGAAGGTATAATGGTCATGTTTTTATTAATTCTCCTTTTGATTATAACAAGCATAATCAAGTAAACCAGAACTTGTGGAATCTTTATCCATGTACTTATTGTCATTCACCTAAGCATTGTGCTGCCAAGTGTTGGAAGAGACAAACTTTGTACAAGAAACCTATGTCATCCAAGAAGGAAACACGACGTAAAGGCTCAAKTCCACAACGGAAGAAGGAGAAGCTTAAGCAGGTCTGGATGCCAAAAACTCATTGCACGTTCTGCAACAAGAGTGGACATCAAAAGGCTAGCTGTTGGAAGCTTAATCCGGAGCTTCGTCCAAGGAAGGACAAAAGGATTTTGCACGTACCCACGAAGGAGGACGGATTACCAGCGAAGCAAGAAGAACACCGTGAAGGAAAGAGAGCAGCCACTTGGTTCTGCCAGAAGTGGATGTCTCAACTTCATTGTATTTTGCTTCCATTAATGTAATCGGATCCAGAGAAAGCTGGGTGGCCTATCCTGAGCTTGTTGAGTGGTCAGTAACCTTTTGGGGACCAAAAGGTCTTATTGTTGGGAGGTGTGATCCGAAATCAGACTTAGAAGCCTGTCAGGGCATAAAAAATGCTCAAAAATGAAAGTGCTCAAAATCCGAGGAAACCAACACCATTACGTCCGTCTCGTCTTCCTGATTCAGGTGGTATAATTTTTTTGTCAAACGGAGTCCGTATGGAGAAGATATCGCATTCTGTCTGCCAAGCCAAACAGGGAAAATTTTTGGATGCTGACTGTACTTGTCTGTACAGTCCGTATAGGACACGTGTCAGTCCGTACAGGACACGTGGCAGGTCCATACGATGACACATGGTAGGTCCGTACAGGACACATGGCAGCCTCTGGCAGTGACACGTGTCAGGCAGTTTTGGCGTTTTGGGCGTACGGTTGGACCAATCCCGAGGTGACACGTGTCACCACTGGAAGGGTGACACGTGGCATGGGATGATGTCAGGATCGTACGACAAGTGACGTGGTAGGCTGACTGGGCATATGTACGGTGGATGATGTGGCAGATGATAGAGCGTACGACGGCTTAACACGTGGTAGACGTGGACGAATCAGAGGATGACGTGTGTCGTGTTCTGGTTGGTGGTTAAGGTGCCACGTGGCCCAGTCAAGGGCTGCCATGTGGCACCATGTGATTGGTTGGTTGGTTGTTTAAAAGTTTGGTGTCACCGGGGATCGAACCCACGACCTCCCGGTGGGCAACGGACCAACGGATTCGTGCTAACCAACTCGTCGACGGTTGGTTCTTGTTAAACAACCGACGAATATTTTATTTGAGTTTGGTTGGAGTTTTGGCCGGCGGAAAAAAAAGGGTCGGGGATTAGCCTCAGCCCTCAGTGCACACGACCACGACCTCGGAACCGGGAGCCCGGCAGGAGGTTTCAAATATGCGCGGGGTTTTTAAAACTTTAACCCACGATTTTATAACCATAACCCTTGTTAAAATGTGCGGGGGTATGTTGTAAAGCCACGGTTTTGCGCTATTGCATATGAAATTCTCAAATATATGTGCACGCGGTTGAAATTTGGCTATGTTACAGTTAATCATTGGACCAACGGTCATATAACCGTTTGCTAAACGACTAGGGGTCAATGGAAAAGGGCCAGCGCATTAGCGCTTGGCCATGTTATGAAGTCCATATGACCAAGAAAAGGAGCGCGCGCCTAGAGTTAAGGGGCTAAGCCCATTTTTGCAACTATATTATAGTTGAAAGTGGGTTTTTATAACCACTTTGGGTTTTAATTATTGTTTAAGCCACTTTTAATGTAATTAACTCATTTTTTAGAGTTATTGGGCATTTTTAGAGCCTAAATTCGTGGAGGAAGTTGGAGATGGATAACCAACTTCCCAACTATTTAACCAAGGCCATTTTGAGGCCAAGGGGATAGATTTTGGAGAGCATTCAGAGCAAAGATGTTGAGGCTAAGCCAAGTAAAAGCCAGTTTGAGGCAGGGAAGCTGTTGAGGAGGAGATGCTGTCGGACCATTTCTTAGAGCTTCGGACATCCGTTTTGCGTGCCATAAGTTGTGCATGGTTCTAGAGATCTGGGCGAACATGACCAGATCAGTCTTGAAGCCATTCGGCATTGTAATGATGTACTATTGATCTTTCAAAAATAAATAAAGAATCCTCCCCCACAGAGAAAAGGCCCGGAGACGTAGGCAAAGTTGTGCCAAACTCCGTTATCAACCTGTGTATTATGGTTTGCTGTTTCTCATTGTTTTTCAGATCTGAAAATATGTTAATGGCTGTATAATTCATTTTCTTTTCTCGTTCTTTCGTTAAGTTTCCCAATGGTCAATTAATTCATGCAAAGTTTAAAAAAACTCAACCATAAGTCATTCGAAAAATCCTGATGGATCACTTCTTTGGGGTTTCTCCCCCTGAACATGTGGCACTCAATAATACTTCATCCTTATTTTTGGTCTTTGGGAATTTTTCTTCCTTGGAATCCTTTTTTGTGGCTTATGTCTTCTCTCTCTTCTTCATGTCTAGGATGTATATGTTGTTTGATCTTCTTGTTGCAGTTGCAACCAATCTTCCTGAGTTATTTTCTTTGATTTTACATTTTCGAGAGTCAAACGTAAGAGTGTATCATTGATCACACATTTTACTAACACTGAGTAGATTATGGTTCAAGTCATCAACCAATAGAACATTCTTTTCTTTTACATTTTTTCTTCTAAGCTCTACTACACCTTCTCCAAGTATTTTGGCAAATGAGTCATCTCCAAATGCAACATTGTCACCCTTTCTCTTCAAGCTGATGAATTTTTCTTGATCCCCAATCATGTGTGAAAGAACATTCACTGTCTATGTACCATTCATCTTCTTCTTTACATTCTTCAATGGTTAATTCTATTAACAATCTTCATTGTTTGGAATCTCTTTCCTTCTCCATACTTTGGTTGTCTCCATTCATATATCTGCAATCTTGTGCTTTGTGACCAAGATAATGACATTTGTAGCATACAATATTTTTTTCCATCAATGGGGAAAATGAATTGTAACTTCTATTGACAAATCCAAGATTATTTCCATATCTTCTATTTACACCATTCATGTTTCTTGCGTATTTGTTCCTTTCATTGATTCTGCAATTAATTGCCTTATGTCCAAAATTTTTGGAAGTATAACAATGACCAAGAAAGAAATTTTGATACCTTGGAGTAAGTGGCATTCTTTGTGATGTAGTCCATTTGGGTTCATGATCTACTCTTCTGTAGTTTCCTTCATACTAATTGAAGCTTCTTTGATTCATAAAGGTAGGAGGTCTTCTTGGATATTCATCTCTTTGTAATCATTCCTTCTTTCTGGTATCCTGGTCCACTTCTCATCAACCGTCTGTATAGCTCTTTCTTCAACCTTCTTGTTGGTATTTGCATCTTCTTTGTATGAAGTTTCACCCATGCATCCAATATGTGTTAAGTCTTTTGGCACTTGAGAGTTTCTTAAGCTCTTCCTCAATGAGACAACTTATTGTACAAGTTTCTCATAATCTTCTTCTTTCTTCATCATTTGGACATTCCTTACTTCTCCTATTCTTCTTTCTTCTTCGAGTAGAGTTTTCAAGGAAATGTTTTCTTCTCTTAGTTTGTCAAAGTCTTATAATTTTTTATTCAAGCCTACAACTGTCTTTTCACAACTACCCAATTCACTTCTTAGTTTTCTATGCGTTTCTTTGAGCTTGCTATTTTCAATCTCAACATGCTTCAATTTAAGATTCTCATCTTCTTGTTGAATAATTTTTGTTTCATGATTTTCTTCTTCTTCATTGGAATTTTCTTATTCAGTGTCATCTCTTTCAATCCTTGGATGAGGACATTCAAATTCAACATGTCCTACTCCTTCACAATTAAAGAAAAAGAACTGACCTCTATTTGCTTCTTTGAAATCTAAGATGTTGTAATTTGCTTCAACTTCTTCTTCTTCTGCTTATTCCCTTGCATAAAGGTCTTGTAGCTTGTTCCAAATATCTTTTGATGATGCACATGATCCCACCTTGGATTTCACTGAATTTGTCAATCCATCTAGGATGGTATCTATTGCCAATTTGTTGTTCCTTTTTGCTTCCTTCTGAGATGCAGTCTTTGGTTTCTTCAAAGCATTGTATCTTGAAGCAACTGAGAACCAAACATATGCCCCAAGAGATTTCAAGTAATTTTTCATTCTATTACTCCAGTATTCAAAATTGATTCCATCAAATGGTGGAATCCCATTTGGAATTTTGTCTTCCATTTCTTCTTAGGATCCTCCTTCCAGTGGTTAAACTGTACTGAAAGTAACCTGCTCTGATACCAATTGTTTATACTAAGAGGGGGGTGAATCAGTATCGAGTAGAATTTAAAACATTTTTCAACTTATAATTAAACCATTCAATTATATCCAATGAGCAATGAACAATAGTATAAGAGTTACACCAATACACCACAATACACCATGCACAATATATGAGAAATAATCAATAGTTATTGTTCAAGGGAAGTAATGAATTTCAAAGGTAGCTACAGATTCCAAATGTAAACAGAGGGATAAATATCCAAGAGGAAGATACAATCCTCCAATATCAAGAGAGGGTTGAACTCTCCATACTTCCCCCTTCCTTCCACCCAATAATATATGAGAGATAATAAAACTTTATATTAAACCATCACCATCAACCAACCATCACATAGAGCCTGAATAATGCTTCCCGAAAATTCTTAAACTTCTGTAATTCTTCAATTCTTAGAATACTCTGATCCTATAGATAATATTACTCAATGTATTCTATGAAACTCCTCCAATTTTCACTCCTTGAATCCTCCCCAAAAGGAAGTTATAGAAAGAATGGTAGACTTTATTCAATTCTGGTTTATTCAAGAGAGCGAAATTGTACATAATGCCCCGTGCTCAATATTTAACATCAGATTCTGAAACTCATACACAATAAACTATGGTCCGTACTATTTCCAATGAAATTGGTCCTAATTCATTTTGATTCTCTATGAATAAGTTATGACTGTTTTACATAGAACACCTGTTTATTGACTAGCTTTAGGACTGGTCAAAAACCCTATCTTCCACAGAGTGTATCTCCATAATTATAGAGAATCAAGAGTTGAAACTTTTACCACAGGTATCTTGATATGTCTTATCAATACCATAGCAATTTCACCATACAAATCGTTCTAGAAAAAAAAATATTGTGAAAATGGTAAGATGACCTGTAAATAACATACCTTAGAACACATCACCAAAAGACTTCATCCTCCCTTGAAATTCGGCCTTCTTTACTTCCGATTTCCTCTGAAATTCGACTTTTGTGTCAAATGAATGTATAATGATATGTATTTATACCATTTATGTCACTTCCTTTTAACATTAGGCTTGACCTGACACTTTCTTATTTTGTAATTCTTTTCTTTAATTATCTTCAGGGCCTACATGTACTTCCTTCTTCAATTCACTTTGTCATCTTCAAAAATTCATTTCTCCTCAACCATGAGGATCCACGTGACGTACCACCAGAAAAAACATGATGTATACTATCCATCCATGGGTTTTGTTTCTGCATGTACATTGTCCTTCATGTCCAAATACCTTCATCAATCTTGCGGTCCAAAACCAATGACTAGGGTTGACATCAATGACAACAACCAATCTTCCAACACTCTCTAATGAAGGCATCAATAGAACCAACAACCCCATTGATCTAAATTTGGAACATGTCCCTGATTCCCAGATCCTTTCTGATTGTTTTTCCCTTTCTCAGGCAAACCAGTCCCCCTTGCATGGGGTGTTAGTGACGCAGTCAAAGCATCGATGGGCCTCTGACCCCCCTTCCACCTATCCCCTCGCGTTGTAGACAGTTTGTAGCCACCTCCGTCACCCATATCACCTCACCATAAGATTTAAGCTCTCTCACCCCTATCTTTTCCCGACACTCGAGTGGTTTCATCTTGGCATTCAAATCATGCTCTTGCACTCACCTTACCTATTTGATCCTCCTATCCTTCACATGTGGTTTGAGAAGGTGGTGGAGCGTATTTCTTTAATGTTGGATACGACCCATATCCTCGTAAATTATGGCTGCATCCTCTACTTATGGCTACTGGATTTGGGTGGCTTTGTTAGTTGCGTCCCTCTCTAGATTCCTTGCTACTTCTCTTTGCTTCCATCCACGTTTTCTCTGCTCCACCCTATGGTGGGAACTTCCTCCACCTCTCTTCTCCCACTTCTCGCACTCTGCTTTCCTTGTTCCTTTGATATGGAAAGAGGAAGTTCCTCCCACCGAGGTCGTGGTGGCACCTCGCGGAGACCCAGAATCTAGTCGGGCTTCCTCCTGGTGGACGCGGTCGAAAGCTCGGTTGACACCTATCGTTTTGTCACCCCTCCGGAAATTCAGATAGAGATGGACCTGGCTAAGGCAGATGTTTGTGTCCTACGGAGATTCATCCCTGGTGACGAGGTTAGGGAGACCACTAGCCCGTGGGTTCCTAATACTGGCACCTTCCAAGGGCAGACCTCACAATATTTGAAAACAATGGATATTTATTGGCATCTGAAAACTCTGATGGGCCGGGTTTTTTTGGACCATCATGAATCTTGCCAAAAAGTTCTCATCCAACTCGACGAGATGCAACTTCAGGTGAAGTTGGTCGACCACAAGTTGAACCTGATTGCAGACAAGTTGACTGGTATGGATTTGTCCAATCTGGACTATGCCCAGGCCCAAGTTCTAACGACAGAAGGCAGAACCATTAGCTAAGTTTTTTATGCTATTCCATCTATGTTTTTTGTTAAATTACATGAGAGGTCTGGGTTTACCACGTCCTTATAGTAGACTAAATAAGAAGAATAGGACAGAGAGTGGAACTAGAAGCTATATTTGTTTCAGTTTATCAGTTACAGACATTAGATATATCAAGCAAACTCAAAATGACATTGTTATGTTTTGCTGCTAGTTTGGTTTCCCTGCAGGCATGCCAACAATAATTTTTTTTATATATTATCTTCTCATTAGTAATATAAAGACTCGAGATTATTGAAAAAAAAAACATGAAAACTAAACATATATGTATATTAATGGTAATAATCATGCACACAATTAGGTTATTTTTAGTCTTGTTTTTTACGAGTAAATTATGGAACTCCAAACAACAATTTTGTAATCCCAATAATCTATTTTAAACTAAAGTTGATAATGCATACAAGACCATAACCACAAATATTTATTTAAATTCAAAAAAATATAATTTAATATTTTAACTCGGTTTATTTCAAAATTGAAAAGATAAAGACATATAATTGAAAATCATGAACATGCAATAAAAATAAAATGAAATTATAACATACATAAATCATTAAATTAAAATATATATATATTTTTAATGAATAAATAATTAAAGTAAAAATGAAAATAATGAATATATAATAAAAATAAAATGAAGAAACAACATAAATAATTCATTAAATTAAGAAAATTATTTATTATGAATAGGTAATTAAAATATGTTACAATGTCGTATAAAATATATTACATTATTAATTCAACCAGATGAATATCTCCCTAGAAAGATACCCTCAAAATTTGAATCCATTTTACTAAGAAGTTGTTAGATTCCAAGTATCAAGATAGTCTCATCTATAAAAACATAGATTGCAATGGTTTTGCACAACGCAATTTTGATATGGTTCCTCTCCAATTTCTTACCCTCTAAAAGACTCATTATTATGTTTATCTCACAAAATTCAGGCTTAAACTTATCTCATATTGTTATAAGTTTTTAAACTATTTTTAATAGTTATTTGTATTTTAACTAAGTGTATTGATGTGATAGCCTTCCATTTCCTTCTAGTAGGATTTATGGCAAAATAAAAATTCTCGAATTTTATTATCCATAATTGATTCTTAGGTGATTTTGTACAAAGTAAGTGTATGTGCCATATAATACATGATATAATTCTATCAATTTTGAAGCATTTATGAAAGCAACATTAATTGTTTACCTTTAATTAATTTTGATATAATAGTGGAATGGTGATCAACCACATTGTAGTTGTAGTTGAGTCTTGCTCTCCAAATTCCATGCTATAATGAAATATTTAAAAAATAATTTTTATATTCAATTTTTTTTTTCTTTTTAATTTTATTTAACATGTTCTTTATAATTTTATTAAACATGAAAATTTTTTTTTATTGGTTTGTCTCATTTATCACCATTTATCTAGGAAAATAAGGGTATAGAGAATCAAGAAGCAATATAGGGTTTAAAGAAGTTTTTTTCTCATTTAAAGGAATTTATAAAAGAGTTATAAGGTACATCATACAATTTTTATAATTTTTATTAGTAGGCATAGAGAGGAAGATTATTTTATTCTCAAAGTTCAGATATCAGCCTAGCTTTAGCACCAGGAAAATTATTAAAGGGAAAACAACAGGCTCACAAGGATTCAATGACTTCTTGTTGTATCAGTTTGTAAAATTCATTTGATTTCTTCTCCATTGTAACACTTTCTTGAGAATCCATACCTTCCATTATGAAATGTGTTTTGAAAATTTATCAATAAAAGATTCCAGTAGCATATTGACACCATATATATGTTGTAAATGTATATGGTTATTTATGTAAATGAGATTGATTTCATGTGTATGACCAATTTTTTTCCATTGTTGTCCGAGGTAGTAAAATGTCTGTAGAAATTTTTTGATCTTCTTTGAATGTTTCAAACGATAAGTTGTTTTGAGCATATCTCTTTAATATACCCAAAAAAAAATTTAACAATAAAAGATTCCATTAGCATATTGACACCATATATATGTTGTAAATGTATTTGGTTCTTTATGTAAATGAGATTGATTTCATGCGTATGACCATTTTTTTTCCATTGTTGTCTGAGGCAGTCAAATGTGTGTAGAAATTTTTTGATCTTCTTTGAATGTTTCAAACGATAAGTTGTTTTGAGCATATTTCTTTAATATACCCGTAATACATTGTTGTTTACACTACTATATTTTAGTTTGTTGAGCACGTTTTCTTCATAATAAGCCTACAAGATTTATTTGTAGAAAATAACTTGTATGTGCATATATTTACTCCACAAATTCATTCAATTATTAAACTCTAATAGGTTTGATATACAAAGGAAAATTTCCCCTGTATGTTGAAATTTTTCATAATCATCCTATCTGAAATATTACATGAGATGTGAGGAATTATTAAGTATGGTAAATCCCTTGATTAGATTTAAAACCAAATATAAGTTTTATCTCCAAGGGTCCTTGGTATAGTTCCACTGACAACCTAGAACATCTCGAGGAATAACACCCCAAACATTCACATTATCTCTTGATATGAAATGTCAAAAAAATATACCTCAATATGTGATGCACCATGTCATTTGAGTGAGCTAAGCTAAGCATGTAATGTAAGGAATATGTGGGAAAATTTCTATGGATAATCTAGAATAAGATCATCATAATTTATGTTTGGAATGTGGATCATGGAGAAAAACTCTCCTCTAGTTACCCCTAGAAGTGAGGGGGTAACATCTGGCTCCAACATGAGGACATGTGCTCACCATAGAGTACATGAGAACCTTATCAAACTACATCAAACCTAAAAATTCATGCTACATTCTAACATAAGAGAATTAGTAAATACAAGTAGGGGGGTATGAAACTCATCGTAAATGAAAGGTAAAAATAAAAAATGGTAAAAAGATAACATCGATTTGTTTTTCTTTTTCAACAAAGTTAAGTCAAAATTGCAACTAGTTATAAATGCATATAATCAAGTAACAATTGGAAACAAGTAAGTAAGAAAAAACAATCAATATGCATAAAAGGAAACATGACCTAAAACTATCCTACTTATTTCTATAGGACAATGTAAGCACTAAATATAATCATACAACCAACGAAGTCATCCTAGCATCTCATTGAAGTCAAAATTTCTACCCTTATGCCTAGTTATGAACCAATACAAGGATATATAAAGAATAGAATGGCCATGAGCTAGTATAGATACTACATCATGACTAAAGGTAGAATCCAACTCATGAGGGTGGTCAAGAGCAACAAAATCATGCCAAGATTGGCAGGTGCATCCACAAGATTTCTCTATCCATATTTGGATGCGGCTACAGTATGATAATGATGAATCATCCTTTCTCCAGGAAAAGTCTTCAAGATGCAATCCCTGCATCTCATAAGGTTGATCCATATACTTCAAAAAATGGTAACCTTTGCTTTCATGTACAATCCCAAGGATTGAGATGAAAACATAAGATATCTGAAAAATACCTCACAGTTTCCTGAAAAATATGTGGATGAATAATGGGGTGCAAATTTAGATCTTGAAAAAAGAAATTGCTCCCAATTTAGGGTTTTTTTCCCTTCTATATGCATCTGGAAATCCTTGCAACAAACCATAAGTTTAAAACACTTTTTCCCCATAGATATTTTAGCACCAAAAATATAATTTCCATTTGTATCTCCAATGACATATTGAGGCAAAATGAAGAGAAAGATGGTTGGAAATTTCTGTTACGAAGTTCGTGTTTCCCTAGGTGAATCATAGCCCCATAAGAGTGCTCACATTATTGTTCACCAAAATCTAAGCATAGGGGTGGCTGAAAGTATTCTTCACAAAATAAATCCAAGTGCTCAAAAGAATAATCACCATACCTCCTAAGATATGGATGGAAGTTTCCATGAGA
The DNA here is from genome assembly GCA_009831015.1 of Picea engelmannii. Classification (NCBI taxonomy): domain Eukaryota; kingdom Viridiplantae; phylum Streptophyta; class Pinopsida; order Pinales; family Pinaceae; genus Picea; species Picea engelmannii. The sequence goes on from ML776638.1 coordinate 1,652,231, forward strand.
ATACAAATCATTCCTAGGTAGTTGAAACAAATATATGAACATATCTTCTTCATATTGCCAAAAATATGTATCATTAATGTACCTATATGGTTGAAAGTGATCATGGAAAATTTTGAGAAATGATGTTTGTTCCAAAAAAAACAATTTTGCATTGATTCTAGAATCATCATCAATATCATTAATGGGATCCCGATCAAAACAAAAGAAACTTATATCCCATCTATGCCTTCAATACATAGAAAATCATCAACATTTTCAATTTCATGGTCGTCATGTTCTTCTTCAATTGAAAAATTTACCACATCCAAGGGTATCTAAAGACTCTTCACTTTCCAAATCAACAAAATATGCATCTCAAAAGTCAAAAAATTGGAAAGGAGTACACCTTAGCATACTCTTGTCTTCATGTGAATGAGAAATAGAAGCTTGGATGCCCTCATCTTCATTAAATGGAGGATCCAATAACAATTTCTCATCTTCATTAGGAGGGGTACTATCTCCAATAAGGTGTTCTTCATGGACTTGCTCGTCAACATGATGCACTACATTCAAGTCTTCATCTCTAATGGATTCATGAGGTGGATCCTTCTCTTGTTCAAAAGATTGATACCTTCCTTCATGAATCTCTTCTCCATGTCCTTGTTCTTCAGTGAAATATTGAGGCACTTGATCTTCAAAATTTTCATCAAAATATTCATGTATGGAATGAGGAAGTTCTTCATAAACATGTCCTTCATGTGCTTAATGACTTTCCTCGTCAATTTTTTCTTCATTCTCTTGTTCATCTCCCTACTCCTCTAATATGTCAAATTACAGTAGTTCCTTGGACAAAATAATGGGTTAATCATTGATTAGGGGTTCTTGAGGAGGGTTCATCTGCACTTTCTTATTGCCATACTTATTTTCCATAGCAAAACATAGTGATTTTATTGCCTCATAATTTTAAACAAGATCTTGGGAAAGAAAATATGCGGGGTCACTTTGATATGATTACAAAATGACATCAAATTATTTTCTTATTTCAATACAAAGATTGAGCAATAAATCCCTGTCATAGAAATATTCAGTCAACTTCTCACAAAACCTGCAGTCTTCTTCAAAGGTATCTTTAATAGGTTCAAAAAGATCTTCTTTTTGTAAAGATATCACCGAATCTTGAAAATTTCTTTCTTACTTTTGAAATATGGGGTTCGAGTGCTTGAGAAATTCTTCGAAGAAATCTGCAATAGAAGATATAACTTTTGTCTTGCAAGCATATATAATCCAATCTCTTTGTGCCTCCATAGAGTAAGTAAATAGCCTCACCAACATGTCTTCATGTACCACATTGATCTTTGTAATATATTTGAGGAATTTTGCAACATGAGAGATGGCCAAGGAATGGTCACCATCAAATTTTGGACAATCATCCAACCAATCTGGATAATAGTGATTTGGGTACCTAGGAACACTCTTGGAATCGATAGCTTTATATATTGTTGTTTTCAGATTTCTGTGGTGAGTAGTTTCGAGATTCAGATTCGAAACGTCGATGACAAAAATGACACCAACTGTGGATTATCCGGCAATTAATCTCGAAGATTTATATATTTCATGAAACTCCCATGGATCCATATTTCAACACTTATCATACAACTTGATGTGAAGTGTGAAAGCAAGAGATGATTCCTCATACAAAATATGTATGTATGGAGTCACCAAGGTGAATCTCAAATGTCTTTCCAATAATTCTTGCTTCACCTTACAAAGCATATAGTCTTTAAAATTTTCATAGGAAAAAGGGCTTCTTCCCTCAGTGGAGTCGCCAGATGAGTATACTTAGATAAGAATTTGGTTTCTACTCATCAACAAGGTTGAAGCATAGAATCCATATATCCAAGGATAAAGACTCAATTCTCCCTGGCAATGATGTCAAACGTTACTACACAATCTAGAACCAAGTGCAAATCCTTCACAAGGCACTAAGACTAGTGGTACATGGAAGATGTTACCATTGTCACCTAGGAAACAAATTCCCTCTCTTTAGTGAAGGAATAGTATCCAACACTAGGGAGGCTTCCTCAATAGCCTCCAAAAATCCCTAGGCAAGACACAGTCAAGTCCAAGGCCCCCATGGGGCGACTAATGAAACTACTGCTAATAAAAAGGATAGACAAAGTATTAATGAGGTGGTGAGAAAATACTTTTTCATATTTGAAGCAATGAGGATCTAGGTTAATTTAATAGGTTTTCCAAGTCAAGTATAGGTTGAAGAGGATCCCCAAATACCTAAAATGAAGAAAAAGTCTAGGGTTGTTGTAAAACTATGAAAACTATATAAAATTACAATAGTAAAGTAAATTATTACATCATCAAATAAAATATCCCTTTGACATGCAATAATTCAATGAATAAATAGGGCTAAACAATGAGCTAAATTAGGGTTTCAATTACCAACAAAATCAGAAAATTAAAGAGCAATAAACAACCCTAAAATCCTAGATGTTTTTCCCTAGAGGGTTGTCATAACACTTCAGAAATATAAATTAAGGTTTTAACAAAAAAATTTAGATCAACAACATGCCAAAATACCAAAACGTCTTAATATTTTATGGTTGGAAATGAAAAATTTGTTGTAATAAAATATTGAATTAACCCTAAACAACAAAAGGAAAGTAAAATTTAGAAAATAATGATTGACTATTGGGAGAAAAGACTAGCACCTACTCTTTTTTGGGGGGGAGAGGGGGGTGTATAAGGCCATACGGATCCCTTTGGGGAGAAATATGTGGATTTTTTAGAATGATACATAGAGGTTTTCCACTACTAACGCTACGATATCCTCCTAAAATGATAAAGGATAAATCAAAGGAAGCTTCTCCACTAGATTCCTTCCAAAATCTTTAATAAGAACGGTTTGTTCAAGCATAATACAAGATAATGCTTAGCCAACACTAGAGAAACAACATTACACTTAAATGTATTCGTAAATATAACCATAAGATGAAAATAGACCTTTTACTTAATAAATATTCCATCCATCGAAACTTTTAAATGATCATCCAAGTAGTAGTGGAGAATCCACACACATATCTCCTCAAAAAATCACTCTAACTAACCATCCATAACATTCTTCATAAGAGATAACAAGTAGAAGTAGACAAGTAGTGATATATCTCCACAAGTAGCAATGATTTACAAGTGAGAAGTGCTTCTGAAAGCTTAAGACTTGATATATATAAAATATATATTTAATATTTATTAAATTTATTATTCGTTGTCTTGTTCAATGAACACCGACGTGTATAAATACACGTACACCAATACAATCACGTCTTTTAATACATGGTTTTACATTAAAAGCATAATTATTACATTAATAATTTAATTGGTAATTAATATCATTGTAATATACACAAGGTATATTCCAAGTCATCCCTACTAAAAATAAGCTTTGTCCTCAAAGCTTATAGGTAAAGACGAGTCTTCTGAATCTTCTGTCAATTTAACTAGTGATGTTTCCTCACTAATTACAAAGTTTTTTTTTAAATATATTCACAATTATTTCCAAGTATTAGGTGTTCTACTAAATAGCTTGCAGAACTTTACAATGTTGTCTTTTCTGTTGTTGTACACGAAGGTGCAGGGTTTTTATGCCACAAAGATTCAGGTAAGTATCATTTCAACATAGTACACCTCCCACAACATTTTGCAAAGAACGTACTAATTTTTTTTCTTTGAAACCTGTGTGGTAGGGTTGTCATAACATCCATATTCATAACTTATGTGTCTACCCTCCTGGAATGCACACAATTCCACAATATTTTTGAAAGTGTATGTAGATGTTTGAACAATTGGAGTACCAATTGTGTCGATAACTATAGCATGTCCTATATTTTCACCGAAATGGATGACGAGAATTCCATCAGGGCTAACAAAGTCCTTTTGCTCAGATCTGCACATTGGACATGATTTTTTATGACAAAACCATTTGAGAATGCACTTTGAATGATAGAGGCGTTTTCATGGACACTATTTTGCATGCTCTTTAGTGGAAAACGTTACTTGACATATTAGGAACATCACTTCGTCATATTTTTCACTTTATTTGCAAAACATAACTACTGGCAGACCATTGACTCCTACATAAAGACTATTGGGCACCCCTTCTTCCTCTGTGGGACTACTACTTACTCTTTCCCCTCCAAAGTTGCTCACGCCAATATGGATCATTTCATATCTGAAAACAAAGTTATATGTACAATCCTCTAAATGTAGATTGATCTGACACCATGTGAATATGGAATTCCATATAATTTGGTTGGAATAATTGACTCCTTGGTTGTGTTGGCGATGATCTTGTATACATCGAACAAAAATAATATTGTCTTGGAATGTAAATGTTGTAAGACAGTCTTTGATTTGAGTGTTAAATCTGAAACGATCAATGTTCTCCCCACTCCATTGATCATCTAATTCACGTATATCAATATTCTCTGATAAACTCTCTACTTCCCGAGGTTGGTACTAGAGAAATAAAAACATTGTATTAACACTCACATTTAGCACCAAATGGTTACCTTGCAAGACCATCTGACACTCACATGAGAGCGTGCCTTCAACAACAGGTACATTTGTTTTCCAAAGTGAGTTGATAATTAATTGTTTCTTGGATTGTAGATATGCTTCCAAATGACTTTCATAATAATTCCCCTATGTGGTCAAGGGTTGTTTCATCTCTTCTTGTGACCGTAATAGTGAAAAATATGTGTTGTTGTTGTAACTTGAGATTTTATAGATAATTTAACTTTAGGATCATTCCCCTCTATACTCATTTGATGTATCACATCTTCTTGTAAGTGTTTGAGTGTGATCTGTTGTATCATATCTTCATGTAAGCGTTTAAGTGCCAAAACACATCTTGTTGCTATGGCTAGAGATTTTATAAAATTCCCTTTGTGTCTGAACCATTCCGCTATAAACAAAACACCCAAATATGTGATGTTCTTCCCAATTTCCTGTGCGACTTGTCTTGCATATATGTAGCCAATTGACTGTAGAATGTTACTTCTGTAATATGCATTGTTGAGTCGTTGAACATCTGATTTAGCTTCTTGTATAAACCCATCCTTATCACCTTGTACATACTGATTATGACAATCTTTCAAAATTAGTGCAAGTTTTTCTTCTCTTTCCCTTTGGACAAGCTTCATCTTCTCTAGTAGCTTTATCATATATGTCTGGTCATCTTCAGTAAACAACGCGAAAGAATCCATTGAATACATTGTAGGCTGGCCTATATAGTGTTAAAATAACTCACTTCCAAACAACATAGCAAAGAGGACGGTTGGGTCAATCAATATTTCCATTGATACACCTACTTTTACATGTGCGTCATATGATGCTCGCTGTGGTGGATCACTGAGAACTTGGTAGGCTTATCCCAATACCTGAAAATTTTCTACCACTTGAGGATCATTTGGATTTTTATCAGGAAGAACTAGCCTGGCCTTCATGTAATAAGATTTCTTGATCTCTGTTTCTAGGGCCATGTGATTGACTCCAAACACGTCGTAGTAACCGGTTTCCTTAACCATTTCTACAGATTCCAGAATTTCTGGAGAATCAGATTTGAAATTGATGTCCTACACGAGCTCCGCTTAAAATACAGATTTGTTTCTTTTCCCTGTATCTTCAATTTCCACACAATTCTCGTTTGAGTTGGACTTGAGAACGAAGGAAATGTTGACATGCTTTTTTCTTTGGTTATTACCATAAAAAACAATTATCTTGTTGAACTAGGGGTCTGTCTTGGTGACAGAGGGATTTTTCTGGAGTTCTTCTTGAATCGTGATTTGGTTTTGGCGGAAACCCTCCTCCAAGCATAATAGGATTGTCTTCTCTATTAGTTCTTCCATCATTTCGTTCACAAAATTATTTATTTCTTTGAGAGTCTTGCTCATATTTTCAACAATTTTCATGTTTCTGGGAATGATATTTTCCATCTTGAACGCATGTGGTTTTGGTTTTCACCAGGATTTTGCTATGATACCACTTGGAAGATTAAGATTTGATATATAAAAAATATATATTTAATATCTATTAAATTCATTATTCGGTGTCTTGTTCAATGAACAATAACGTGTATAAATACACATACAACAATAGAGTCATGTATTTTAAGACGTGACTTTAAATTAAAAGCATAATTATTACATTAATAATTTAATTAGTAATTAATAGCATTGTAATATACACAAGGTATATTACAACTTCTCTTATTTATATGAGAGATTTAGCACAAAAGTGAAACATTTCCATGAAAGGGTTCACCATTTCATCTCCAAGAGGTGTCTCATGCCTCCAAGGGTGTGATGTCTCATCAAAGGTGTCATATCATCATCAAGGAGCCCAAATATCACATCAAGGTGCCCCATGTCATAAGGTGCAACATCCCATCATCTAAGTGAAACTTACCATCATCAATGAAAAGGTGCCACGCCCTCTTTCCAAGTGCAATGTCCTCATAAAAGGGTCCAACGTCCTCTAGATAAGGTGGAACATCCATGATCAAGTGGTGGGGATGACCTCCATGGAAGTGTGCTAGTAGACCCTCAATATCCTCCAAAGGATCCAAGTTTCAACCAAACATGTGGCCATGTGTAATCCATCATCCAAGGAGGGGCTCATGTAGTCCAATGCATCAAGAAGACCAGAGGAAAGGTACAAAATCCAAACACAACATATAAGTGAGCTATGTCCATGCAAAAACCATTAGATAGATCTCACAAATTATCCTCTTCAAACTTCACACTATCTTACAAAGTTATACAATTTGCAAGTCTAGGTATGGGAGGATCATTATTACCCCTTATTAGGTGTGCTAATACCCGTGCTAAGAAGTGTGTCCTAGGGAACCCATTAAGGACTATGTGAAAAGGTATGTGGTATGCATTGGGGTTTAATTCATGGGTGGATTGTGATTCACATGAAATGCCATGTATGATAGCCATCCCCATGAGCACCTTTGTAGAGGTAGCACTTAGGAAATGAGGTACCCTTTCCTTAGACACTATGTCTTTCCAAATACCTGTTTTCCTTTTTTGGATTTTGACATTTTATTTGCTAAGTTATTTTGCTAGGTATGCATTCATTGCATAGGACTTGGGGTGATGGCCTCTTAGTAAGGGGGTAGAGATCATGCTTCACTTTTTCTTGGTTTTTAATACATTTCATTTTTTGTTTGTTTCTTTTCCCTACATTTTGAATTATGGATTTGTATCTTTCTATATCATTTTTTATAAAGCTACATCAACCTTAGGCATTCACGCCCCTTCTTCTCATGGGATTATGAAGCACGGAACTTTTGGGGATACATGTAACAACCAACCCAAAATAAAGGAAAGAGGATAAAGCATAAATGGAATATGTTATTCATGCTAAGGGATATGGACACATTACCCCTATTAAGTTTAATTTAAGAACCCCCAATAGTACAACTTTACCCAAGCGTGAAAACACTAGGCTAGGAGATAATGATGACCACCAAGGTGAAACAAGGAAAAAAGTATATATTCAAAGCATCATGATTGATTATCCAATTCAACACATGATCACCATTTGCATGCCCCATATGAAGTGTTAGAACAATATACCTCAATGTGTGATGCACCATGTCATATAAATGAGATGAGATGACCATATAATGGAAGGTATATCTGGGAAACTGTTTGTGGAGACTTTGGAATAACATCATAAGAATTGTTGTTTGGAATGTAGATCACGAAGAAAAAATCTTCTATAGTTACCCCTAGAAGTGATGCAGTAACATGTGTATTAAGTAGATTTAACAACATAAGTGCACAACCAATGCACATGCACTGCACTAGGAATATTATTTTTTCAAAACAAATCTTGTAAGTGCACCAAATAGATTTAACCACACTGTTTAATAAGCCCAACACACATTGAGGTAGGTCAAAACATTTTATAAAAAAATATCAGTTATTTTTAAAACTTTCTTATTGGAGAATGATCTAGATTTAATCTCATCGATGTATAACCCTACCACATGCATTGAAATAGTTAAAATATTTTTAAAAAATGTCGACCATTTTTTCAAAAAAATTATCTTAGTGCATCTTATATATTTAACCGCACTGATGCATAACACTACCATGTGCATCAATTTAGCTTTAAAATATTTTTAAAAATATAACTTCTTCATCCTATACCTATAAATTCACCGGTGCCTCAGGATATAGGGCACACTTCGATAGGGTAAAATTAAATAAATTAATTTTCCAAACCAAAATTGTATTTCTAACTTTCAATTAGTTTTTCACACTCATACAATCACTAGTCCTTTCTCTATCACAATTTTTTTTCTTTGCTCTATGTAGTAACTATGACTCCTAGAAAGAAAAGAGACTAAGTAAATCAATTGTTATCCATTAATTAACATTTTCAATAGTTTAAATTTTAAAATTAGCCCTTAATTTGATTTGTTTTCAGTTTTTGAAAGTTTTTCTACCGATGTGGCCCGATTGGCAACAATAGTAAATTTCTATACAAGCCACACTAGTGGGTGGTGTTGTAATTCATTACTATCTTAGTAGAGATAAATTTAATGTGTGGGAATTCTTGCACCCACTAATGTGCTAATGAATGTACGATGCACTAGGAGTGGTTCTCTTAGTAAGATTAGGTGCACCGCACATTCTTGGTAAAACATATTTATAACTAAGGGCACCAAAGTGGCCTACATCGATATATGGTGCTTATATAGGTTGAATTGGCTCACAACGTGTCCAAGTGATATAAGCATGGTAGATAATTATAAAATTTCATTTGCAAATTTCCTGTGCTCTTTGATGCGCTAATGAATGTATAGATGCACTAGGAATGGTGCTCCCTGTACCATGTGGATCACTACACATCCTTTATAAAATCACAAAGAGATGGTGGTGTGCTTATCAAAGTGTGGAGGGAAAGACTAGACATGTGATTAGAACAAGGTTTGGACCAGGTGCAGTAGGGTTTTCCACCTCCACGATAGAATTTGGAGGGGTAGGTTGTGTGTTGGGTTCAAATAATAAGGTCTTGGAAGAGCTAGGGAATTGCAAAGCAAGATACTATGTTGTGTTGTGAGAACATCGCTAATGGAATGTACAATATTGACCAATGGGGGGTGGGGAGGTGGTAACCATAGGAGAAGGTGTAGCCATGGGAGAAGTTTGTTGTGGGGGGAGGAACCAAGATTGAGAATGAAAGGGAATTGAGTGTTTCCCTAGCTTCTTTTAAATAACTTGAACATGTTGAAAAGATAATGAAAGAGAAGAGCTATGCACCAACGTGACTTCATGACAAAGAGAAGGAAGTAAACCAAAATTAAGTTTAGTTATTAATAACTATTCTGGACCTGAAGCACAGTGTTTCACTTGGAGTTTACAAAATATTTCGATGTAGTATTGAATTGTTTGAGTAGAAAGTTGACAAAGTTGAAACAAATAGACCTAGATGCTCTCTACATAGCCTGCTAGATATAAACGGTCTCAAAGTGCATCACAAAAATAGTCCCAGCTATTGATGGCACTAAAGGGAAGACTAACCCTCTCCTTGTTGAGTTCTATGCAAAAGGAGTCTATTTTTCCACCCGTATGTTTGATTTGATCCCACCATTGGGTATCTAATACCTACAGATGGTAGGTCGCCAAGGTGACTTTGTTTGTTTTTGGTAGCATGGTGTGATGCTAGAAATTTGAAGAGAAGGCTTGTATCCAAGCCTCGTCTTGATCGCCATCAAAGGCACCAAAAAACTGTGGCAAGATCAATTTAGGGTCCCATTGCAGTCCAGAGGGTGGTTTAGAGGTGTTTTTGTTGAGATTAATAGTTCCATAGCCAAATAACGTATCACTTGAGTATGCTTTTGAAGAAGTTGATTTTGGTGTTGAATAATTTGTTGTTGTTGCTAGAAAAATTGCATTTGTGCTTCTGCAAAGGAGTTATCCTTGTGATTGGAGTTGTTGGGAGGGGCCATGGAGTTCTTGTTGAGGTCATGGAATAACCTAAGAAGTGTGTTTTGAGAATGTGTGTGTGTGTGTGTGAGAGAGAGAGAGAGAGAGAGAGAGAGAGAGAGAGAGAGATGGATGTGCCTCTTTACATACCTTTATTATGCTTTGAAAAAATTTCCAAGGATCGAGGGAGTAGATCCTTGTCAAGGGCTTGATGTAGATGGAGGGTGTAGATCCTTCAAAATCATTACAACAACATACTAGTTATGAGCTCAACATGTCACTTACAAGAATTGAACGTTGGTGGAAGGGATCACAACATTCCTCCCAACCACCATAACTAAACCCAATTGACTACACATTATATTTATTTATTTACTCATCCAATATATTGTATTTCCATATATTTACTCATCTAATATATTTTTATGAAAACGTTATATTATAGGTTTATAAAAAGGTGACTATAATGTTCATTCTTACTAAATATTATTTATGTCATTTTAAACATTATATTTTTATTTTTTTTGTAAATTAGATGGTTCCTTTCTATTTTCGATTTATATATGCAAACCAGGTTACATAAAATATTTAAACTATGGCCTCAACCTGTCCATGGGAATTCAGGGCTGTAGGCTGTCTAAGTGCTTTGAAGGCGTGCCAAAATTGAAATTGYCTCTTTATCCTATACAAYGSATTARCTAGYTGTCCTCCTGCTTCAGCTTGTTCARGCYGRTGATACATATCATAAGTGGTTACCACAACTATTGAWAGAGCTGGATGGATCATAATGGTTATTGACRGATTTATGGTTGAAGATCTTTGTTGACAATCAATTGTAGTGAGTGTAACTCCACATCCCAGATTGCTTGAYGTGGACAAGCATCAATGGAGCGCTCTGTATTCTGACTTCCCCAATTGGCCAAGAAATCTGCAGCAGCATTGCCTTTTCTTTTGATGTGGCTGGGGAGTATATAGTGAACCTTCTTCAGCAATTTACTTACCTCTTCCATAAGAGCGGCTGTCCTCCAACTTTGGGTAATTTTCTCCCAAGGGGTACCTTGTTGCAATTTCTGAAGAACTCCGGTTACCATTGCTGAATCCCCTTCAACTATAATTCTGTGATAGTTTTCTCTGATCGCTATAATGATGCCCTGCTTTACCGCCATAAGTTCTGCTTCATTGTTTGTGGCATGTCCCAAATCCATTGCATAAAATCGGCAAACTGTTCCTTGGGA
>ML776638.1:1675826-1758759 GCA_009831015.1 Picea engelmannii
AAAAAAAAAAGTGAGGTTTTTTTTATCATTGATCTGTATTTACAAAAGTGGCATCGTTAGTCGTTTCGCCATTGAACATGGAACCTTTTTGCATCATTGCCTTACAGTTGGGTTATATCTTTTCTGGGAGCCATATACCATCAATATGAGTCATATACTCCTTTAGCTAGTTACTCTTACAGTCATTATGGAGAGTGATTCAATGGATCATGCGTTGTTGCACTATATCAATGGTAATCTTGAGTCAATTCTTCCAGGTCATTAGTATGTCATGTTATATGTTCAAGGGAATTTAAACCTAAGTCGACCATATGCTATCTTGTTGACCATTTGTGTTGGCCATCCCTGTGCTAGTTGTACTTGGTGATTCTATCTCTTCATATCATCTTTCGATGTATTTTTCATTTTGATTGATGGGGGATACATTAAGGCCCTCCTTCAACATATCTCTTCCTATTGACTTCAACACATTATCTAGGAGAATGACCTAGAAACCAAATAATATCTTGGATCTTGTAGTCCTAAATGGAAGACATCTTTGCAATCAACATTGGGTTTACATCATTGACTCATGATCGATTGATTCTACGAGTGTTTGACCTCATATATTCTATTCATACTCACTATATTGTACTAGGTATGAGGTCCATTTTCATCATTGGTGTGTCCCCTCACATATGTTGACAATATACCTCAATGACCGGTAATCAGACAGTTTCTACCATGCTCAACATTAGTTGATCCATTTGCATGTTGTAAAATAGTACCATCGGGGTTTGGGACGAAGACCTTGAGTTTGGGGCTTCATCACTCATTCATGCTACCCCTCCTAAGTCACAATGGAATATATCACTACTGTTTGAGTACTTTGAGGACTGTGGGGACACTCTCATTGGTGCTCTATGACTTTCTTATGTATACTATGATATAGATCGACATTGTATTTGCTTGTGGCTATGATCTATTTGATGACATGGATCCACTATGTCTTTTTTTGTGGCCATGGTCTTGCATTTCATTTCATGGATCCACATTGTATTGTGATGGCGGCCATACTTTGTCTCTCTTTCAAGCATGAGTATGCCTACCTCGGGGATGATATATATATATATATATATATATATATATATATATATGTGTGTGTGTGTGTGTGTGTGTGTGTTAGCTTGATGTCTGATTTCAGGTACTCAGTGGTTCCTTGATCTTATGCTCCCTCCTTACACCATCTCACATTCCTAACCATTATTGTAATGTGTTTCAGCCATTATATCCTCTCCTGACCTGACACATTAAGGGCACATGTTACAACCTTATTTTCCACCCTAGGGACACATGAAGGACTCGTTGATGATTCCTTTCTAAGACACACTCTTCTGCCCTGGACTTTCATTGACTTTGAGGGAGATTATTCTTTGAGCCACTAGTAAATCACAACTAGTCGCAGACTACATCATTGAAAACACACAATTGGTCATTGGTTGCACTATTGAAAGCTCGTAACAATCCCTGTATCCTTCTAGATTTGGTGAGTTACGAGGAGATCAACACTAGGTGGGTTGTTTCTCTCATGATATGAGCTTGGGAACTCTCAATACAGTTAAGGTTCACTAAGTTATAGACACTTAGAAGCATCCCCTATCCTCCTCTACCAAACTATATAAAGAAAGCCTTCCAAGGGTAAGAGGAGGAAGGATCATTTATAGGTACATGTTGCAGAAATTTCAAAGGAGTTCTTCTATAGAGATCAGTGTTCACATCAGGTCAACCTTTCTTGTGTAAGCACTAAGGAGGAGATGGAGCAAGGGCATAGGGAGGACTTCTTTCATGACTAAAGGTATTTATCATTATTGATGTATTATTTCTCCTTTTTAATATAGATTAGTATGGTTTTCCCCTTCCAATGCTCGTGTATTCAATGATTAATACTTGCTTGTGAAAGATCTAATCTTTCCTTGAGTATATTAAGCTAGATTTTGTTTAGATTTGCATTCCTTAATCTTGAAGAGGTTTGGGAAAGGTGTGTATTGTTTCTCTATGTGCAGGTAGCAGGTTGCAAGAGATAGAGTTGGATCTTTGGAGCCGCACCAAATAGGAACACGGGAGGACAACCTTATGAAAATAAGTTATGCCTTTCCATCCCACTTTGATATCATAATTAGGACAAATCTGGTAGATATAGGGAGAACCTTGTTGTAATCTACCATGTTGTCTGTCTTGGATCAAGGGCAGATCCAAGGGAGGTCTTTCTTATCCATAGGTGAGATTTATCTATTAACACAGACTAACCCTCTCCTCATTGAGTTCTATGTAAAGAGATTCTACATTGCTACCCATATGTTTGACTTAATCCCATCATTGGGCGTCTAATCCCTGCAAATAACAGGCTACTAAGGTGACTTTGTCTCTTTTTGGCAGTGGTCTAATGCTGGAAATATGAAGAGAAGGCTCATGTATCCAAGTGATTGAATTGATCGTCATCAAAGGCACTAAAAAACTGTGGCAATGCCAATTTAGTGTCCCAATGCAGTCCAGATGGTGGCTAAGAGGTGGTCTTGCTAAGCTTAAGGTCTTCTAGTTTTGTAGCCAAATAACCTATCACCTAAGTATGCTCCCAAAAAGTTGATTTTGGTGTTGAATAATTTGTTGTTGTTACTGGAAAAATTCGCATTTGTGCTCCTACAAGGAAGTTATCCTTATGATTTGATTTCTTGAGAGGGGCCATGCGATTGTTGTTGAGGTCATGGAATAACCTGAGAAGCATGTTCTGAGAATGTATGAGAGAGATGGTCGTGCCTCTCTACATGCTTTTATTATCCTTTGAAAAAAACATTAAAAAATGGAGAGAGTAGATCCATGTCAAGACATTGGAGGCTTGATGTAGAAGGGAGCAAATCTCTTTACATAGTTGTGGAAGTCACCTTTGATGCCAATCAATATGTAAAAAAAATATTGCAAGATTGAATACTTTTATTGAATTTGACTAAGGCATTCATCCTTTATTTTAATAATAAATACTAATTACTTCTTAAATACACAATCATGTTCTCACATTACTATTCTTAAAAATCTCTCTTGAAATCCGATAATAAAGAAGCTTTACCTTAACAATGGTGAAAAATCTTAATATTGTCCATCTAGGAAGACATAATAAAGTGTTAGGGTACTCAAACCTAGGAACCATCACTACAACGGCACTTCACTACCACCATTTATATGTACAATAAAAATAAAACAAAAAGAAAGGGAAAAAATAATTTAAAAAAAAAACGGGCATTTTAATATAACAATGCTAGATATAAAGAGAAGGGGAATTGCAAAGCAAGACACTCTGTTGTGTTATGAGAACATGACTAATGGAATTTACAATATTGACCAGTGGGGAGGTGGTAACCATAGGAGAAGTTTGTTGTGGAGGGGGAACCAAGATTGAAAATGAAAGGGCATCGGGTCTTTCCCTAACTTCTTTTAGACAAGTAGAGCATGTTGAAAAGATAATGAAAGAGAAGAAGTATGCACCAACGTGACTTCATGACAAAGAGAAGGTCACTAATAAATCATTTCTATAAACACTGCGTCGCTGTTTTAGGTGACTAAATAAATAATATAATATGGAAAACCAATTTCACAGAAAAGGGCGCGAGCAAAATCCTCGCGGGTGTGAAAAATCCGCTTTGAAAGTCCATTTCGTACGACGAGCATACTGACGGGTGTGAAAAATGCCAAGATCACCTATCGCCGTAGTCTTAGTAATTATTATTGATTTTTTTTTATATAATTTTAAATCAAATTATAATTTTTTTTTTTTTAAATATATAAATAGATTTAGTATTTTCAAAAATTGATATCTACTATTTCAAAGTTATTTCTAAATTTTAATAATAATTGATATCTACTATTTCAAAGTTATTTCTAAATTTTAATAATAATTGATATCTACCATTTCAAAGTTATTTCTAAATTTTAATAAAATTGTAAAAGAAACATTTTTAAAATAGGAAAAAAATCGAATGAATATATTTAAGATTGGGTTTTAACCCACTAAATTGTAATGGCAAAAAGTGCGGAAATATTAGGAACCTACTAAGTAAATGTGGTAGTTCAATTATTGCTATATATAATATTATTTGAGAGAAGGAAAATAAGAATATTAGTTGAAGGATATACCTTAAGTTATATTATACTTGGAATGGAAGTTATTTTATTATAATATAAAAAACACAAATTTCAAGTAAAAGTATCATTAAAATATATTTAAGAGAAAACAAATTTCAATTAATATAAGAAAGATAAAATTGTTTATAATAATATTATAAAGTTATTTTATTTTTATTAAAATTGAGAGGGATTATATAAAGAAGAAGCAATTGCTATTATTAATCATCCAAAATTATATCAATATTAAATTGAAAAGTTAATTACAAAATTTTGAGATAAACATTAATGAATATTACATATATGATAGAAAATTAAATAAAAACAATAAATTACAATTTAAATTTGATAATTATGTTTTAAAATCATAATTGAAAGTTCCAACTATATGGTGTGATGTGGAAATAATTTTAGGTGTATTGTGGGTAGAAATATTGAGTCCCTTCACTTTAAATTTTTAAATTGGAGAAAAAATATTTTTTTATAATAGAAAATAGATAACATGGAATCTCATTATGAACCTTAAGTATTTAATATTTTTCTATAATAGAAAAATAGATAACATAGAATCTCATTACACATCTTGTACAAAAGTGACATTTTCCCTTGGCTCAAACAAAGTGTTAGATGTTATTATTTTAATGTATTTGAAAGGCATATGAAAATGAAAATAAAAATTTAGAAAAATCATTACAAGAATTTAAAGAAAATAATTAAATGAAAAATGAAAAATATTTTCAACAAATAATGCAAAATAACAAATAATTTAAAATAAGATTAATGTAGAATGAATTTGTATACAATGCAAAATAAGATTAATGTAGAATGAATTTGTATACAATGTAAGAGTAGTGTTTCAAATTTCAAAAGGTTGTTTTTTTAATTTCTTTAACTACTTCCGAGATTAAGCATTTCAAAGAACATGTAATCAACATAAATTAAGTTATAAGTATGAACATTGATCCAAGGGTTGTCCTATAATAAGCATGTTTCTTGGGCATTATATAAACAACCTTCTTCACTACATTTTTCAATCATCAATTATATTATTTGTATTTATATTTTTCAATCATCAATTATATTATTTGTATCTATTAAATATAAGTTATGTTTTTTTGAATATTATATTTTTGGAATCTTATTCATTTTTTTTATGTGGTATTTTAGTTAATTAACTATTATGTTTATGATCGAATCGTAGTTGATTTTGACAATTCTTGTATCTAGTCCTTTTTCTTTAGAAATGTTATTATCTCACAACATCAAGCATTAATTGTTGATGGCTTGGGATGCATTTCCAATATTTAGACCTATAGGCCTAGGTTTACATCGACCCAGAAGATTATCTATGATCTAGATATCAGAGGCTACATCGACCTAGAGGATGATCTGTGATGTAGATATCAAACTTCTTAGTTTTTTTTTATGGTTTTACATTAGTCCACATGTTAGCTAGAAAGGATATATCTCGTTTCTCTCTTTTTCTTTGAATTCTCATTAGCAATGTATTGTGTAAATCATAGGACTATGGTGAAAAGATGTGAATAGTTTAATAGGCAAAGCCATGAAAATAAAAGCTTGATAGGCATGTATATAGTGTGAAAGTAAAAACCATGAATGTCAAAAGTATTTTTTTGAACCCCAGTAGACCTAGTTTCCCTAGAGGTAAGTTACATGGTAAGATGAATGTAATTTTTACTATATACTAATACTAGATAGACTAGCCAACTTACAAAAAAAAACATTTCATGTTTGTTATTTATCAAAATTCAAGGAGGAATATTTTTGGCTAAAACTAACATTAGCCACATCGAGTAAATGGATTTCATCTCTACAAATAGAGTAACACCATTAAATGCTAAGGAAAACTTAACATTATGAGGTTCATCTCTGAAGATGGGTTATTTTTCTCTGGTGTCCCTAAATGCAGAAGCATTTACAACCATCCACATAACAACATCACTACTTCTCATCCGAACACAATAATCCATAAACTGTGCTTTGTTCTTGCTCTTGAATAATTGTTGAATACATGGAATGATGAAGCTACAAATAAGAATATTCTAGAAAACAATTTTTTGTCACATGATTAATACAATATCTACTAAATTTACTTTTTTTTTTTAAGTAAAAAAGGGATAGTACCTGCTATATTAAGTTGACAAAGAAACATAGACAAAAATACACAGAGATATTGTTGTCCTAAGCCACCAAATATGTTGTTGTTTTACCAGAAACCAGCATAGTTTGGGGTGAAATATGTCTAGGAAGATAGGCTAAAAACTGTTTTTCCCTCTGTCCTGCCCGAAGGAAACCAGGATAGATGGCCATAGTTCGAGTTAACATTGAACAACAGCATGATGAAAAACCAAACTAGTAAAGGAAAACTCAGATACCTGGTGACCTGTTGCAATTTCCCTTTTGACATGTGGATCTGGTCGGGATGGAAAACGACTATGCACACATTGGACATTTCTGCTTTGCTGGAGCATTGGAGTACGCATCAAGGAGCAGGTCCAAGCATTGTCCCATGAGGAGGGCTTTGTGCTCCTGGTATGCCATGTGGCCTCGGAGTTCGAACACGAGAGCCAGATGCTCTGCACGGAGGAGTGGACCATGCAACTCATTGTTTACTACCTTGCTGGAAGTTTCATTCCCCACTTCCACGTTCATCCCTGCTCTGGCCTCATCCACATTCATCTCTGCGCAGACACTGTTCCAAGCCTCATCATCGCTCATTACCTTCTCAGCATGGCGGGTGGGGATGTAGTCATCTAGCCATGGTATTTCTTCTACATAACAAATTGGGAACTCTTCTGCAGGCTCTCCCTTTAGACCACTTCCAGCCTGTGTTTCAGGCTCAGTAGCTTGAGGTTCCAGGGTGGTCGCGAAATCCTCCGGGCACGATGTTTCTTCAACATAGCAAGTTGGGAACTCGTCCACAGCCCCTCCCTTCGGACAACTTCTAGGCTCAATTGCAAGGGTGTGCGTGCTACGCTCTATCATAGGCTCAGCTATAGTGGCATGGAGTGCCAAGCAGTCAGCTCTTACTCTCTGCCGGAGGATAGAAGTCTCCATTGACAGAGCATGCTCAAGGTTCTGTCTTCTCTGTCGTTGCTCTTTATGGGTGTACCAGGTTGAGCCTCGACGAGGCTTGCCTCGCTTCCTTGTCATTGCGGAGGAGGGGTGAATGGAGATACAGAGGAAACTGCACTAGAGCTCCCAACCGACGAGGAGGTCCAAAATGAAAATGAACCATATCTGTTCAGGCGCTCTAACTTTCAAGTTTTCGTATGACAGCATCGCATGGATCCCTCTTATATCTGTCATATTGAATGTTGGTTGTGCTAGTGCGTTCATGCGAGGGAGAAGTCCCGCCTCCGTATAACTATTGTAATGGTCTGCTACCATCGTAATTGTTGAAGGGATGGGGAGCGGCCTACATCATTTAAGTTGTGGCTTGATTCTAAGCCATGTGGTAAGGCGTCGTTGCATGTCACCCCATTCGGGGCTGAGGAGTCTCTGCTCGCAAGGTCTCTACATCACCTTGAGAGATCTGTATCATCAGAGAGATGGGCTTGCCAATGTATGAGTTCTGACTTGGTATCAACTCCAGTATTCACCAGGTGATCCGCTACTTTGTTTGCTTCTCGGTTCACATGAGAAGGGATTAAGGTGAGATTGGGGTGGATGAGAGCTCCAAAATCTTCCAGAAGAACTGAAAGTCTCCAGCTGGGGGAGATTCACCTAGGATGTTCGCCATGCAGGATTTTGGAGATGAGTTGGATGATGATTTGAGAGTCTCCCTCAACGATAACTTGATGATAATGGTTTTGGGTGGAAACTTGGAGACCCATGACAAGGCTTATAAGCTCTGCAACATTGTTTGTATTCTCACCCAAAAAGCCAGCCACCAGGTGAATGATCCCACCAGTGTGGTTCCGAGGGACGGAGCCGAAACCTGCTGGTCCAGGGTTTCCCCTGGAGGCACCATCGAAGTTTAGCTTTATGAAGCCTGATGGAGATGGGGTCCATATTGTGGGGCTGTTGGATCGTCTGCCTTTAGTCTGCACCTGAGGTTGCACGCGAATTTGCATGTCCCAACTTCTAAGTATGTTTTCCTCCTCGGGAATGCATTGCAGGTCTTCGTGGTGCCAAGGTTTGCTATGGATTGTTTCTCGAGTTAACTTCTTAACCCTCTCCCACGTAATAGTAGGAAGGGAAGTTTTTGAATGGAAGATTCGCTTGTTTCTCTCTTTCCAGATTGCCCATAAGGTGAATCCCAGGAGCAGATACCAGATGCATTGGAGAATTGGGTTATGGAAGGAGATCGTCTCCCAGTTAGTAATCGTGTCCCTGATGCTACCTCGGTTTCTGTTGGAGCATTTCATGGCTTGGGCCCCCCAATCCCAGATCTGTTGACTGTAGTGGAAATTGTTGAAGATATGTTCCATGGTTTCCTCACTTTGTTGACATAGGGTGCATCTAGAGGGACCTATAAAGCCTTTCCTTAAAATATTATCCCACATGAGGATACGATTTTGAGCTATGAGCCAAAGGATAATGGATACTTTGGGCCATATAATGCTTTGCTAGATTTTACTTCATATTATTTCAGGGCTTTGGTTGTGGTAGTTTCCCTATAGGTAGTATGCTTCATTAACTGAGAAAATACCTGTCATAGAGTGTCCCCATCGGAGGATGTCCGGTCCCTCTTTGATTGGTATTTTCCGATGCATTGCACATTCTTGCCAGGGTAGAAGGTCGATATCATCCGTGAGCTGTAATTATGTTCGTTTTGTTTTCCACTGTCTCCAAGGTTGGCTTCTGTGAGTTGGATTCTAGAGGTCTTTAACTTTCCTAAAGATATTCGGATGTAACCTTTGTTTGAGAGGATTGAGGATTTCCAAGTCACTGAGAGGGCGCAGCTGTTGCCCTGAGTCCTGCCAAAAGAGTGCACTTTCTCCATTTCTCACTTCCCAGAAAGCATGCTTCTGGATAAGAGGGCAATTTTGCCAGGCAGTGTTCCATATATTGGATCCCTGGATATGTTCGTTGAATCTAATTAATTGGTCAGGCTGTGTGTTCGAGGCATACTTTTGTTTCCAAATTTGTGCCCAAAGTTTTGTCAGATGCTGCATCCATCTCCACCACATTTTGCCCCCCATGACCTGATTAAGATTTCCCGGATCACGTAGTCATAGTCCTTCAAATTTTTTGGGTTTACAAAGTTTATCCCATCTTACTAGTGCCCACCTTTTATTGTCTTGGTGTCCATGCCATAGGAAATTCCGTTGAAGGCTCTTGATTGCCCGAATGACCGAAATAGGCGCTACGAGAGCAGTGAAGAGGTAGGTGGGCAGTGCTTGCAGGACTGACTTGAGAAAAACCAGTTTGGAAACAATATTAAGAGGTCTAAAGGTCCAATTATTCAACCTGTTGGCGATAGACAGAAGCAGGCTGTCCCATGAAATGGACCGCGTTGGCTCTCCAGTGAGGGGTATACCTAGGTAAATGGAAGGAAGGGAGCTTTTGGAAATGACTAGAATTCTTGAAAGATGATTCTGAGCCGTGGCCGGTGTATTGAAAAAGTAGAGTTTGGATTTGTTTAGGTTTAAAACCATGCCTGAGGCTTCTGTGAAGTCAGAGAGAATTGAGTTGAGCTTTGTAGCCTCTTGGATGGTAGGGGTGTTCATGAGTAGGGTGTCGTTGACAAACTAGCTGTGTGAGGGCGCCGGGTGGAGGTTATGAATGGGTAGTCCTTTGAGGGATCCTTCCAGAACCGTTGCTTTGAGATAACGACCTAGTCCTTCTGCCATAAGCACAAAGAGGAAGGGGGAGAGATGATCGCCTTGTCTGATTCCTCTGGTGGAATGGAAGGGCTGGGAGGGTGTCCCATTGACTAGAATGGAAAAAAAGGCTGAGGATGTGAGCTTGAGAACCCAGTCGACCCAGAGTTTATCAAAGCCAAAGGACTCCAACACTGATCGCAAGTATTGCTAGCTTAATCTATCAAAATATTTTGAGAGATCAAGTTTAATAAGCATACCTGGTGTTTTGCTTGCTTTCGGAGAGTGGATCACCTCATTGGCCAGAATGACACTGTCCATGATTTGCCGTCCTTCTACATAACCAGCTTGCTCTTTGGAGATAATGAAAGGTAGGAGCGATTTAAGGCGAGTAGCAATAACCTTTGTGATTATTTTATATATGACATTGCAGAGGGAGATTGGTCTGAACTGTCTTGGGTGAGTGACTCACTCCTCCTTGGGAATTAGAGTGATGAACATTGCATTGAGTGTAGAGAGTACTTGTCTAGAGGTTCTTGATTCTTCTACCGCCAACCAGACTTCTTCCTTGATCATGTCCCAACAATGATGGAAAAAGTCCGTGGTGAAGCCATCCGGACCTGGTGCTTTCCTTGGGGGCATTTCCTTTACTGCTATGTCCACTTCAGCCTGAGTGATTGGCCTTAGCAGTGCTCTATTCTGCTCAGGGATAACCAACGGGGGTATGTGCATGGTTATTTTCTGCATTGCTTCTTTCCTATTCACATTGGTCTCCGTGAGGAGATCTTTGTAATAAGAGTTGAGTTCCTTCGCTATTTGGTCATGATCTCTTATGGGGATGCCTTGAGCGTCCTCCAATTGAGTGATACGATTGATGTATCTTCAGTGTGTCATTGCTCTGTGAAAGAATTTTGTATTTCTCTCCCCCTCTTTAAGCCATTGAACCCTGGATTTTTTCCTCCAAAGGATTTCTTCTTGCTCTCTACGTACCTCCATTTATGCTTGTAGTTGCTACTCTTCCTTCACTAGGTCTGGAGTTCTACTTTCTGAGATGAAGGTTCGTTGTAGGTCTTCGAGTTTGCACTCGATCTCCTTCTGCCTTTGGAAGATATTTCCAAAAGTGGATTTGTTCTAGCTCTTCAGTTGTTGCTTGAAGTTCTTGAGGCACTGCTGGAATTTATACATGTGAGTACCATGATCTATTTTCGCCTGGGCCCACCAGCTGTGAGCCAGCTGGTGGAAGTTTGGGTGAGAGAGCCAAAAATTTTCAAAGCAGAAGGGTTTGGGTCTGGGGGTGATACTCGGGTCTAGGCCAGTGGTCCGACCCTGATTTTGGCAATATGTTTGCTTCCATTGCTTGATCGCCCTAAAGAAGGACTTCAACTATTAGAAAGTGATCTAATCTGCAGGGACAATAGGCAGAAGAAAATAGGGCAGTGGTACGACCCTGATTTTGGAAATATGTTTGCTTCCATTGCTTGATCGCCCTAAAGAAGGGCTTCAACTACTAGAAAGTGATATAATCTGCAGGCTACATGTTGGTGTCCTGTTCTTCGATTGGACCAGGTAAAGATTCCATTTCGGGTTTCCATATCAACCATATTTAGTTGCTCTATTAGGGTTTTGAACTTACTGCTATCCTGCTTCAACCGTTTTGTTCCTCCTGTTTTCTCTTCCAGCGTTAGGATCATATTGAAGTCGCCATAGATGATCCAGTGGGGCGTATGTAATAGAGTTTTGACATGTTGTAGAATTTGTATGAAGCGGACCATAAACATTTGTGATAGCTCCTTCCTTAGTAGATCCTGTGACTGTGAAGTAAGTCGTTAGAGTGCCTGTCGTGGAGAAGGGTTGTTGCAGAGTGACTGTGTGTGGATTCCAGAGAATGTCTAGTCCTCCAGAGGCTCCCATTGAATCTTGGTGAAAGAAATCGCAACCTCTCCAACTTCGTCGGAAGATATTTTCAGCTTCCTGCCCTGCACAGTTAGTTTCTTGTAGAAGTAGGACATCTGGGTTTTCATCTTTAATATAGTCTCAGAGGATCCTCTACTTGGATCTACCATTGAGCCCTCTGATATTCCAAGTAATTGTCTTCATCACGAGGAAGGTGGAGGGGGGTGGAGGTATCCCTCTGATAACCTATGTATCTGGCCTGAGTTGATCATCAGGTGTCCTGCCTCTTTAATAAGCTAATGGGTTGTTTTGCGTCCCCTTCTTTTGTTTTCCCTGGTTACTCTCTTGGGTTCTATTCCTGGATCTGCAGTAATACCCAGTCTGGTGATGGATCCCACTGTGGAGTTGGTGAACACTTTATGAACTTTGCCGAGCTTATCTATTGGGATATGTTGCAGGTCTTTTTGGTTAAGGACTTCCTCCAGCTTTTCCAGATCTATGTCCGCCAGATCCGTTTCATCCATGAGCATGGTGGTATCTCCGTCTGTGCTTGTTTGTGTTGCATGGGTTGTTTCTTTTGATTGGATTGTGTTTGGTGCTTC
Source organism: Picea engelmannii (assembly GCA_009831015.1). Classification (NCBI taxonomy): domain Eukaryota; kingdom Viridiplantae; phylum Streptophyta; class Pinopsida; order Pinales; family Pinaceae; genus Picea; species Picea engelmannii. The sequence goes on from ML776638.1 coordinate 1,688,263, forward strand.
GGTGCTTTTTCCCTTCGCCTGCGTTTTTGATTGATGGGGGTTCTGTATTTCCTCCTCTTCTGGCATTTGACTTAAAACTTCATAGGAGTTTTTAGTTGGGATCTTTGGAATCATGCTTTGGTTCTGTTTCCTTGGTGGATTTTTCTGCCTGCCTGTGACATTGGTGAAGCTGCCCTTTTGCTTGTCTTCGTTAGCCTTGGTGGTTGTAGCGTTCAGAGGGCAATCTCTGAATAGGTGGTCGTGCTCGTGGCACTTCCTGCAATGAAAGGGGATGTGTTCGTAATCGATTGTTTGGTTCCAATCGTCATCCTGATATTCTAGCGTGATAGATCCTGGCAGGGCCTTTGAGATGTCGATATAGATGCAGATGCAGGAGTATGAGGTGTACTTTCTCATCTTTGTAGCCTCCGAAGATTTTACGTATCGTCCCATGGTGTTTCCGATGCCCATGGGTATTTCTTCCAGCCATAATTCTTGGGGCAATGAGTACACACAAATCCACACTGGTGCTCTTGTAAAGTCCTCCTTCTCCCGGCTGAATCTGTCTGTCCAAAATCGCAAAAACAGTCCCACCGAGTTATAGAAGTATGGTCCATTGTCGAAGATTTTGTCCTTGTCTTCAAGGTTGTACAAGATTATTGTGAAGAAACCCTTGGAACTAAGATGGACTTCATAATCACCTTTGGGGTTCCACCAGTCCTTGATCTAGCGTGTGAGATCACGTTCGGTCGACCATAGGCCCAAAAATTTGCCGATCAGTGCATGATCCATCATAAACTGAGTGTGCTCCCCTACCCATGTTGATTTGATGTGATAGTGTTGGGGTTTGTCCATTTGCGATATACACTTGCCTGGTTCCCATCCTTTGGAAGCTTTTGGATGAGACGTGTTGGGTTCTAGTTCCATTTCTTTTCTGAGTCCTTGTTCTTGGATAAAAAGATGATCTCGCAGGTGCACCGGTGGCTCGAAGGCAGGTCGCTTAGCACAGAGTCTGTTCTTGTCATTGGTAGTGATATCACTATACGAGGGGGGTCCCCCCCCTCTTCCGAACTCATTCTAGGTACACAGTGACCTCATAAGGTTTTCACCTTCCGAGCTTGAACTTTAGTAGCAGAGCTCTGGTGTCAGGGCGCTCATGAAACACTTCGTTGTTACATAGCACTAGGATTACAGAACATAATGATGATCCATGAAATGACAAGTTATTACTAAATTTACTTTTGAAATATTACTTCAAATCCATTTTCCCTTGTCCATAATATATCATATATCAAGGAATAATTAGGACATACATCAATTATTTAATACTACATTCCTATATCTTTCACATTATTAGTATGCACTTTGTAAATTGTGAATGCAACTTTAAAAGACCAATAATTTCTTAAAAGACCGCACATCTTATGCACAATCACTTCTAAAACGTCACCCCTAGCAATTGTGTTCACCTCAAATTATATGAAGATGAGCAAACTTTCCATACCATGCCTTCTCGGACATATATTCAATAATTTGTGAGGAAATTAAGTCAATGCTTGTGGGCCAAGTCAAAAATAGGATACTATATTTGCAATGTGAGGAAATAGTTAAGTTAAAATAGGATAATCTATGCACTTCAAGCAACTTGAGGAAAGGCTTACATGATTGTGAGATTTAAAATTATAAAATAAGAAAAGAAGTCAAGGTATTCGAAAAATTCTCTAAAAAATAGATTAATATAATAGAGTAATAGTTTTTTTTTTTTTTTTTTAATCTATTGATTTGAAAAATTGATTTTTTTTTAATTAAAGATGAATAAAGAACTTAACAATGGCATTTAATTGTAGATTTTTATTTTTCATTACTCTTGAGCCTCGAAAAACGTTAGTGAAGTAATTAATATTAGTGATATGACAAAATATAATGTATATTCTATGGTGAATTGAAACTTATAGAGGACTTGTATTTCAGAATATAATGTATATTCTATGGTGAATTGAAACTTATAGAGGACTTGTATTTCAGATTTATATCTTTAGCAAATGAGTTTGCTCTTGAAATATAGAGTGGAAGCATGAACATGATTTTTATCAATGATTATATTTTGTGAACCTATTTTTCTTAGTTGTTATAATTTGATATTGATAAAAAATAAAGTAGTGTGGTAAATTTCTCTCATTTACTATATACTTGAAACATCTACTTACATCTACTTCACTTTGATTTATCATTGGTTATTAATTTCTAGAAATATTTTGTAACGAAAGTGGCATTCCTCTTGGTATGGACAAATACCTCTACATTCATCATATTTAATGGGATTCTTAGCTCATTAAGGAGAACATCTTAGATTAATGGTGAGTTTTAAAAATCAGTCTACACAAGAATTCAACTTCTAATCTAAATGCTTGAGGTTTTTAAATTGGTCTACACAATAATTCAACTTCTAATCTAAATGCTTGAATATAATTTGTCTTATGTCTTATACCATAAATAATCCTCCTAGAAGCAATACCTTTTAACTATAGAGAATGTAAAGGCCAATATGAGTATAAATAATCCTCCTAGAAGAAATACCTTTTAACTATAGAGAATGTAAAGGCCAATATGAGTATCATTTAGCACATTGGGCTTAATGGTGTAGTGTTAGCATCCGGTTCAATATGTGTTCATTTTTGCATGTTTCCTCCAACTCTTACCTCCCTCTCAACATTATTTTTTTCAATTGGCTTGCCTTTAGTTGGCTCAATCTTTTAGTATCTACTTCTATATAGATTCAATCTTTTATCATTTACATTTTCCCAACAACATAAAAACAAGATTCGATATGTTCAAATTCCATTTTCAAGAACTATTTTCTTATCCAATACCCTTTGTTTCTGTTGGAAAGTGATTAACTATGATCATCTCTTAAACACATCCCATTTGAAAGTAAAAGTGGAAATGCAGTTTTAATATCTACTTCAAAATTGTTATCTAGTGAAGTAACTTCAAAGAAAAACCAATCTAATATGTAAACAAAATAAATAGTGTAGAACTTAATACTTGTATTCACTCAAAAACTAGTTTGATACATAACACAAGCCTTTCTTTTATAGTTATATCCAAAATGAGGCGAATAACTTTAACTATTATCCCTTTTATTTTAATAATTAAAACTAACTACTTTTTAGATTAATATTATGGTGTATCACTATTATCCTCCAATATCTCCCTCTCTTGGAATTTGTATCAACTCCTCCTAGTTTGAAGATTCAAGTGTGCCCACTTGTGAAACAAGATGAGGGAAATAAGAAACAAATTCATCTTGCATAAACCGTTTAGCTTGGTTAGGTAGTTTACCTTTGCTATCCACGAGGTATGTAGTGATAATTCCATGATGAGCACATTGTTGACACACCTCTAGCAAGGCATCATTGCCTAGTGGGAGATAGAAATCTAGAATGTTGTTCACTAGATGAGAGATGAGAATGTATTTGTCCAACTAAGAAGGCTCACACAAATTGAATTGGGAGACATTAACTACTGGATGAATACGTAATTGTGGTGGAAGCTCATGTTTGAAGGCATTTTCACCGACTTGTTGCAAAATCTGGTAATGGAATGGATGAAACTTATGATGTTTCTTCCTCTAAAAGTATTATTTTTGAAGATATAACCATAGATTATTGCCTACCTAGAAGTATGTAGCTCTATGATGGTGATCACACAACATCTAGATGTGTGATTGGTTACTTTGAAAGGAATTGTGTACCTAGAGATGAATATGGACTAGATCTTTCACAAATGAAATGACCCGCTTTTGGGTATCGAGCTATTGTTGCAAAGTAGGAGCTGATAAGGTGGTTGGAAAATCAAAAGGAGTTGTTGGCTAGTTCCCATAACACACTTCAAAAGAAGAATAAGTCATGACATAATGCACTACTCTATTATAACAATGTTGTACTACGCGTAATGCCTTATGCCATTGCATTGATCCAAATGGATAAAAGGAAAAAAATTCAAAGTTCCTAGATTCCGATGAAACCAATGCCATCGTGTAGTGCTCTTTGTGTCGATTCCAACAATATATTCTTTTTCGAAAATGGACTTCGTATGCGAAAGATATCACGATCTGAAGTTTTTCCCAAACATGCAAAAAAGTCGAAATCAAAGTTAACAGTCAGTACTATTGACGTTAGCATTACGTTAGCATAACATGGAAGATGATGTCAGAATGACATCATGATGACGTGGTAGCACCAGAGGCTGACACGTGGCATGCATATTTGGCGTTTTTGCATGTTGATGTGGTGGATGACTGGACTGTAGAGACGTTGACGTGACAGTCCGTACAATGACGTCGTAGACCTTGGTGCAAACACGTAGCAGTATAGAAGGATGTGTGGCAGTGACGTGGTAGTGAAGTGGCAGGTTGAGGAGGTGACACATGGCGGTACAGACAGACTATGTAGCCGAGTTGGTGGTTGATTGGGTCGATGACTATGCAACTGACTAGGTTGTACGAGCTAGTTAGAGCATGACACGTGGGCCAATTAGAAGGTGCCATGTGGCACCTAGGATTAGGCCAATAAGAGCCGGGTCAAAATTTGTTTGGCTTTCCAGTGGATCGACCTCCTGACCTCTCGGGCATGCAACGACCTAACGAACCTCTGCTTACCAAGAAGTTAGAACAGAGGGACTTGAAACCACCACCATCGCCCAGAGTTTTATGGTCACCGTGGTGAGCATATGGGGTAGCGCCCGGTTGGTGGGGGCTACCCACTGACCAGGGCGAGATAATATGTGACCAAGGGCCGAAAACCATGAGCCTAAGGACTAGGGGCACGAGCATTTGGGGACTGGCGCTCAACCATATGGCAACCCATATGACTAGGAGCCTACGACAAAGGGGTGCGCGTGCCAAATTTTTCCAAAAATGGGTTTTTAACTATATAAATCGGATTTTTTAATATATTTTAGCCAATTTAAAGGGGATTTGACCATGTTTTGAGGATCTGGAGCCCAGTTTGAGGCCAGATCTTGGGAGGAAGTTGGGATGTGGCTCCCAACACAAATCCTATATAAATCCAACCTTTTTTCCATGGAAAACAAGTTCAGAATAGGAGAATGATGAAGAATTGGTGAAGTCCCAACCATTTTTATGTAGGGAAGCCATAAGAGTAGCCGAGATTTGGAGGCCATTTCTGGGAGTTCTACTCCATATTTTTCAGTGCCGTCTGTTGCGTTGAGTTCCTGAGACATAGAAGAACATTTTTGTGCCAGGAAGAGAAAACATTGATGCAATTATGATGTACGTTTGAAGCATTGAAGATTAATAAGAAAGCCTCCCCCACTGAAGACAGGCCCAAAGACATAGGAAAATTTGTCAAACTTCGTTATCAATTTTTGGTGTTATGGTTTTTTGTTATTAATGCTCATTTTATGTTCTACATTATTTATAATGGCTGCAACATTCTTTCATTAAAACTCCTTATTCTCTTTAAATTCTAAATGGTAAATGAACTCAAGCAAAATACTTAACCAAGTCATTTAAAAGATCATTTCAGATCAAGTGGTATCAGAGCAGGTTGACAGTTGGTTGTTTTTAGTATGCATGATCACTAGGGAAAATTTAAGTCATGGTGAAGGAGAGATTGTAGAAGGAGATCCTGAGATTGGATCAATAAAGAGGACATCTCAAAGTGAGAAGATGGCATTAGAAGAAGGACTTTCTCAAAATGAAAGAGAGTTTCAAAAAAATGTCTTTGCCATGCCGTAGATGGTAAAAGTGTTGTATGATGATTACTTGGAACATAAGAGACCTGTTAAAGGGGAATATTCAAAGAAAGACAAAATTGAAGAACGAGGGGACCCTCCAAAACCTCCTCCTTCACCTCCTTCATCTCCATCTTCTTCTTCTTCAAGTACAAGTTCAAATTCTACTTCTGCAATAAAACATTCTCATTCCCATAAACATAATCCTGCCATGCCATTACTTAAACTTGATATGAAATTCGAGTTTCCCATGTAGAATGGAGAAGTCAATGATGAGGAAACCAAGATCAAATTGGCATCACTTTGTCTTGCAAGAACAACACTCATCTGGTGGCAGAATAAGTTGCAACATGGTACTCAACAAATTGATAATGTATTTCCATCATGGTAAGATTTTTTTTTTCACTTAGAAAACAGTTCTATCCTTTGGGGTATAAGGAGAAAGCTTTAATTGAATGGAAAAGTACTAAATTGAGAAAAGAAAAATCAGTGCAAGAATACACAGATGAATTTCGTAAGATGGATTTGATGTTAAATATTCCATTACATACACACAAAAATCTTATGAAGTATATAGGAGGTTTTCCTGCACATGTTCATAATACATTATTTATGTTTGGACCTACTAATCTTGATGAGGTTTCTATTCAAGCGACAAATATTGAAGCAGGGAAAACTAGAGTTGGTGTATCAGGGGAATCATATTCAAAGAAGGAAGGCAAAGAAAAAGGGAACGGGAAGAAAGAAAAATCAGCGATAGTGAAGGAAAAGAAGCTCTCTTGCAAGCATTGAAAGAAATACGAGCACGATGATGAGCATTGCTGGAAATTGCACCCAGAGCAGAGACTGAAGTGGTTGAAAGAGAGGAAAGGGAGGAAAAAAGTTGTGGCAGTAGCACAACCAACAGACTTGGGGTCAGATTCAGGTGATGAGACTAAAATCAAAACAATTGGTTTGTCAAGTAAAATTGGTCATGGTTATGATTCTAGAAGTAAATTGTTTCATATAAGGGTCATTATGAAACATGCCAAGATCAGAATTTTGTTAGATAGAGGATCTCAAGATAACTTAATTTTAGAACAAGTGGTTAAGAAATTGGGATTAAAGACTAAGATGCATCACAAACCCTATTCACTAAATTGGATAAGCAAAAATCACAAATTTCCCATAAAAAAGAAATGTGTCATAAAGTTTGCAATTACATCTAAGTTTGTGGATGAAGTAATATGTGATGTGGCACCACTAGAAGCATGTGGAATGGTCTTAGGTATCCCTTATTTATATGATCGCAAATAAATCTTCTTCAGGGAACAAAATCAATATAGCTTAACTAAAGAAAGGACAAAATATGTTGTGCATGCTCATCATATCAAAGGGAATCAATCTCTTTTTACAATGGAACAATTAAAGAAGGCAACTTATGAAAACAATACACCTATAATTGTACCAAACGAAGTAGTTGATCTTAAGAAATAAATTAAAATGGTTGTAGCATGTAGATCTAGCCATACTTTGCCTCAAGATGAGTTTTTGTCATGCAAGCTTGTAAAGAAGAACAAACATGTCGATTCATTTTTAGTCATATTTCTGATACTGTTATCATTGTTAATGTTTTCTACAATGATAGTAGTGAACTCAAAAGGATGTGGATGAATGAAGATGGATAAAAATATGTGTTTACTTATCATGGTTGTTTTGCAATCGATTATGATGTGACAAGTGCACATGATAGATTTGATAGACAAAGGACAAGTGGGGAGGTGTGATCCAAATGGATCCAAAAATGCCAAAAATTTAAAGTTCTCATATTCAGACGAGTCACGAAACCAATGCCATCACATAGTGTTCGCCGTGCCGATTTTGGCAGTATATTCTTTTTCGAAAATGGACTCCGTATGTGAAAGATATCGTGATCTGAAGTTTTTCCCAAACAGGAAAAAAATTCAAAGTCAAATTCAATAGTCTGTACTGCCGACGTAAACAGTACGTTAGCGTGACATGGTAGATGATGCCATGATGTGTCAACATACTGATGTAGCAGCACCAGAGGTTGACACGTGGCATGCATATTTGGTGTTTTTGGGTGCTGATGTGGTGGATGACTGGACTGTACAAACACTTACGTGGCAATCCGTATAGTGACATGGCATATCCTGGTGCAGACACGTGATAACACAGAAGGACGGGTGGTAGTGACGTGGATGTTTAATATGCCATGACAAAACACAATCGATATAATTAATACAAATATTTTTGGTTGTTCCATTCATTATAAAACAAGGGAAGTTAAACATCATAACTACTTACAAATTGTTCAATTAAACCTTGATACTTCAACATATACTCACAACCCACACTTAACCCAATGTCTATCAATTCTTCGATTGGATATTCTTTGTATGTTAGCACCTATTAGAAGTCATCCATCGACAAGTGTACATTAATTATTTAAATATAAAGATCACAACAAATATGGAATCTTAAATAAGGATTAAAACGAAGTACTCACAAACTTTGTGATCAACCTTTTTCTTCATCATCTTCTTGTCTTATGTGCTGAATCTGTTCCATTTTTTTCCCTTTTTGCAACAAAACAATTGGAAATTAGTATTTCATGTGATAATTGAAATCAATGTACATAAAATAATAAATGAATGATTACATACCTCTGATGCACGTTGTTGTTGGGATGGCTCCTCCTGCAATTCAATTATGTTCATTTCTTTTACCATCTCCTTGTACACATTTTTGGACATCCCTATCTGTTGATGATTAAAATCACAACGCGGAATTTCACCTGCAAAGTATTGCTAAAGCCTATTATTTAAACTATGCTAATAATGTATGATACTAGTAGGTGGGACCCCCTGGTAAACTAGAGGTTCAAAGATAGTCATATCACACATTTTATGTTGTTCTTTCGATGCTTCTTACATGGTCTTATATGGTTGATGATGCAATTATGGTTTCTTTTTTGACATAGTGACAGGTGGATGATGCATTTTATGGGATGTTCTGTTATTCAAAGCTTTATTTTTATGTGATTGGCATATATTTACAGTTTCTATGTTAATCATGTCACCATGATTATTACCTAGCTACACATGCACAAGGAATATGTCAGTAAAAACATAAAAAAGAGTGAAGGGATGAAACTTATGAAAAGAATCCTAAGGGAAAGGGCTTATGTTTATGCTATGTTAGAAGTTATGTGTAATTAAAAATGTGAACATGTTAGTGTTAGTCCTAACTATTAAATGGTTATGTGATTTTCATTTGAGTTATTGTGGGCACATATGATATGGAAAGGCAATTGGTATGGTATGTAAATTTGGTAAGGGTTCACATAAATATTTTGGGTGGCGTATTGGGCAAGGAATAATGGTCACAGATTTCAATGTTTGGAAATTAATGACATGGTTAAACGTTATGGTGAGTATTGGTTGTCATGTACTTCGAAATTGAATGAAAGAGGAGATGGAAGTGACATGCAGTAAATACACATCACTCCATACTCCCCCCATCAGGCCATCACCCTAGTATGGTTATTGTTGCATTTTGATTTGCTCGTGGTTAAGCTCTGAAATTCAAGCTTGGGAAGGAAACGCTCGACCAACTCACCCCTTTTAAGTTATTAGTTACAGGTATGGTTCTTTTTCACCCATCCATGAATTAAGCTATGTGTATGAACAAACGATGGCTCAGTAATTCTTGGGTTTGTGTTTTCCTGAGGCTTGCAACTGTGTAAATGCGTGGTTTTTCTCTCTGGAATGATGGTGTGGTTGCTCGATTTGCAAGTAAAAGAATTGGTTTGGTTGAGTTGTGCATTCGTTGGTTGTTCTGTCGGTGAAAATTGTGATGGGTCTCTGTGGTTTTTGAATGAATATGGGTATTATCGCTCTATGTTATTGATGAGGAATTCTCCCTGTGCATTCATGCTAGTTGCTTCCTTACAATTATGAGAGTAACCCTATCCGGTTGTATTCAAACTGTCATTTGGTTATTGTGTATGTTTCTCGGGTTGCCATTTGGTTGCTGTGTTTTTCCAGAGTCATGGTCGTGGACATATTTACATGGTCTTGGCATCAAAGTATATCGGAAGTTGGTCTTAGGGTGGCCATTATGCTAAGATATATGCTTTGGGTTGATTGGGTGATATAAGTTATGCCTCACATTATGCATCCTCACTGACATTGTGTTAAATCATTCGACTCTTAAGAAATTGACAGAGGTTATACCTCTGTGTGTTCTGGGTAACTATCATTATCTAGTGGACATTCACTCTCCTCTTCACCATTTTCCTACCCTACCCATCGTTGTTTTCTCTGTGGCTGTCTGTTGTGCCATTTCTCGGGCATGATGTTATAAGGAACCCTATGGTGTCTACTATGCTTGTATCAAAGGGTCTTTGCCTATGGTTGATATGTTTTGAGGACCTCCATTTCTCTGTGCTATTGATGTCCAAGCGAACTCTTGATTACCTCTTTATAATTTTTGTTACAGAGCCCGATTTTAATAATCCCCAACCATTCTTACTCTTTTCGAGCATCTTCTGGTTGTCAAAGATTTGTTGTAAAGTGGAGTGGTTATGATAGTTGCATTTAGTACCTACCACGTCTTTATTTGATTCAGTTGGTTGAACAATTGTGAACGAGAATGAGTAATAATTTGTAGTCAAAGGGTTGCCTCTTTTTCGTTATATTTTGAATCACTATGTCCTACAACATAGTGTTGATTGCGAATTGGGGAATCCTGTGTGTTTCACTAAGCCCGATCGAGATCGTAACAAGTTATGATATTGATAACTGTGTTTACTTCATTATGTTTACTATGTATCTATTATGGAAGCATCATGCATGTTGTAAATAATTGCATCAACAATGATGATGCTCGGGTTTTATATTTTGGTTTCGTTGCAAAGTTTATTGGTTGATATGATGAAGAGTGTATGAAATCAGGAAAGTTTTAGAAGTCTGTTCAATTTGGAAAAGGACTTGTGCATATGTTTTATTTGACCAATTGTGAAGAGGTGGAGCAATGATTGTTGTGTGTTTTCTTTCGATTCTTAAAGGGAAAGGAAAGGAATTAAATACTAAGCATTCTCTTAACAAGACCGTTGAAAGTCGTTTAGACTATGATTATGATTGCAGACAGTGTTAATTGAGAAGTTTTGAAGAATTTAGATGTGGAACAATGAACAATTTTGATACACAGTAATTATTGAATTGGCATTGGTATGTTTTGTATTGAGTACAAAGTTATGTTTATTGATTACTTGATTTTTTTTATGAACAATATTCATTATTTCCCTGCGATTCTCACTTTTCTGCACATTACAAGTCCCCTCACCTTCCCAGATTCACTATTCACTCCATGTTCTTAAAATTAAATTGTAGTTAATTAAAAACTTTGTATTGTAGCAGTTGAAGGATGACATAAGGATGAGTTACATTTGATTTGTCTTGTTGTTACATTTGATTGTTTGATGATTTGTTGAGAAATAATCATGATCTACCTCGATTCATTTTACCACTTTTCTCTCAATACAATCCCTCATATATCCCATAACCCTTAATCACCCCCTGCTCATTGACAGATATTAAATGATTTTATGGATTGGACTGCATGAGTCTGATGTGTTGCTGAGCCAAACTTTGTTTCATATTTAAAGAGATGTCATGTATGGTTTGTTGAAGAAACTAGTTGCTAATAATTAATGCATACACGAATGAGTTTCTTCAGCAGAGGTAGCCATGGTAGGGGTAACAAAGGAAGAGGAAATTGGAACAGGGGCCCTATAAGGCCAAGGTTTTATATACACTTTGATGAAAACTCACAAGAGTTGAGCTAGCTATTTCAAGATGGATTTTTTAACTGGATCAGATAAGGAGTGGTCCAACCTAGGCCAGAAAGGCCTCCTTTCCAAGCCCCGCATGTCCCTGGTATCCCATTTCCCCCTCATGTCTCATTACAACCTGAAGTCCCTGAAAATGATGGATGGCAAGAGATTGTCCACCCGAAAGTCTCCCAACATTGTGACTGGCCTAACTTGTCTCTACCTGCTCCTCCTCCACCTGCTAACCAAATTGTCCAAGCTGCCCATGCACACTCACCAATATAGTCTTCCCACACAAGCAAGAGGTTAAAAACTAAATCCCACCATGCTCCCGATAAATGAAAAGTTGTTTCCGCCCCCTCCTCTCCCTCAAATGACTCTGCCAAGTTCGTTTCATCCCACATGCATTTGAGAGATGATTTCTCTCATTTTATCAGTGAGATTAGGCCTAAAGGCTCCACACAGCCTAAGGAAAATTCATAGAAATTAAAGGGAGACAACAACAACAAGGGGAAAATTTCCTCCTGGAGTGGAAAATATGGTTTTTAAGTGTTTTTATTTATGATTATTGAGAACAGTTGACTTTTGAAATTTGTGGACAACACACTATTTTTTGGATATGTGGATATTATATTTTTGGATATAGTTTCAATTATCATTGATATAAATTGTCAAATTATGAGAGTGATGATGGGAGCCACAAGGAGGGATGTGTTTGATAGATCAACTAGTTTTGTTCATGCTTGTTAAAGAAACTAAAGGGAGTCACAAGGGGTCCCACCTACTAGTTATTATTCATTAAAGACCCTTATTATTATTTTATTAATTTTCGCCCTTAACTAAAAATTTGGTTGTGTTTTAGTTAGCTTAACTAAGGAGGTAGTTTAACTACTTCAACTAATTCTGATTGCTTAAAGGAAAAAAGAGAAGGAGGAACAAGAGGAGAATAGAAGGAGAAATCATACTAAGGTATGCTCTTGAGTTTTATTGAGATAATTCGGTTTTCATTCATTATTTAATTCATTGAATGCCTAATTCTCTTTTATGATAGCATGGTTCTATTGTAGACAACAAGTTTCAAGGTTGAATTACATCATTCAAACACTTGTTTTTTAGAGGTGTTGATCTATCTTTGACAGTCTGTGTAGACTTGTCTATTTGTGAATTAAATTTCATGGATTACAAAGGGTATTGTGCAGAGACGAGTGAGAAACAATCTGTGGAAAGCTGATCCGACTTTTAAAGTTCAGTTTTTTACTTTCTGTCAGAAGTCCTTTTGTATGGTTTTCATCGGGGACATCTAAGTTTGACTTTGGTCCAAACTTCCTCAATGAATTTTGTAAAGAGAATGATTCTTTTGATAAATTGGAATGGAATAAGTGATTTCTTTATGTCTCATGTGTGTTGATTATTGACTTGGTATTTTTACTTATGTCTCTACATTTATTTCTGCATCTGTTATATTCAGAAAATTTCATGAACATTGAATTTTTCAGCAAATTTTAATTTATAAGAAAATTAGCCTAAGCCCTTGTAACCAATACTTGTGGATTAGGAAACAATTTTTGATGGCTATAAACATAGGGTGATATTCCCTTCTATCTTTCTTTATCCAAGTAAGATCTGAAAATGATTGAGTAAGATCATTCCATATCTTTTCCTCAACACTACCGACATGTATCAACTTTCCCCTTATTTTTCCCTTGGAATTTTCATAACCTTCCTAGCACAATATATATATTTTTAAATTGACATGAAAGTAAATATAGCCAAAGTAATTAATTTGATAATTTTTGGGACATATTATAGAAAAATATGTATAGTAATGATAATTTTTAACTGATTTTGTAAGTTTTTTCTATTGAAAGTCTCATGGGTCTCATTGACCATTGCTATGGAAATGCTTCATATAGTTTATGTATAACATGATTCTTGGAGTCATTGGATTTAGTTTTGTATTTTAAGTGGGAAGTATGTCTATACGTTCTTTCCACTATATCCCTCAAAGTTATGTAAACCAATTTTCCCCTCTTGTTAACTTCTAGCACCACTCCAAATGAACTAAGAATCAAGTAATCATCATTTACATCCTTCATAATTTTTATATTCTTATGACATCATTCCATTCCCTTGTTATTGGTCCATGTACAACATTAAAAAAATGTGAAATCGAGTATTTAAAACATGTTAGCGATTAAAGTTAACTTTTTTTTCTTAGAAAAAGTCAAAGAAAAACTCCATGTCGATTACCTTTTGATCCAATTAATTCCTCTCTTTGCAACATTTCCATAAATATTTTACACTCTTTTGCACTCAGATTGAGAACAATATTATCACGTTTCTTCAATTTTTTTCTCTTTATGACACGCCTTGACCAATACACATCATTAATTAAAACCTATAGATAATTCAAATATATTAAATTTTAAATAAAACTTAAAGAACTTGCCTTGTTATCTTGATGGGATGAGCTACTGATAGGGACCCACCAAGTTTATTTCCCACAGGTGCAAAGTTATAAGTAACTCTGCTACAGCTTCAATACTCGATTTTCTCTCAATTTCATTATATGGGACCAATTACCTCTGTTGACAGAGTCTAGAGTACTCAATTTCTTACCTCAAAACTCATTTCACCCCTTTGAAGGTCATAGGAACTTTATTTTCTCTCACAAGTTCCCATATCCTTACCAACATGTCATTTCTGCAACTTCTATTCTTCATCACATGCTCCTTTAAGAGTGCACCCAATCCATTACTTCACCACAAGAATATAGGCTAAAACCATGGTCTAACTATATCCTTTAACACACTCAAAGACCCTGTCACTAAGCTTCTTTATATTCATATGACCAATGCCCAAAACCATGGGCTTAAGCAAGAAGGTACCTGATCATTATGGATTGTCGATCTATACTCTTCAATGGGTGACTACCACATATAGTGCTCTCAGGATGTTGGGACTTCATGCCCTTCTCAACAACCCAAAACTCCCAAAAGTTGCGGTCTGTAATGACTTGGACCGTTGGTCCCGTAGGTGATCAACGATCATGCTATCTTTCAGTATGATATCGTTCAATGATGGATCACCGTCGACCCAGATCATAGATCTAGTTTGGATAGTTGATTCTCCTCTAATTATATTTCAACTTATGATGTGGGCCACCATGAGACTTTGATCGATCTGAAACCTTGCTTCCACGTGTTGTCTCCTGAGTGGATGCCTTTATGTCAGTATTAAATATCTCGTCATCGGGACATTGATACTTCGACACTTCTTATCAACCAAAAAATTCCAATGTCTAAAATACAAAATCACGAGGGTCATCGATCTTCTGTTCTGAAGATTTAATCTTCGTTGTCCAATCCTTAACACTATTTCAAAGGTAGAAGTCACCAAGGATGATGCCCACGATGATATGGGACATCGATCTTCTCTTGAGATCTAATCCGAGCCATTGATTTTCATTCAAAGTTTTTCCATGGAAGCCATGTATCATGGGACTTGGTCTCCACATGTCACTTGTTTACTAGGCTTCCACGTGTCACCTTATTTTGTGGCTTTCACGTGCACAATATGATAAATGGAATTTAACACATGTCATCTTCTATATGGACCACATGTAACTCCTTCAATGGATTTCCTTTTGTCAACGTGGCACTTTTCATCGTCGGGACCTCGAAACGTTTCATCCCTTCAACACCTTAGAACCTTCGTTGCCTGCAGTCTACCATAATGAGAACCGTTGATCAAGATATTGAACATATGGTCACGATTTAATGTGATCTAATAGTCAATATTCTTCTATAATCTCCTCATACCTTCTAACCTCTGATATCGTTCGTCGATCTAACTTTGGATTTGACGGCCATATATGTTCCTGTCACCATACTATTGGGACTTCTATAGAGTCCTTCTAACTCTGATCCAACAATCATGAATTAACTGTGGAGTGATCCTACGATCATAAATTATTCTTCCTTCATGGTATAGGTTGATGTGATTTGGATCGTTGATCTTTCTAGTGAGCAATGATCATGACTACTGTAACTTCAGTTGCGCACCCAAACATGTAACACTCGACTCTTCCTGCACATAATAAATCTTGAAACCCATACAAATGATAACTCAATAGATTGTTTAGTGATACACCGAGACGACAAATAAACACACAAATATTTTATTGGTGAATCTGTACACAATTTACATAAGGCCTTCTTGCCTTTCTAGCCTGATTTACATTTAATTGGCCTTATTTTGGTGTTTTGGCCACACTCGGCCTCTTACACACTCAATTCTCCTTTCTTACTCTATCTCTACATACACTCTCCTATTGATTACCTGTAGGCTTACAATTTTAAGCATGGAAGGTCGACTTCTCACCGATCAAAAAATCCCTAAGATTTTGCAACTAACAAGCATAATAACACTTTCATACTTTATAATTGATAAGGATAAAATGGAATAAAATCCTCCATACTTAGGATAATATACATTCACTCAACTAATTTCTCAATTAAGATTTACACTTCAAATACGGAAAACAAATTCCATCCTTCTAGAATCCAACTAAAACATGATAATTTACATTAGTTTTAATTTTTATGGAACTTACTCCCTTAGTAAATGTAAATACTTCTAGGTCAAATCAATAGGGTTGATTTTGGAGGTGAAGTTATTCTGCATCAGACTCCCAAGGTTAAAAATGTTCATGATCTCATGATCATGTGTTCAATTAATTCATTCCCTTTTATCTCAGTGTTGATGTTGTCACATGTTCTGTTGCATGATGTCTTCAGTGTTATCCTCCATCTTCCTGGATCCCAAATATTTTGTTGTTGTTACTTACTTGCATTGCTACCTTTCTTCTGTACTGTTACTGTCTTCAATTCTCCAGGTCTCCAAATTTTATGTTGTAGTTGTCCACTTGCCTTGATGATGCAAACTTGTATAATCAATTGTACTCTTCTGTTGTTTTTCCTTCTTACTTCAATATACTTTCTTTTAGGAAATTTTACCATCAACATCCATATCTCATCAATCTCCATATCCATCTTATCATCTTGCTAGTACATCCCACTGCTTCTTTGTTGAAACTTACTATTGCTACTACCCCCTGGTTGTTGCATCTCCTCTTCATCCATCCCATTGCAGTATGGAACTCTAATTAGCTTCTCATAATTGTCTTGAACTATTTCTTCATTCTTTGTATAGTTCTTTTCACTTGAATCTCTTGCTAATCATTCCTCCTAAAACCTCATTTATTCCTCAAAATATCTAAACATTAACTCTGAATGTTGTACTTGGGGTTTAAATTCACCTTCAAGAAATAGTTTAGATTCTATTTCTCTAATTACAACTTCATGTTCATCATTACTTTCTACATTTGCAACCTCATAATCAAATTGAAATTTAAAATTTACTTCAATTTTCTTAGATGTTGTAAGCACTTCTTTGTTACATGGAACTTGTGAACATTTATCCTCTTTGGCTGTAATATCCTTTCCTGACTTAGCTCCTCTCAATTTGTTTTCCAACAACCTCTAATTCCTCATCATACTTCCTAAGAATTTCATCTGAATGATTCTCTCTATCTTTCCCTTGGCTATATTTATGAGCCAAATTTATCCTACTTTCTGCACCAACGGATTCCTGCAATTGTCCTCCAGTAATTGCATTACAAAACTGTGTATGGGTCTCCATTTTACCTTTATGATACAATGTAGTCTCATCCTCCTTCATATATATGACAACTTCAAATGACTGTGCATTATATACTAAACCTACAATCATACACAAATTATCAGTTTGAAAAACATAATACCCTATGGCCTCATTTGATGCTTTTGACATCATCATATCTTCATGCTACTTTGAAATTTTCACACAGACCATGAGCCTCTCAAAAAGTCTTTCTTCATCATCTTCACCCTTACCCTCAGCAAGGATTGATCCTCATTTAGTTTCACAAAAATGAACTTCTCTTTCTATCTTTAACCTTTGCTTAAACTCAATTTCTCTGAGTTTTTCATTCCTCAATTGAGTACTCAACCTATGATTTAGCTTCACCTGCAACATATGAAACTTCACCTTCTTTCATAGAATCTATATGCATCCTTGGTATTCCTCACCTTTCTGTAACATTTCTATTAACACACTAAGATGTGCCTTCACCTCAATTATCTCTATTTCAAATCGCTCATCACTCAATTTTCTATGGATTAAACTTGAACCTTTTCTATGACCATCAATAGTCATTGTCTTCCTTCCTCTATGAGATTCCTCTTACTCATTGTGAGCTGCAGTCAAGCCTATGTAACCAAATTTCTTGTTTTTCAATACCTCACTAAGCTTCTCCATATCCTATCCCTGTAGTATTTCTCTGGTTCTATTCCTTAGAACCTTCTTCTGATCACTCCTTGCTCCTATGGCTTCTACACCTATCTAGCTCACCTCTTTGAGAACTTCACTTTTCCTCCTTCCTTCCAAACTTTAGCTGGAACATGTTCTTTTCTACAATATCCAAGAACTTCCTTTTTTTTTTTGTTACAATCCTCATGATATAACCACCATCACTGCTACCTGTAATCAACCATTTCCTTCTCAAATTAGTTGAATTATTTTTACCAATTTACCTCTTGTCCGTACTCATTCGAACATGTACTGCTGAAATATTTTCAATTTCTTTTGTCGGTTTTTCTGTTGGATATATTCACTCTTCTATTGCCTTCTCAAATTAGGCATTCTATTTTTTTCTTTAAATAACTTCAATGCTCTTTCTCAAATCTCAATCCAACAATCATCAATAATTTTACTCGTCCTCTTTTCCAAATATATCCCGTTGTATATCTCTAAATAACATGCATGTGTTATCATTTCCAAAGAATGTTTATATGTTCATATCTAGGCATCAATTTCAAAGGAAACATACCTGAATCCAGAGATCTCAAATCGCTCTAGTACCAATTGACAGGGACCCACCATGTCTATTTCCCATAGGTGTAGAGTTATGAGTAACTCTGTTGTAGCTTCAATACTTGAGTTGCTCTCAATTTCATTATACGAGCCCAATTCCCTCTATTTATAGAGTCTAGAGTACTCCATTTCTCACGTTGGAAATTGTTTCATCCCTTTTGAAGTTCATAGGAACTTTATTTTCTCTTGTAGGTTCCCATATCCTTACCAACACCTCATTTCTGCAACTTCTAGTCTTTGTTGCAAGCCCCTTTAATAATGCACCCAATCCATTACTTCACCATGGTCTAACTGTCTCCTTTAACACCCTCTAAGGCCATAACATTAAGCTTCTTTATCTTCATATGGACAATTCCCAGAACCATGGGATTAAGCACAAAGGTACATGATCAATTTGAATCATAGATCTGTACTCTTTAATGGATGACTGCCACATATAGAAATCTCGGGACGTTGGGACTTCACACCCTTTTCAACAACCCAAAACCCTCAAAAGTCGTGGTCTACAATGACCTAGACCTTTGAACCTGCTGGTGATCAATGGTCATGATCTCTTCTGATATGATATCATTCAACAATGGATCACCATCAATCTAGATTGTGAATCCAGTATGGACCGTTGATTATCCTCTAACTGTATTTCAACTCACGATGTGGTCCACCACGAAACTTTGATCAGTCTAAAAAATTTCTTCCACGTGTCATCTCCTGAGTGGACGCCTTTAGGTTATCATGGTGTATCTTGTCATTGGGACATCGAGACTTCAAGAATTCTTAGCAACCAAAAATTTTCGATGGCCAAAATATGAAATGATGAGGGTCATCGATCTTCTATCTCGAAGATTTAATCTGTGCTGTCCAATCCTTAACACTATTACAAAGGTAGAAGTCACCAAGGGACGATACCTGCGATGATATGGGCCATCGATTTACACTCGAGATCCCATCTGAGTTGTCGATCGACATTCAAATGTTTTCCATGGAAACCATGTGTCATGGGACCTGGTCTCCACGTGTCACTTGTTTAGTAGGCTGCCACGTCACCTTATTTCATGGCTTTCACATGCACCATATTCCAAATGGACTTTAACACGTTTCATATTCTATATGGACCATGTGTCACTCCCTTAGTGAAGTTCCTTACATCAAAGTGACATTTGTTGTCATTGTGACCTCATAAATTTTCAACCCTTCAACACCTTAGAACCTCCGCTACCCACGCTCTGCCATAATGAGAGTCGTCGATCAAGATCTTGAGCGAATGATCTCGATTTAATGTGATCCAACATTCAATATTCTTGTGTAATCTCCTCGTACCTTCGAACCTCTGATATGGTTATCATCCATCAATCTAACTCTAGATTTGATGGTCAGATATGTTCCCATAACTAGACTATTGAGACTTCTACAAATTCCTTCTAACTCTAATCTAACAACCGTGACTTAAATGTGGGGAAATCCCATGGTTATAAATTATCCTTCCTTCACGATATAGGTTGATGCGATTTGGATCGTTGATGCTTCCAGTGATCAATGATCAATGACTAATGTAACTTTTGCTACACACCCAAACTTGTAACACTCAGCTCTTCCTGCACACAATAACTCTTGAAACCCATACAAATGTTAACTACATCGAGACTTAAAATAAACACACAAAGATTCTGTTGGTGAATCTGTACACAATTTACATAAGGCCTTCTCACCTTTCTGACATGATTTACATTTAATTGGGATCTGTTCGGCATTTTGTCGACACTCAACTGCTTACACGCTCAATTCCTCGTTCTCACTCTATGTCTACATACACTCTCCTATTGATTTCCCGTAGGCTTAAAATTTTAAGCATGGAAGGTCAACTTCTAGCCCATCAACAAATTCCTAAAATTGTGCAACTAACAACCATAATATAACTCTCATAGTTTACAATTGATAAGGATCAAATGGAATCAAATCCTCCATACTTAGGATAATCTACACACACTCAACTAATTACTCAGTTAATATTTACACTTCACATAGGGAAAACAAACCCTATCCTTATAGAATCCAACTAAAACATGAGAATTTACATTAATTTGAAGTTTTAGGGAACCCACTCTCTTAGTAAATGTAAAGACCTCTAGGTCAAATCAACAAGGTTTATTTTGGAGGTGAAATGATCCTGCATCACCTACCATTGCTCTCGCTGAAATAATTTGTTTTCCTTGAACTTATATCAACCATTATATAAAAAAAAATCCAGGAATCATCATATATAAAAATTATGAAATCTTTGTTGCAAAATAAGATTTCAATGCATATAATAAAACAATACATACTGGTACGTTAAGCAAATCCCTAAGATTGTGCAACTAACAACCATAATAGCACTCTCGTACTTTACAATTGATAAGGATCAAATGGAATTAAATCCTCCATACTTAGAATAATCTACACACACTCAAATAATTTCTTAGTTAAGATTTACACTTCAAATAGGGAAAACAAACCCTATCCTTCTAGAATCCAACTAAAACATGAGAATTTACATCAATTTGAAATTTTAGGGAACCCACTCCATTAGGAAATGTAAATACCTCTAGGTCAAATCAACATGGTTGATTTTAGAGGTGAATTGCTCATGCATCAACTAACATCACTCTCGCTGCAATAATTTGTTTTCCTTGAACTTATATCAACCATTTCTTTTAAAAAAATCTAGGAATCATCATATATAAAAATTATGAAATATTTGTTACAAAAAACGATTTATGTGCATATAATCAAACAATACATACCTATGTATTAAGCGTATGCATATGCACCAGTGTATGATAACCATTCTCTTACGAAATTGAAAACGTTTTATTTACAAATTGTTATATTCAATGATGATTTGTAAATTAAAAGAAGCATTGGTTCCTAATTACTATTTATTATGCACTGATGAACCCGTGAACCTTTGTTTTTTGTAACAAGAAAAAGGGGAATATTTATTAAAATAAAAGAAGTGTTTGAAAACACTAGAGAGTTACAGGAAATCCAAAATTGATAGCTAATATTTCTACAAATTCTAGAAATAGATCCACTATATCTGTTATGTTCAACAATGCTAATATCCCATATTTTTGGATGCCAAAAACTTTCCCCTTATACAGTCTATAAAAAACCCCTAGTATAAGTAAACAAAAATGAAATGTATAAATGTTAGGATATTTAGACACTTAGGAGTTAGTTAAGATCTACTTGGTCTAATGTGCCGTTAGGTAAAAGTGTGTTTCTTAGTGTGTTTCTTTACTAAGCATTAGTATGCATTTGTAGTTAGGAAATCCGATGGTCACGATATGTTCCCGACATAGAGTGATCCGACGATTCATATTTTCCTCGATCTTAACGACCATTGATATGTGTCTTAACACCCGCTTCGTCAATGATATCTACTTAAAGAGCATGGAGGGTCATTTTCCGATGATCGATTATGATAAACTCTCTTGTAAAATCTCTCTGTAATCTTTTTCTTTTGCATTAATAAACTGCTCCAAGTGGCCACATTGGTTGGGGTCGTGGATGTTTCCCCGTAGGGGTATTACCACGTAAAAACATCGGTGTGTTGATCTTTGATCTAGTTGTGTGAGTGGTTACTGAAGATGTTTGTCTTCTAGTTGAATACCCGCATTGTCGAACATGGAATCAGAGCCTGTTTGAAGACCCGCTCCTATTGTAGATCAAGATTATGAAGCTGAGTTGCCTCATCTCCATTTTATGTCATTTTCATACATATCTAGGTTGAGAGGACTATTCCACTGCCTTCGAAGCAATCATTTCATTCAGGAACACTTTTCATTTCACTCGAAAAGGTTTCCATTTGCCAAAGATACAACCATTTCAGTCAGATCCAGAGGTATAAAGCTTTAATATGCCATTTTAATTTTTTTTGCAAAGTATTATTTTGGTTATATTTCAATTTTATATTGTTTGTTTTTGGGTTGATACTCTTTTATATCTGCGTATTCTCTTTTCCATGTGACCTGTGCGATCTCGGAAAATAAAAAACAGATAGGAAAATGTTCATTTTCCGGGTAAACTAATTGAGATCTAACCCTTGTTGTCATCAAGAAGCGATATTTTTTTCTTGTGTGAAAAGAGTTTTTTTTTAGCATGCTCTCCAAGGCCGTATTCAACAACAACAACAACAACAACAAAAACAAAAAACAATCCTCTTGCTAAACAATACAGTATGTTTTGCTAGCCCATTTGGTTAAAAGTTGCCTTATTAAGTAAGAGGTCTTGAGTTCAAGTCTCTCTTTTTGCTATTTTTTTTGAAAAAGTTCATGCTCAATTGTAAAGTGTATTTTACTTCAAGTATAAAAGTGAATCACTATAAGTAGCTTTAATGTTTTATTTTAGAGTTATTTATTTTGCATGCAACTTTTCTTTTATAAAGTAGTCTCATTGCAAAAGTGATCTCCACTTCTATTTATAAAAGTGGGTCACTTCTTAAAAAAACTTACACCACCACATGGTCTTTTAGTTACCGTTTATGCATTTTTAAAAAAGGGCATAACTTTCACATCTGAAGTCTGCTTTTAGTGCCTTTTTTTAAAAACACAATATTTTTTCGAGATATTTCCATCAAGATCATCAGTTTCAGTTTTTAAATCCATATTATCTACATATTTAATATGGCTTCTTCTAGAAATATTTTTCTTACCAACACCAACTACTTCTAATGGAAATCTCATATGGAGGATTTATTAAGAAGTAAAGGCTTGTATCGGATTACCTTGGGAAATGAAAAAGAACCTACTAATGTTGATAAGAAATTCAAATGGGATACTAGGAGTGACGAAACACATTGACTAATCAAAATGCCCATCTATCCTGATTTAAGGTTCCACCTTAAAGAAATTGATGACCCTGATGAAGCTTGGGAAAAGATTGAATCTGTGTTTGATAAACTCAATATTATTCGAGCACAACAGTTATAAAATCAAGTACTAACTTTAAGTCCAAGCGATTTTTCTTGCATTGAAGACTATCTATCGAAGTTTAAAACACTCAGAATTTTGTGTGAAGAATGTGAGATAAAGATGGAGGAAGAGCATTGCATCTATCGTATTATTTCTAAGCTAGGTAGTGCATATTTTGTGTTTGTATCTACCTTTTATTCCATGAGAGAGGCTCTAGGGAAATATTATCAAAAACCCACTCTTGAGTCCTTTTGTGTTGCTTTGATTAGAGAGGAAGATAAAATTGTACAACTCAGAGTGATCAACACTGCAAGTACCTCCAACAAAGCCTTAGTCACCCAACATAAAGATAAACCCAAGAATGCCAAGAAGAAACATCCTCACTGCAAAAACAAGCAACATAAGGGTCCTAAACCCACTCAGATAGCTTCATCTCCTAATGGTGACAAAGGAGAAAGATATAAAAATAAGAACACTGACAGACATTGCAATTTTCACGATAAAGATGGTCATGATGAGTCCAAATGTTTCAAGAAGATGGCATCTTTAGAAGCAACAATGAAGAAGCACAACATCGATATTGATTCTACTACTTCTTCTTCTCATGGACATACACTTTAGACTTCTAGTTTCTCCTTCAATACAACTTCTACTTCTTCTTATGATGAGTGGCTTATTGATTTTGGAGCATCTTATCATATGGCTAAGGATAAAGACATATTTTTTGCTCTAAATACATGTAACACCAAGAAAGTATTTGTTGGTGATGATAGATATCTTAGTGTTATGGGATCTGGAACAATTCAAGTAGATAATGGTCATTTCAATGATGTATTATGTGTTCCAAGTATTTCTTGCAACCTTCTATCAATATATCAAATCACTCATTCAGGTGAAGGTAAAACCGTAGAGTTTTCACCTTACCAAGTTGTAATCAAGGATCTAAAATATCCTAAGCATGTTCTTGCAACTGGAATTGCTGATGATATTACCAGGTTGTACAAGTTTGACAACTTTGGGTCATCATATTTTTCATCAGTTTTTTCTGGTCATAGATATTACTTGAGCAAACTTTGGCATGAGCGGTTTGGTGATCTAAACTATCGCTCATTGCAGCAACTATGTAATCAACAAATGGTGACTGAACTTCCTCCTGTTTCATGCAGAGAAGGTGTTTGTGCCGGTTGTGTTCTTGACAAATATCATCAAGACAATTTTGAAAAACATGCCTCTTGGCACACCTCATGCCCTTTGCATCTTGTTCACAGTGATTTGTGTGGTCCATGTTCTACTCCTTCTTTTTCTAGGTGCAAGTATTTCTTAACTTTCATTGATGACTTTTCCAGAAGTACTTGGGTTTACTTCTTAAAACTTAAGAGAGAAGTTTTTGACAAGTTTTTGGCCTACAAAGCCCTTGTAGAAAAGAAATTTGTACATCAAATTCAAAGGTTAAGAACATATAATGGAGGCGAATATGTGAACAATAATTTTACAAGTTACTGCACTACACAGGGCATCCAAATGCAACACACTATTCCATATACACCACAAAAAAATGGTGTTGTTGAGAGAATGATCCGAATTTTATGAGCATAACAAAATGAATATAAACTATTATCAAAATATGCTTAACACATAATAACATATATACAATAAAATTGGTTTCTATTCAATAAAGAAATAAGATGAAATTGTAAAATGCAACAGAAAACAAGCTTGCTAGAATGGTGTTGCCTTATCTCTGAGAAGATATGTGATGGTTGCGCTCATTCACAAGAATATGATTACAATGAGACTTTGAAGGAATTTTTAAAATATATAGGAATGCCAAAAACCCTATACATCCAAAAATCTAACCCTAGGAGATGAAGCGCCAAAAGTCATGTGGGCCTCGTTTGGGTAAGTTAGTACATCAACTTCCCAAGGTCATAACTTTTGCATACGATCTCCTTTTTAGCCTCACAATAACCTGTTGGAAAGGTCTATCGGAGGAAAACACATGTTGTTGTTAGACTCTGACTTTGTTTAGAATATAACTATGGTGAGCCCTAAAAACGTTGTTTAGGGCCTCAAAATGGCCCTAGACATTAGGGACCCATAAACTAGGAAAAAAATGCCAAATTGAAAAACTATCAAAATGAACCAGTTGGAATATTAGGGAGGCAAAAAAATCCATCTAGATCAATCCTCCCCCCTTAGGGGAGGATTGATCCTAAGCATGTTCTTGCAACTAGAATTGCTGATGATATTACCAGGTTGTACAAGTTTGACAACTTTGGGTCATCATATTTTTCATCATTTTTTCTGCTCATAGCGATTCCTTGAGCAAACTTTGGCATGAGTAGTTTGGTGATCTAAACTATCGCTCATTGCAACAACTATGTAATCAACAAATGGTGACTAAAATTCCTCTTGTTTCATGCAGAGAAGGCGTTTGTGCCAGTTGTGTTCTCGACAAAGATCATCAGGAAAATTTTTGATAAACGTGCCTCTTGGCACGCCTCATGCCATTTGCAGCTTGTTCACAATGATTTGTGTGGTCCACGTTCTACTCCTTTTTCTAGGTGAAAGTATTTCTTAACTTTCATTGATGACTTTTCCAGACGTACTTGGGTTTACTTCTTAAAACTTAAGAGAGAAGTTTTTGACAAGTTTTTGGCCTACAAAGCCCTTGTAGAAAAGAAATTTGTACATCAAATTCAAAGGTTAAGAACAGATAATGGAGGCGAATATGTGAACAATAATTTTACAAGTTACTGCACTATAGAGGGTATCCAAATGCAACACACTGTTCCATATACACCACAAAAAAATGGTGTTGTTGAGAGAATGATCCAAATTTTATGAGCAAAGTGAAATGAATATAAATTATTATCAAAATATGCTTAACACAAAATAACAGATAGACAATAAAATTGGTTTCTATTCAATAAAGAAATAAGATGAAATTATAAAATGCAATAGAAAACAAGCTTGCTAGAATGGTGTTTCCTTATCTTTGAGAAGATATGTGATGGTAGTGCTCATTCGCAAGAATATGATTACAATGAGGCTCTGAAGGAATTTTTACAATAAACATGAATGCCAAAAACCCTAGACATCCAAAAATCTAACCCTTGGAGATGAAGCACCAAAATTCATGTGGGCCCCATTGGGTAAGTTAGTACATCAACTTCCCGGAGTCGTAACTTTTGCATACGATATCCGTTTTAGCCGCACGATAACCCGTTGGAAAGGTCTATTAGAGGAATACACATGTTGTTGTTAGACTCTGACTTTGGTTAGAATCTAACTGCGGCGAGCCCTAAAAACATTGTTTAGGGCCTTAAAATGGCCTCGAACATCAGGGACCCAGAAACTAGGAAAAATTGCCAAACTAAAAAACTACCAAAATGAACCAGTTGGAATAGGAGGGAGGCAAAAAAAATCTATCTGGATCAATATTATCCCCTTAGGAAGCCATGGTCTCCATTGCATTGAGTGCCCCCATCAGATGAGGAAATTTCTACTGAATTTGGCCCTGGGTGAGCCACTTGCCTTGGTGCAGGAGTTGCCCTGCTTTGATAACTCAATAAAGATGGATCCTTTGCTTCCGAGTTCCCTTGACCTGTTTGTCCGCAATATAATCACTGGATTCATGTTGTATGCAGTTGGAGTTGAGCTATGTTGGTGTCATCTATTCTGCTACCTCTGAGGTGTCCATTAATGGTGGGAAATAAGGTTGAAGGAGATCAACGTTGAACACTAGGTGTAGACCAAGGAAAGGAGGAATGTTGAGCTCAAAACCATTATCACCCATAGCCTTGGTGATGGTGTATGCCCATAAAAGAGTGGGCGAAGCTTCCGATGAGGTCCTGTAAGGTGTTATTTCTGCAAGTGCAACCAAACTTTGTCGCCCACCTAAAACTTATGTGGCACCCGATGTTGATCATGGCGTTGCTTGTACTTGTCATTGGAATTCTATAGGATATCATGAGACTGTTGGCGGATGTGCTAGATCTGCTCAATGAACCAAGTGTCTTTGTCAGCTTTAGTTGGAGCAAGAGATGAGTCAATTGTGGTGACCACAAGGGGTAGTGCAACATCTATGGGACCCAATGGTTGGAATCCCAAACCCACCTGAAAGGGGATGTGGCCGGTTGAGCTACACAAGGCTTTGTTGTAGCTATTCTCAACATATGGAATCATCTCATCCCATGTACGAGGGTGCTTGGAATTATACCTGCACAGCATATGCATGATCATTCGATTTACGACCTCAGTTTGGCCATCTGTTTGGGGGTGGAAGGCTGTGGATTTGGTGAGCTTGGTGTCCAGCAGTGACCAGAGGCTCGACCAGAATGTGCTGAGAAATTGACTGTCCCGATATGAGACAATGGTTTGTGGGATTCCAAAATGTACCCAGACTCGTTCAAAGAATATCTTGCCAGTGGCCTCTGCTGTGATTCTCTTCTTGCATTAGGCTAGAATCACCATCTTAGAAAAGTGATCAACAACCACAAAAACATAGTCATTTCCATGCTTGACGGACGGGAGGTTCGACATGTAGTCTATTGAGATGGATTCCCATGGCCCGTCAGGAGTAGGCATAGGGGTGTACAAGCCCTGTTTCTTAGTGGTTGGTTTGGCAATACCTTAGGCAATGCAAGACCTGATATACTTGCTGACCTCCTGTCAAAGTTTTGGCCAGTAGAAATGTTTCTGCAACATTTCCACTATCTTTTCGACGCTGAAGTGTCCTTCCACCTGACTGTAGTGGAATTCCCAAATCATCTTCGTTCACTCACTTGATGAAACACATATATGACCTAGATAACACAACCCATCCTGAATATGGAAATTAGTGACAATTGTGTTTGCGCCCAACATTTGGTAGGTGGTGGTGAAATCTAGGCCTATCTCATAGAGTTGGGGCCATCCATAGGTCTCATGGATGCAAGAGTCTAGCATCGTGGTGAGTGTCGTGACTGGCGGTCTGCTGAAGAAATCAATGGTGTGGTTGGTGCTTCCTATTTTATACTTGATGTTGAGGTGGAATTGCTGCAAGTATGTGGACCACTTATGATGGCGGTCATTCTACAATTTTCCTTGTGTCTGCATGAACTGTAGTGGCTTATGATCAGTGTGGATAACTGTCTCCTTCCCAAGAATGTATTGTCTCCACTGGTGACAGGCTTGCATAATGGAGTACATTTCTTTATCATGATTAAGGTAATTATGGATATCATCTGATAGTGTCTCACTATGATAGGCCACATGGTGTCTGTGCTGAGTGAGAATGACACCCACAACATAGTCTGAAGCATCTGTCTTGATCTCAAAGGGTTGTTGCAGGTTCGATAGTGAAAGTACTGGGGATGAACACAAGAGATGATTCAAATCATCAAATGCTTGTTGTTGGGACTAGGCCCACACAAATTTCTCCTTACCACCACCCCTGGTTACTTCGCTGAGGGCACATGCAATATGGGAGAATCCCAACACGAACCTGCGATAGAAATTGGCAACACCCAAGAAGCTCCGAAGCTCAGTGAGTGTGGTTGGGGATGGTCATTCTTGGATGAATTGGATCTTGGATGGATTCACATGTACGCCATGCTGATAAATGATGTAGCCTAGGTGATGGACCTTGTCCATGCCGAAGGATCATTTTTCCAATTTGGTGTATAGCTTGTGCTGCCGCAGGGTGTGCAAAACTTGTTGAATATGTTGCAAGTGTTCTGCCCAAGTCTTGTTGTAAATGAGAATTTCATCTAGATACACCATTACAAAATTATTGGTGAATGGTCGCAGGATATCGTCCATCATCCTCATGAAAGTGGCTATAGCATTTATCAAACCAAAGGGCATGAACAACCATTCAAAAATACCTTCCTTTGACTTGAAGGCGTTCTTCCATACATATGTCTATTCTATCGAGAGCTACTGATAGCCATAGTTTAGATCAATCTTAATGAAGTATTTGACCCCCATGAGATGATCAAGGAGGTCGTCGATTCGGGGAATTGGGTACCGGTTTCTGATTGTGATTTTATTCATGGCCGATAATCAATTCAGAGTTTCCAGGTTCCATCTTTATTCTGTACCAACACGATTGGGCTCTCGCAAGGTGATGAGATGGGATGGATGTGCCCCTTGTGGATCAGTTCTTGGATCTGCCGCTTGATCTCCTCATTCTCTAATAGAGAGCGGCGGTAGACTGGCCCATTTGGAAACAATGCACCATGGTTCAGATCGATGGGGTTCTTGACCTGACAATGCAGAGGTACCTCGGTAGGTGAGGAGAATATATATGAGTATTATTCCATGACCTTATCCACTTTCTTATGCTATGTGGAGAGTTCCACCGTGGAGACCTTGAACGTGGCTGTAAACTTTTGCTCATTTTGAGAGAGAATCACGAAGAAGACAAACTTCCTTTTCTGAGAGATAACCTTCTTACATTGCTTGGTAGAGATCAAGATAATAACACTAGGTTGTACTACCTCGGGTATCCTGTATAATTTCTTGTTCAAAGTAATAATAAAACTGCAAGGCCTAGACTCGTATACAACATGGTGTTTCCATAAATATGGTTGGCCCAAAAGAAAATTACAAACTTAGAGAGGGGAAATATCACACAATACTTCATCTTTGAAGGGTTTGATGTCGTATGACATGTGACCTTGTTGGATGAAACATATGTCGATTCCTTAGCAGAGCCATCCGATGGTGTAGGGCTGCGGGTGTGGAGTTTTCAGCAAGGCTAGTCGCTTGAAAAACTCTACTGAGATGAGGTTCTTATGGCTACCACTATCAACGATGAATTGCAGTGGGGTACCCTTCACCCACATCTGTGAATGAAAAATGCACTCACCTTCCTCTGCCTCTTTGGTTCACCGCACTGGATCTTGGTGGTAGCAATGGTAGCACTGGTTTCTGTGTCAATGATACATCTCCCCCTTTCTAGCTCTGACTCAAAATCGGAACCCGCATCTGATTCATATGCTTTCACCTCAGCCACCAATGACTGATTTGAGTGACAATCAACAATGTTATGTCAGGGGATCTTATGGAAGTCACACCACTTTCCAGTATCTTTCTTTTTCTTTTCGGTGTCATTCTTTGCTTGCAGACTGTACTAGTTGTCCTGAGGAGATTCGTCTTTTCTCTGTCCTTTGTTCTGCGGGTTGGGGCCGCCCTTTCCTGGATTTTTCTGTGAGGGGTTCCCAGGTCCAAATTGCCGCATATTTTTTTTGAGCTTCTGCTCGATTTTGACGACATATCGATAGGCCGCGCCCAAGGATGAGATATACAAAAACTCCATTTCGGCCTGGATGTATCTATACAGACCACTGCGATACTCAATCATAAGATTTCACTTAGAATATTTGATACCCATATTGGTTCGCAAGGTATGGAATATATTTGTGAACTTAGGCACTGCTTGGTCTCTTTCCTGCCGCAGTGTGGTCCATTTTTTGTACAACTCGTCATAACTTCCAAAAGGGTAGTATTATTCCTTAATAGCATCCCTGAAGGACTCCCAGGTGACTGTGATTGTAAATAATTAGGGTTCCTCTATTTCCTTTTTCTCACATAAATTTTCCCACCAATATTTGACATGGGGAACGACTTTGAGGAGCACAAAAGTAATCTTATCTCTATTCGAGAAGTTATGGAAAGAGAAATACCCTTCTAGCAGATTCAACCATTTATCTACAACATCGACATCTATATAACCTTCAAATATAGGAATATCTAACTTGATTTGTACCTTGAAGGGGGTGACACCTCCATTTGAGGAAGATGCGTCGCCTGTTGGTAGCGGCCAAAGGATTTGCGCAAAACTATCCATCATCTCGTTCCTTTTTTGCGTGAGGGCTTCCTTGATCAAAATTTTGAAGGTATATCCTATCCCATCATATTTATTTTCTCCCACCATGAGAGGTCTCTTGGGCGTGCGAGAGATTTTTTCCTTAATAGAAACAAGCTTGAGACCCAATTCTTTGTACCCTGACCTCATTGGGGACATGCATTAAGAACGACAAGGAGAAGACCGCTCTGATACCAGTGATCCAAATTTTATGAGTAGAACGAAATGAATGCAGATTATTATCAAAATATTCTTAACATAAAATAACATATATACAATAAAACAGGTTTCTATTAAATAAGGAAATAATATGAAACTATAAAATGCAGCGGAAAACAAGCTTGCTCGAATGGTGGTGGCTTATCTCTGAGAAGAGATGTGACGACTTATATCATTCACAATAAGATGATTACAATGAGGCTTTGAAGGCATTTTTACAATAAACAAGAATGTAAAAAATCCTAGACATCCAAAAACCTAACCCTAGGAGATGAAGCGCCAAAAGTAATGTGGGCCCTGTTTGGATAAGTTAGTACATCAACTTCCTAGGGTCGTAACTTTTGCATAAGATATATGTTTTAGGTGCACGATAGCCCGTTGGAAATTTCTATCTGAGGACTACAAATGTTGCCATCCCACTATATCTATGTAAAATTTTTGACTATGGCGAGCCCTAAAAACGTTGTTTAGGGCCTCAAAATGACCCCAGAAGTCAGGGACCCGAAAACTAGGAAAAAACTACCAAACTGGAAAAATACCAAAATGATCCAGTTGGAATAGGTGGGAGGCCACCGACGTCCATATGGATTAGAGAAATAACCGCACATTAAAAGAAATGGCTAATTGTATGATCCAATCTAAGGTATTAAATCTAAAGTATTGGGCGAAAGCCATCAACTGTGCAAATTACATAGTAAATCACACTCCCACAAAGGCTCTTAAATGTATAACACCAGAAGAAGCTTGGAAAAAAATTAAACCATATGTAAGTCACTTCTGTGTATTTGGCAGTATAGCATGGGCTCACATTCCTGATGAGAAAAGGAAATCATTTCAACCTAAAAGTGAGAAGTGTATATTTGTTGGTTATTCTGAAGATGTCAAAGGTTATAGACTTCTTCAACCACATTGTAATGAAATTATTATTAGAAGAGATGTTAAATTTGATGAAAATATCTTGGTATGTGATCCTAATTCGACGATTGTGCCTTATTCGGCCCATGAGCCATCTTCGATGTTTGTGCCTTCTTCGGCCTGCAAGCCATCTTCGACGTTTGTGACTTCTTATGTTCCTGTTCTAGTTTCTTCTTCAGATGATGATAGTGAGGATGAAAATACACCTCCTCCTACTCACCTTCATCCAAATGAGTCCTTTGAACCTGAATCAACAACAACTCCACTGCTTCCTAGATGGGTCCATTCAACACGAGAAGCAGTTGGTGATCTTGTTGGTGATCCTTCAGATCAACGTCATACATGTTCATAGTTCCAGTGAGCCTCTTATATTTTGGCTTAAGTTTCAGAGACTCATGATCCAGAGACATTTGCAGAAGCTTAAGGTCATGTAGATTGGGATGCAACAATGAATGAAGAGTATTGTTCTTTAATGGAAAACGATACTTGGGATATTGTACCTCTTCCAAAAGGAAGAAAACTTTTCAGATGTAACTTGTGGTACATTTCAGTTCGGGATACATTATAGTTCAGGAGGGACTCCTTTATTGTTGGTTTCACTGATTCAGATTGGGTCTACTGGAGGTTATGTTTTCAGCCTTGGTTCAAGACATGTCACTTGGGCCTGTGAGAAACAACAAGATATTTCACTTTCTTCACCAGAAGTAGAGTAACGAGCAATGGTAAATGCAAGTTAGGAAGCCTTATGGTTTTGACAAATTCTTTCATAGTTTGGACTCTAGCAGTAGCATATGACTAGCCTTTGGTGTGACAATCAGAGTGCCATCAAGATCACCAAAGACCCAGTTCAACATAAACACAACAAACACATCGAGCTACACATGCACTTCATCAGAAAGATCATTCATAATTCTGTTTTTTCCTACAGAGGATCAATTTGCAGACATTTTCACAAAGTCTCTTATAGAAGTGAAGTTTTCCAAACTTCAATTTATGTTAGGAGTTCATGAAGTTGTCATTAAGGGGGGATAGGCTCTAGTACCTCCTTCCTTCTCCTATTGTGTCACTATTGTAAATCCTTCAATCCTATCCCAAGTTTTTCTTAGGATATTTAGACACTTAGGAGTTAGTTAATATATACTTAGTCTAATGTGTCGTTAGGTAAAAGTGTGTTTCTTTAGTATGCATTAGTATGTATTTGTAATTAGGAAATACAATGGTCATGATATGTTCCCGACATAGAGTGATCCGACGATTCATATTCTCCTCGATCTTAAAATCCATTGATTCGTAGATTAACACCTGATTGGTCCATGATCTCTATTTAAAGAGCATGGAGGGTCATTTGTCGATGATCGATTGTGAGAAAATATCTTGTAAAATATTTCTATAATCTTTTTCTTTTGCATTAATAAACTGCTCCAAGTGGCCGCGTTGGCTGGGGCCGTGGATGTTTCCCCGTAGGGGTTTTACCACGTCAAAACAACAGTGTCTTGATATTTGATCTGGTTGTGTGAGTGGTTACTGAAGGTGTGATTCCTCTATTGGAATACCTGTGTTGTCGAAGAATAAACTAAAGATATTAGCTAGTGTGGCCATCAAAATTCCATTTCTCTGCTTTTGGTGTTGGTGCATTTAAGTCCAATGGTTCTGGATCCATTATAGGAGATGAGGCTACTTTAGACTCCTTTTTTGCTTCATAATATGGTGATGATTTGGCTCCTTTCCAAGGTCATAATCTCATTTCTTCAATATATTGGCGGAGGGCATTGCATTCATCATTCAATTATGAAATTTATTTCCTTTGCTTCATGGATTCCTCTAACACTGTGAGAAAGTGGGACATAATTCCATTAAATCTAAACTGAAGAGTGAAACATGAATTGCGAGTGTCTTCCAATTTTCCTTCAAGCCGCTCAATTTTCTATGCCTAATTTCTTGAGTGTCGATATGCCATTGACGTTGTCTGGGTCCTGAATTCCTGAAGGAGAGAACCAAGAAACGATGCAGAGACAATAAGCATAAGGGATTCAACAACACCCGAACAAATGAATTTGGCCATATTGCATCTCCTACAAATTCTAAATTCCACCCACACAAAAGTTGTTTCGCTGCCATATTTTTTTACCACCTTATAGAAGCTATGGTCAAACTACAAGTACTTCTTCCCATCCCACATTTAAGAGAAAAATAATGCAAGCTAATAGAAAAAATTGCTTCCTCCGAGTGAAGTTATAGTGGCTTGGTGGGAATGAATGTCGAGTACATGTTGATGGAGGTGTGATGAGAGATTGACATGTGCTAGCATTGGAATGATTTGCATGCCATATTATTGTATGATGACCCTTTGGTAGAATTATGTGATGTACTCTTGGAGAGGGGCGGGACCTGCCCTCATTTTTTATTAAAATTTATGAGAATAATTATAAAGAGGACAATAGATAATGGCCCAACCAACTGAGAGAAGAACCAAGAACATGCCCAAATGGGATAGAACTTTGAATTTTTTCATGTCATGGGATGAATTCTATGGAGTGTGCACCATTAACTGAGAGAACTCATTCCTGGAGTTAGATAGCTTGATTGGATTGAGCATAAGCCTCCTTTTTATTGTCTCTTAACATGTGGAAGAAACTAATAGTGTCAAAAGACTGAATTTCAAGGTGAATTTTTCATATGATAGCACACAGATGAATATGTTTTGGGATGGAAAGAAATATTGCATGCTTGATTACCAATTTGGAATCAGCTATCACTGTGAGATCAAGGATACCTTGTTCCTTCTTCAATTTCAAACCATGGAATATCGCATAGGTCTATGCTTGATTGTTTGTGGAGTTGCCAATGTTCCATGCATATGTTAATTTCATGTTTCCTCCTGGGTCATAAATCACCCCTCTCACACTTGTCGCCTTGACTGATGAACAAATTTAAAACATGACACTTTTGATATTAAAAACAAAGTTATTTTCATTTAAAAATTAGCAGTGTTGTTTATAGGAATATGCACATTGGTGTGATATTTGTGCACAATGTGCATTACTAACCATGGAAGCATTTTTTTAAAAGAAAATTGAAAACTACCATGCTTGGGATCCAATATTATGACCGGTCCCACTGAAATGGATAGCAAATGCCCCTTATATAATAAAATAAATCCTAACAAAATATATTTCTTAAAAAAAATCATTGTGAAATATAAAGAGGGAAGCCAAGAGAAACAACAGGGAATCTAGGGCTTCCAATACTGGAGGTTGTTCTATGGAACCCTTTTATTTTTTTGAGTTGCACTGAAAATTGCTTGAATCAAATAGGGAAAGGATTGAGGTGATCAATAGAATGAAATCATATACCTAAAATTTCTCCTTTGCAAATTTGTATGTGTCCTACGATGATCCCTTTCAAATTTGGCTCTTCAAAAAGAATATACCCACTCCAAAACCTTTGTTGGTAAATATCTCTTGCACAAATATACCCTCTAAATTTTGGCAAAATAACGAAACAATGATTAAGGTTTTGATTTATAAACACATACATTTAGAAAAAATGAAATTCTTGCTCATTTTTTCATTGTATATTTTGGTGCATTGATGATAAATATGCACACTATTTTTTTTGTAACTTACTTTTTTGGTGCACTATACATTTCATATCACAACGATGTAGTTTTTTACATAAAACACACCGACAAAGAATATAATTCAAAAATAGAAATTAAAACATCTGTATTTAAATTTTGAGAAGGTTTTGTTTTGTAGAAACAATAACAGAGGTCACTCTTCAGTGCCTTTTTTAATTTAGTGCATCGAAGTGTTTTGTATATGCTGAAGCACCAGGGTGTTAGAATATAATTAGGTGCACTATTAACTTTTAAAAGTCATTCAAAATTTTGTTTAATGTTAGATTGTTTTATGCTTCCATAACTTTATTTTAAGAATTTATTTACCTATTGATAATTGTTTTGGCTCAAATGCAAGAAAACAAGTTTAGAATATCAAATGGCCAATTCTTTAGATTCCATTTCATTGCAAGTTCTTCAAGCTCTCCCCTTCCTTTTGATTTAAGTGCATATTTTATTTATAATTCATTAAATTTATGTTATGCATGCACGTGCACTTGAATATTTGTTTATTGAATTTTGTAGGATCACGATTCATGATTGAGTTCAGATGCGAAAGATATTCCACCAGTCCAAAAATGTTGCAAGCTCTTATCAGGAGAAAGATATCACAAGTAGATAATTGATGAAAATGAATAGCTCCTTTACCCTGCCAATTGTAACATGCCATGTTCAAGTAAATATCCTAGTTCAACGACATTACACCATGAACTATATCTCTTTTATGACGCCCCAATAGTATGTGGTTGTTTAAAATGTAAAGGGTTGAAGGAGAATCATCAATATGTCACATTATCCCATTATATTAATGATCAAATACCCAAAGTTGACAGCTTAATACCTCTCACTACAGTTAAGAATCCAATAAGTGATATGGAAAAGACATGTAGGAACACTTCCATATCCTCTTTTTTCGAAAATTTGGAAGCTAGATAAACTAAGCTTCATCTTAAATTGAACAAACCATCTCCATATATTGAGTCAAAGGAGAGTTATAATGAACCAAAGTATGATATCAATAATACCCAAAACATCTATGTTAGGAGATCCAAAAAGTGTATGAGCTGAGAGAAAAAATGTCCAAGTACACACGAAAGTTGGTTCAATTGTTGGAAGGTAGCAATGACTTCCCTATTCCTATCCATATGCAAAGTAAATACCAAACCTATTAAAACCAAGATTTTTTTGGTGCTTGGTCATCTTCCATGATCGTGCCTCATGTTGGAACCAAATTCTCTTTTTGTGGTAACAATTATATGATTTCCGAGTCTAAAATAGATGTTGCAAATGTTGGTTTGTTCATCCTTTCACATGTATCGTTTCCTCCCAAACAATCAATAGAACTTGTGCCATTTTGCGGTACTCTTTATAGTCAGTCTAATTACTTGAATATTGTTAAATACAAACATAGCATTTCCATGTATAGTATGCGCATGAAAAATTATGCTTTTAGAAACTTTAATAGAGAAAACATTTTGTATATCGATCGTAATCCACAAACTCATGGGAAAATTGAAGGGTCCATAAATATTTGTGAGCCCTCATTATATAGTGTAAATTGTTCCTTTGAGGAACACTCCAATGAAAAATAGTTCTTTATGAAAAGGAAGGTATCTTGATTTGTTGTTGTGCATAAAATACATAGTTTGTCTCATGGAGATAAGTTTTTAAGAAACTATAACTTTCGTAGACCGCCAACCACTCGTCAAAATGTTTTTGCATTGGGTCTACCTTTAGACGTCTCCTTAGGGCGTAAGAAAAAGATGAATGAGAAATTGTATTTTTGGATTTTGAATGGAACTAATGTAAATGCATTGATTAATTCCACATTTGTTTTATAAAGTGGTTGGTTGCATGTTTATTATTGGGAAAATTTTTTTCATGCTTCTAATAAATGCATTATGTTACTAATATTATCAATGTAATGTTCAATATTTTTACAATTAGGATTTTGACAACAAGCGACTTGTCTACCATTGCACGCCACTATGATGTCAAATCAAGATCTTTATATTAAATGAGCACAACTTGAAGAGGAAGAATACCAAGCATCATTGAATCAACCATCTATTCAATTCCCAGTATCTCCCAAGTCACCAATTCAAAACCTCTACAGTAACACTAGTTATTCACATGTTGGGGCTGAAGGAAATGATATAGAGGTTTCTATGGATGATTTCTTATAGGATACTCAATACATGGAGGGAATGTTGTTACATGCATCCCAACAAACTGAACTAGGGGGTGACGTTGATATCGTCGATACCTTCTTCAAAATCTTGAAATCTACTTCCACCACCCCTCTCTTTCAATAGGGGTCAAGGTCTACCCAAGTAGGGAAAAAATGTTACTGTAGAACTTGAAAGAAATATATGGTATGTAAGACACATTTTTCTCGACACTTTTGAGGTAACTAACCATTAATTCCTCTAATTTTTAAAGGAATCTTGTCACACAGTGAAGGAATAAAGTGGTTGATTTTATGCATGCTTAATGACAAAGTACATTTCTATTTCCCACTAATTTCAAGTTACTCAAAGATAAGGTACTTTTGAGTGATAATGTCTTACCCGATAGTTGTGTAGAGGAAAAGAAAATGTTGGGTGTTTAGTATATATCATACCATGCATGTCTGAATGATTGTATTATATATAGAGACGAATATTTGAACAAAGAGATATGTCCAAAATTTGGTCATGAAAGGTGCCAGAAATTAAAAAACAATGGTAAGGAACATGGTCCTCCTCATAATATATTGAGGCACATGCCTATAATTCCAAGGATTCAAAGGCTCTTTTAATGAAAACAATTAGTTGTGTTGTAGGGGTGGCATACCTCACATAGAAGTGAGCTAGGAGTTATGCGAATCCCAGTAGATTCAATAACCCTGAAGCATATAGAGGACACATGGCTTGATAAATTCAAGGATGAATTATTGAGCCTACGATTGAGGATAAACATGGATGGATTTAACCCCTATTCCCTCCAAAACACCAACTATTCTATCTGGCCAGTGGTAGTGACCAATAAAAGTACCCCCCCCCCCCCATGGTTGTTTGTGAAGAATGAAAATCTTATTCTAGCTCTTATAGTCTCCGGTAGAAGACAAGTAATGGTAATGGATGCCTACCTGTAACATCCTCATTTTCAAACCCCAAACTAGTGATGTATATTGTAAATGTAATGTATGGATGAAGGCCAAGCGATGTAATATGTAAATGATATAAATTAAATATATATAAATAAAATGTATTTCTAACTGAAGATGGACACAAATGGATATTTGAAGTCCTAGTTTCCACAAGAGAGGGAATGGGTCCAAGTGGGAGAGTTTACACATGTCTATTAAACCCAAACCATTTTCTTTATAATTATCCTTACCACGAACCTTCCATTTTCTGATTGAGTGATTCCAAATCCCATCATTGAATTCATGTAAGAGGGTGGGTGTGAGAAGTCACATCCTGTAGTTGTTGAGAGCATGAATGGTGGAGTACAATCAGCTTGGGGAATATTGTAAGTCAAGAAAGCAAGAGAAAGAGAGGAACACTTTGTATGGGTAGAGGGGGAATGATTAGACATTCACATTTTTTGAATGAAAAGATGATTTACATGGATATTTTTGGACAACAAGAGAGTTGGGAGTGTTGAATCTTGAAGACATACATAATGGGAATGTATGGTAGCTATTTGGATCTATAATTTCATGGGAAGATAGGTTGTGGGCATGTGAGCAACATTCTATTTGAAAATTGTCAAGAGAAGCAAGTACTTTGTTTTTGTGCAAATTCATGTTGCAATTGTAGAATTCCTAAGGTACCAGTAGAGAAATTTCTTGTCAAACCTATGTTGGAAGCCCTATTGGGGAGTGGGAAAGGCTACGCGACTATGATCAGTGGAAGGGGAGTAGATTGTGGGGAAGAAATCTGGTATATTGGAATTATTTGTGGGAATTGACTCTTGAGAGGGGGACATTGGCCATCCTTAGGGACCACTATCTCTTGTGGATTCATAGCCACAACTCGGGGGTGACTTGGTGTTGAGAATTGGAAAAAAAATTCTATGGTTGGGAGGATTGTTCATCCTCTGCAATGAGTTGCATATTTAATAATATTAGTTTTCTTACTTCTTGTATTTATTTATGTGAAATGTTGATATAATTGTTGTGTGTTTTACTTTGAGTTATTTTGGTTAATGCTAGTTGTTGTGAGTAGAATGATGCATTCAAATCTCTATTTTTTTGGTTGAATGTTGTTCTATGCATTTAGTTGTTGCTATGCATATTTAATCAATTGCATTTATGTTTTTAATTAGCATGGACCATTGTATAATCTTGAATTTCATGGTGTTTGTTTCATTTCCGCATTTAGAATTGGTATCATATTTTTTTTATTGGGTCATTTTAGTAGTAGCGTGGCCCAGCTTGGGGCTGGGTGCGTTACACTACCTCCAACCATTGGTCGATGAATTTAAGAAATTATGGGAAGGGATACAAGTATATGATGTATCAATACCCATACCAATGGTGAGGTCTTTTACGTTGTATGGAATATGTGCGTACACCACACATGATTGTTTAGGACTAGGAGTTTGCTTTGGTAGGAATGCTGATTGATTTTTTTATATCTGTAATGTAATTTGGCATCCTTAATTCAGTGCAACTATCTTTCTAAAATTAACATTTTCTGCATAGAATAACAATGTAGGTCTTGTAACAAAAGGGTATCAATGATGTAAATGTTGTGGACCTTGTATAAAGTCTAGTTGGTCCAACCACCTATGAAATCCAGTGTATGACTCATCGAGGGTATTCCTCCCATAATACCACCCTTATAGAAGATTTACGTTTGCTTTCAATGGTAAACCAGAGAGAACCCAGAGACCTGAAACAATGACACCAACATATTCGATCATGGCATATGACACATATAAGGAGAAGGAAATGGAAGAATTGTTTGATTCCAATGGAAAACCTATGTTCA
Source organism: Picea engelmannii (assembly GCA_009831015.1). NCBI lineage: Eukaryota > Viridiplantae > Streptophyta > Pinopsida > Pinales > Pinaceae > Picea > Picea engelmannii. The sequence goes on from ML776638.1 coordinate 1,729,352, forward strand.
ATGATCTTAAATGTTTTGACACATATGTTGAGAAAATTGCCATTGGGATGAAAAGGAAATATGTAGTTTATGAGAATCCATATTGGGAGCATCTTAAGATTACCCACTTACTAGATCACATGCATATATTAAAAAATGTGTCATCTTGGTTGTTATGAGAGACATTATTTATTTGAATACTAAAAATAAAAAATTTCCAAGAAAAGAAAGTAGAGGAGAAGATGGTCCCTCTTTTTCTTTTAAAGAAGGTGACGTCGCATGAATTTTGAAGAAAAATGATATTTCTATGGAGAAGGATTTTATATTGGATGCGAAGGTAGATTCTTTATATTGGTAGACTCTATGATATTTATTCACTGTAGAAGGGAATTTGTCAAGGTTGAAATCACATGACCATATAAACCTACTAAGGGAATATATTTCAAATACATTATTCTTATTCTATAGTGTTAGTAAAACATACTATGCACTCACACTTTTATGGAAATTAACAATGTGTGTGCCTATTTTGTAGTGTCATCGTCCTTTGCTCATGTGTGGTTGTATGAACCATCACTTTTCCCAGGACTTGTGAGGTGCCATATTTAAATTATCTACATTTGTATGTTGGATCACATCAAAGGAGATTTGTATGGATATAATTCCATCGTGGTGTAGAGAGATAACTAATATTGTTTGTATGTTTGAGAAGGAACTGCCCATGATTTTAATGGACTTGCAAGTCCATATTCTAATTCACCTACTTGATGAGGTTGAATTACCTAGGGTTCTTTTATGTCATTGGATGTTCTTATTAAAGAGGTACATGAAAAAATTGAAGTGGTTTGTTCGGAAAAGGGAAAAACTAGAGGGCTCTATGGCAGAGGGGTACATAACATATCATTCGTTCTATTATTTTAGTGAGTACATCAAACAAATTGACAAAACACTAGGGGAATTGGTTTGTAATGACCAACGAGATGAGGAAAAAATGGAAGGGGAGATACTCTAAATGATTGGAAAAAGGCGCATGATAAAGATTAATTCACTTATATTTTTTCAAATTTGTACATAAAAACTATTTACAATGAACTTGATAATATATATTTGATCTCATACTATTCGTTTTGAATTTTTGTATACATCCATGGATTCATAAATTGATTCCATCAATAAATTCATTCTTTACAATGCAGAGGCAATGCAACCATGGGTCATTTTGTATGAAGAGAAAAGAAGGAAATGGGACAGTGACTGGAAAACATTGAGACGATTAAATGGTAGAAGCATTCCTTATCCTGATAATTTAAAGAAGATATTCCAAAAATATGTCCCAACCGTTGGGTGGATGACCATATTACAGAGAAATATGGCATGTTCGTTTGTTACCCATGTGGAGAAGAGATATATGCACCAAACATAGGGATAGAGTTCAACAACTCTATAATAAACTCTCTAAGTGTCAGAGTCAATTTATAATATTACACATTTGAATTGTAACATGTATTATGTTTTTATTAATGCTAAGGTTATTAGACACATGACATCATCCTTTGTTCAAATTTTTACAGGTGCATTTGTTCCCATTTATTAGGGCATATGGGCATGATTTTCAGACTAAGGATGTCAATGATGGACACATCACACAATATTGTGTAGTGGAGGTCGAGTTCAACCAATCTAGTCGTGCTATACACCATGATCAAAACCTAATAGAGGGAAATTTAGGTTACATTGGAAAGATGCAAGAGATCATGCAAGTGGACTTCCCATCTTTTCAATGTGTTATTTTTAGTTGCAAGTGGTGGGATACCTTCGACCATATAAATGTAAAGGAAGATTGTGATAGTGGTCTAATATGTATGAACTCTAAAAAAATGTGGGTTGAAACTAAGCATCCTTATGTTTTCCCAAAACACTGCAACGAAGTATTTTTTCACCAAGATGTGTTGGATGGCGATTGGTGGTTTGTACTGAGACATGATCCAATATCAACAACTATTTTTGAGAACAACAATATTATAATTCCAAGCATGGAAGATAATCAGGATGATGGAAATGAAGAGTGATATGTAAATACTTTGTTTCAACATTTATATTGTGGATGTGTAATTTTATTATGGGTATCTAGATTCTATAATTGATCAATTATGTTTTTTTCTTCATTTTATAATGTTGGATATGAAAAGTTAACAACCATTTACAACCATCATATTGAAAATACATTAAATAGTACAAGCATAAAATTTGGTTTTGATATATTTTTATTGTTGCATGCATTGTTTATTATAACAAATTTATTTTTTATAATATTAAAATGTGTTTATGTTACATTTTGAATTAGTAAGCATTAATTAAGATATAAAAAGTTGACAACGTATTCGTATAATACAATAACAAAGATATATTTTAACATATATTTTATTTTTTAAAAATGATGATATTAAAAAATCAAACTTTAATTTTTTTATTGTTTGAAAAATTCAAATTTAAAATAAATATATACTTACTTTTATGGAATTTCTAAGGGAAATTCCAACAAAATAACTTCTTGCAACATCTATGAGTTGTAGAATCACACTTGTGGTGTTGGCATTACCAACATGGATTGAAATTCCCAACCTTAACTAGTGCAACTATCATGGCCTTCACCTATTCCACTCCATCCTTTAGTTTTCTAAACATATAAACTTATATTAATCATTCTTTTTACATTCTACACGAAATACATGTTAATATAGGAAGGAAATGGAAATTCTAAAAGAGACTTTTCTAGAGCCTAGTCACAATTAAGGAAATTTTTATTATGTATTAATTTTTCATCGATAAAGTAATAATCCAACTTTTACTATCCAAGTTCTGACCATGGAAAACAAAGATTTCTATCTTAAAAAACACAAGGAAACCATCATATAACTCATGGATAATTAATACGCTTACAAAAAGAAGTGGCAAGCGATAACAAAATCACCAAAGCATTACAATGCATGCTAATGCAACAATAAAATCTTTTTGTTTATTGCAAATATATTGATGCATCTACACCCATGTTAGATACAATCATTACATCAAATATGGGGACTAAGTCCCATAACATCTACACATGGACTTTTGTTTATTTTATTTTTTGAGTTTTATTAATATATATATATATATATATATATATATATATATATATATATATTTGATTTATTATTCTTTTAACCTTAATAAATTAATTATTTTCTTCACTAACCAAATCTAATACTTACATTTCCTTATTAGGAGATTCATAAAGTTGGTGGTAGAGCAAAAAATCATAAAGTCAATTTGACTTCTAAAGTTTAGAGAGGTATACATACCCTAGCCCCCTCTAGATTTGAACTTGTGACCTCCTAGGAGGAAACACATGTTCTTAACCATTAGGCCTACTCAGACTATATAAACTAATATATTATTTATATTTGACAATTTAAACTTAATCAAATAAATTTAGTATATTATAATAGTTGAATTATATAAATGAGTAAAATATTTGGAAAAATAAAATATAGTAATTGTGGTTTTAGTAAACAATTATATTATAGCTTTGCCTTGTAATCTTTGAATAATAAAAATTAATAAAAGAACATTATTATTACAACATCATTATTATTAGTGAATAATTATATCATAAATTTATTATTACAATGTATGAAAAAAGACATAATTATTTAAATCACAATCATTTCAGTCATCATATTTATGTATTTTTGTTTGTAAACATATTTATTCAACACATTGTATCTTGCTGGACAACACACAATTCACCTTGAAGAAGTGGTAAACATATATGGAATTAATGGTTATAAGTTTTTGCAATCGTGATCCAAATTAAACGATTTCATAAAACTGAAGTTAAACATTATATAAAATATCTAAATTTAAATGAGTGATACATCTCAAATTTAATTTAAAAACAGAGAATTTGTTAGCGTACTCATAATACATTTTATAAATCAAGCAACAACATCAACATGATATGAAAAAACATAATATACATGATATATATATACATCTCGTCAAAATAAATAAACATGTCATATATAGATCTCAAGTCAAATATAGAACAATAAATATACATCTCAAGTACCACTACTGGCTAGGTCCACCACTAGAGATAGAGACATCAATACCTCTGCTACTGGAGGTAGAGGGTATATCAATACCCATGTCAAATAAAAATGATGAAAGTAGAGTTTGATACATCTCTCCACCAAGATCATGTGGAGGAGGAGGAAGATCAATGGATGGTGTAGATAGTGACACATGTGGAGGAGGAGGAGGATGGGTGGATGGTGCAGTTGGTGACACACGTGGAGGAGGAGGAGGATGGGTGGATGGTGCAGTTGGTGACACATGTGGAAGAGGATGAGGAGGATCGATGAATGGTGCAGTTGGTGACACATCATATGTAGGATGAGGAGGATCAGTGGAATATGGTACAAATGGTGACACATGTGGAGAAGGAGGAGGAGGATCACCAATACATGGTGTAGTTGGTTACACATGTGGAGGAGGATGACTAGGTGGTAAAGTGGATGTCGGTCAATCTAGTGGAGGACTAAGTGGTGGAGAATCATGTAGTGGAGGATCATGAGCATCATCCTCATAAAATGATCTAGATGAAGTGGAATGAGTAGCATCCTTTAACCTCTGGATAAGGTTGAGGGTATCAAAAACATGACGCATGAGTAACATCATGTCACGAGGAAGGGTTGACCATATCACAAATAGCTCTAGTAATCATAATATCTCTCTAATGTGTACATGTGCCACCATGGGTGCCACTCACTGCATGGAAATTAGAGCACATGTGTGATATTCCACCTCAATTTTTACTCTATGATCCAACCTATATGGCATGTTGGGTCTATGTACTAAATGATTATCAACTACCTCATCCATATCCTCATCATTTTGGGGAGGCTCGTTCCCAACATATGTGTCAATATATGCAAAACAATAGACAATAATAATTGGATAATTGAAACAAAATGTTAAAATAAATTACATGTGCATTAAATAAGAAAAAAATGCAACTAGATTTATCAAAACATAACAATAATATTACCTTTGTCATCTAGTGGCTCATGTATAGTAAATAGTATATTTAAACATCCTCTCCAATCTATTCCCATGAATGAGTATCATATAATATTGATGATAGGATTTTCCTCTCTAGACACAAAAATCACACATCTCTCTATCGATCAGAGTACATGGCCACTTCTCCTAGCCCCTCTTGGGAAACAACTACCCCCACATTTGCATACGCGCATTAGTCATAGGCCTAGGAGGGAAGCGGGTTAATTCTATTCGAGTGACATGAAACCTCTCAAAAATTAATGTAAACAACTCAGGTGCAAATGGAAAGAATAACCTAGGCTTCCATAAAAATAGAGCAACAATGATCTCATGTGAAACAAAACTAGTGCAAAAACATATCCGACCACTTAATCAATCAGGGCCTCTAAACTAAACTATACACATAGTACATCAATGAGAAAATAATGTGCTACCATAAGAGGTAAAGTGTGTTAGTGTTGTAAAAATAAGAGATATCCACTTAACCTCCTCTGCACCAAATGCATGTATCTGCAACTAACCACCACCAACCTATAAGTCTATAGTGTGCACAATGTCCGCACTAACCACCAACAACCTGGAAGTTCATAGTTGGAACAATGTTTGCACTAACATATATCTACACATATGCTAGCTGATTATCTCTTGCAATGACAAGAGGTAGATCAAGGAATTGGGGCCAAACCTCCCCCCTCCTAGATAACCCTATGATGAAATAAATATTATCCTCTATGGGATGATACCATAGATAGGGACTGACCCTGAATTCCTACTAACCATGATGCTAACAATGGATAAACTTCTATAAAAATGAAGAGTTCCCCTCTAAGAGATGTAGCCTCCCCATAAAACTTGAGGAGACCAACATCCTCAAAAGGAAATGAATTTGTGGTACAATAGGGTGAGGGATCCTCTTACTCTCCCATTCTCCATCCTTCCACTCACATACAAATTTGCACGTGTGAACCTGTTGTTATTGCTTATGTTTCTCCCGCGCTTGTAATCATCATCTCTGAATCACATACAATTATTTTAGGCACACACACACACACACATATATAAATTATAAAACACACATATATAACCATTTTGTATTTATCAAAAACTAAAATTAATTTCAATTTGCAAAACAAATGTGGTAAAATAACTAGTGAGCCTTTAAGAAATCATACATACCATCGATGGTGCACTTTATCAAAACAAAATAAATGTATTGTTGATCTATGTTATTTGGCATGCTGGTGATACAAATGTCATTAAACACACCGATATGCACCGATAAGTTTGATGATCCATTTTTTCAGTTTCACAGTGCTCCATGTTGTATGGCACGCCAATTCTACGTTATTATCTAAATGCACCGGTATGATAATTATGATATGTTTAGTGTGATGAAGTGCATCGATGCATGTCATTCCATATAACACATCAGTTTTTGGTGCCTTGTATGACACGATATGCACCATTGAGGCACACTGGTAAGTTCATTGCTTCATGTTTCTTGGAGCACTGGTGTGTATTTCTAATGATGCTACATTAGTCACTAAATGCACTGGTATGATAACGTTTACACGTGTAGTGCTATGTGGTGCACTGGTGTATTTATTCCATATAGCACACTGGTTTGCAGTGCCTCATCTAGCAATGTGTGGTATTTAATAATGCACTAGGAATGGGGCACTATGTTATCTAAGGGGCATCGATGCATTCAATTTGTTAGAATGCACCTGTAGGTAGTTATGGGGCCTCTTTTTCTCAACTCCGGGTCACGTTATAGGCCCAAGTTTGAACAAAGTGGGATTATGGGTTGAAACGCAAAGTGCTTCATTTCCTTGTATAAAATCATATTTGGATACACATTTGAGAGTTGTACACTACAATCTTGATTGTGGGCGAAGATGTGTAGTTCTTGGGTCGTTTTTTCTCAACTTCGGGATACGTTCTAGGCCCAAGTTTGAACGAAGTGGGATTATGGGTTGAAACGTAAATTTCCTCATTTCCATGTATGAATTAATATTTGGATACCTATTTGAGAGTTGTACACTACAGTCTTGATTGTGGGCGAACACGTGTAGTTCTTGGGCCCCCTTTTCTCAACATTGGGTTGCGTTCTAGGTCCAATTTTGAATGAAGTGGGATTATGAGTTGAAAAACAAAGTTGTTCCTTTCCACGTATGAAATCATATTTGGATACTCATTTGAGAGTTGTACAGTACAATCTTGATTGTGGGCGAAGACGTGTAGTTCTTGGGCTGCTTTTTCTCAACTTCGAGTCACGTTCTAGGCCCAAGCTTGAACGAAGTGGGATTATGGGTTGAAATGCAAAGTTCTTCGATTCCACGTATGAAATCATATTTGGATACCCATTTGAGAGCTGTACACTACAGTCCCGATCGAGGGCGAAGAGGTGTAGTTCTTGGGCCTCTTTTTCTCAACTTCGAGACACGTTCTAGGCCCAAGTTTGAATGAAGTGGGATTATGGGTTGAAACACAATGTTCTCCATTTCCAAGTATGAAATCATATTTGGATACCCATTTGATAGTTGTACACTACAGTCTTGATTGCGGGCGAAGACGCGTAGTTCTTGGGACTCCTTTTCTCAACTTCGGGTCACGTTTTAGGCCCAAGTTTGAACGAAGTGGGATTAAGGGTTGAAACACAATGTTCTTCGTTTCCACATATGAAATCATATTTGGATACCCATTTGAGAGTTGTACACTACAGTCTTGATTGCAAGCGAAGACGCATAGTTCTTGGGCAGCTTTTTCTCAACTTTGGGTCACGTTCTACACCCAAGCTTGAACGAAGTGGGATTATGGGTTGAAACTCAAAGTTCTATGTTTCCACGTATGAAATCATATTTGGATACCCATTTGAGAGTTGTACACTGCAGTCTTGATTGCAGGTGAAGACGTGTAGTTCTTGGGCCGCATTTTCTCAACTTCGAGTCACGTTCTAGGCCCAAGTTTGAACGAAGTGGGATTATGGGTTGAAAAGCAAAGTTCTTTGTTTCCATGTATGAAATCATATTTGGGTATCCATTTGAGAGTTGTACACTGCAACCTTCAATGCATGCGAAGAAGTGTAGTTCTTGGGCCTCTTTTTCGCAACTTCGGGTCACTTTCTAGGCCCAAGTTTGAATGAAGTGGGATTATGGGTTGAAAAACAAAGTTCTCCTTTTCAATGTATGAAAGAATATTTGGATACCCATTTGAGACTTGTACACTACAATCTTAATTGCATGCGAAGACGTGTAGTTCTTGGGCCGCTTTTTCTCAACTTTAGGTCACGTTCTAGGCCTAAGTTTGAACAAAGTGGGATTATGTGTTGAAAAGAAAAGTTCTTTGTTTCCACGTATGAAATCATATTTGGATACCTATTTGAGATATGTACGCTACAGTCTTGATTGCAGGCGAAGACGTGTAGTTCTTGGGTTGCTTTTTCTCAACTGCGGGTCATGTTCTAGACCCAAGTTTGAATGAAGTGGGATTATGGGTTGAAAAGAAAAGTTCTTTGTTTCCACGTATTAAATCATATTTGGATACCAATTTGACAGTTGTACACTACAGTCTTGATTGCGGGTGAAGACGTGTATTTTTTGGGCCGCTTTTTCTCAACTTCGGGTCACGTTCTAGGCCCAAGTTTGAACGAAGTGGGATTATGGGTTCAAAAGCAAAGTTCTTTATTTCCACATATGAAATCATATTTGGATAGTCATTTGAGAGTTGCACACTACAACCTTCAATGCATGCGAAGACGTGTAGTTCTTGGGCCTCTTTTTCTCAACTTCGGGTCACTTTCTAGGCCCAAGTTTGAACGAAGTGGGATTATGGGTTGAAACACAAAGTTCTTAGTTTCCAAATATGAAATCATATTTGGATACCCATTTGAGAGTTGTTCACTACAATCTTGATTGCTGGCGAACACGCATAGTTCTTAGGAAGTTTTTTATCAACTTCGGGTCACGTTCTAAGCCGAAGTTTGAACGAAGTGGGATTATGGGTTGAAACAAAAAGTTCTTCATTTCCACATATGAAATCATATTTGGATACCCATTTGAGAGTTGTACAGTACAGTCTTGATTGCGGGCGAACACACGTAGTTCTTGGGACATTTTTTCTCTACTTCGGGTCACGTTCTAGGCCCAAGTTTGAACGAATTGGGATTATGGGTTGAAACGTAAAGTTCTTTGTTTCCACATATGAAATCATTTTTGGATACGCATTTGAGAGTTTTACACTACAGTCTTGATTGCAGGTGAAGACGTGTGGTTCTTGGGCCACTTTTTCGCAACTTCGGGTCACGTTCTAGGTCTAAGTTTGAACGAAGTGGGATTATGGGTTGAAAAGAAAAGTTCTCTTTTTCCACGTATGAAATCACATTTGGATAACTGTTTGAGAGTTGTACACTACAACCTTGATTGCGGGCGAAGACGTGTAGTTATTGGGCCACTTTTTCTCAACTTCGGGTCAATTTCTAGGCCTAAGTTTGAACGAAGTGGGATTATGGGTTGAAAATAAAAGTACTTTATTTCCATGTATGAAATCATATTTGGATACCCACTTGATAGTTGTACACTACAGTCTTGATTGCAGGCAAAGACGTGTAGTTCTTGGGCCGTTTTTTCTCAACTTCGGGTCACGTTCTAGGCCTAAGTTTGAACGAAGTGGGATTATGGGTTGAAAAGAAAATTTCTTCATTTCCACGTATGAAATCATATTTGGATACCCATTTGAGAGTTGTATAGTATAGTCTTGATTGCAGGTGAAGACATGTATTTCTTGGGCCACTTTTTCTCAACTTCGGGTCATGTTCTAAGCCCAAGTTTGAACGAAGTGGGATTATGGGTTGAAAAGCAAATTTCTCCGTTTCCACGTATGAAATTATATTTGGATACCCATTTTAGAGTTGTACACTACAATATTCATTGTGGGCGAAGACGTGTAGTTCTTGGGCTGCTTTTTCTCAACTTCGGGTCACGTTTTAGGCCCAAGTTTGAACAAAGTGGGGTTATGGGTTGAAAATAAAAGTTCTTTGTTTCCATGTATGAAATCATATTTGGATACCCATTTGAGATTTGTACACTACAGTCTTGATAGCGGGTGAAGACCTGTAGTTCTTGGGCCGATTTTTCTCAACTTCGGGTCACGTTCTAGGCCCAAGTTTGAACGAAGTGGGATTATGGGTTGTGTTGGAGCCTCCTTTCTCTAAATTCACGAAGTATTATACTTAATCCTAAGAGGTTGGTTTTCGGGACTTCATTTGTTTCACGTGTCTCCCCCTAAATTGGTAGTATTCCGATGTGCGAAGTGGAGAAAACCTCCCTAAGTTTAATCACCATTGCTAAAAGACTAAAGTGGGGCTTATTATCTCTTAGTACCTCATACCCTCGCTCTCAGGAGTTACGCATTGAAAATTTCTCAAGCCTCCGACTTGCGAAGTCACGAAGTCATGTTAAAGTTACCTAGGTTAGTATCAAGAAACAAGTCACTTTAAACCCTGGTCAGTTACTATCGTGATTTCACGAGTCGACAATTGTCTCACCAAAGGGAAACACCTTCATAACCTCGATCTTTGAAGTCACGATTTTCTTTAATTAGGCATGGATAATTAAAAGACTTAAGTTGAATCACTTCTAATCTATTAGCTCATGCCATCGCGATTTCGGGTTTTTGAGGCTCAGTGGCTAGGAGCGAAAACAATCGATCTGGCGAGCACTGAAAAGGGGATTAGCAACTAAGTGCACCAAATTGAAAGATCTAAAACATATTAATTAACGTCTTAAACAAACTTTAACACACGCGGTTTACGGATGAAGTCTTGAATGATCCTGCGTTTTTCAATGCTGTGACTTGTCAAGCATTTATGGCATTTATTTGAATTTGTGGTAAGGTGACAGATTGTACGATCTCGTTTTTACTTCTAAATCTTTCTATTAAGTGATTTGACCATTCTGTTGGCAAGGAAACCCATGGGTTTAAATGACCAAGATAGAGAGTTTTTCCTTCATTATTTCAGTTTTCTTTTCTATTTGCGCACAGAACCATTTCACCAGTATAACTGTTGTTTGTGTTTTTCAATTTTTTCGACAGGAGGTCCGGTTGCAGGTTTCTCTATCATGGCTCCACGAAAAACGTCCAAGGCATCTATCAAGAGTTCAGGTCAGGGTTTAGACGTTGTTTATGATACCTCACCCTGGAGTATTAATGCTATCAAGATATGGTCATACATTTCCAACATTCTTCAATTCGAGTCTGTAAGTTGTTCAGATGATTCTAGCAACAATGAGAATGGCGACTTATCAACCAAATACAAAATAGTTGCTCAAGCAGAGATGTACAAAATAGCGGCAAGGCCCCAGCTTCTTCCCTATTGTGATATGATCAGGTGGGCATTGGACCATGTGGACATCCCAACTAGGACGATTATCAACGAACAGAAGAAGGTTTCAAGAAGAAGGAGTGTGAGAAGTATGCAAGAAGTTTGTCTGATATGATTAAAGATTGGGTCTCACACCCTGTGAAATTCAGGGCCGACACTAATGGGATCTATTCAATCTCCTCCTTGAAGCCACAATTCAAGTACATAGCAATGATGGCCTACAGGTTGTATGGGAAGGAGGATACTACCCATTTTTTCCTCCCATGGGTACCGCTCATTCATACAGTTGCCGAGGGTTTCTCCTTCAACTGGTCCAAACTGTTGTCTGACAGCCCGACCAGTCGAATTACCGAATATCGAGCACAGAGGGAAAGTAAGAAAGCAACTTTGTTCTTTATGTCTGCTTACATCATGGATGCCATCTGCTTCATGAAACCCTTCTCACTAATGAACTAGAGATGGGCTCCATCTAATACAGAGCCTATTCATGTCTACCACTCGAAGCTTTGGGAGGATAAAGCCAAAGAATTCATCTACAAAATCTTCAACTGAGTAATGGTGCCATTACATGTCGCCATCTTTGGCCAGCCACCACCCAAGATTTCAGATAGCGTCACGATCAACCTAAGTAGCATGGAAGATTGGTATATAGAGGAAGAATTTTCATATATCAGGGTTTTTGGCACCTCTGTCCCTCCATATGCTCTACCGCTATTTTTGTCGAATAAGCTATTGTTTCATGAGATCGCTAGGCAGAATGTGCTCGGCGGAATAAGAAAAGAGCTCAAAGGAGTATAAAAAAAGGTATGGCCACCCTTCCCCATTCATATTGGCGCATATTTTTTGTTATATTTTGTCCATGCCAAAGCCGAGGCTACGGTTTTAGAAGAAATGAAGCTGGTGGATATTGAGTTCAAGAAGCACAACCCTAGCAAGGTTGTGAGAAATCACCTGGTGAGTTGTGGCCTGAAGAGATATGAACATGAGGATTCCCCTCATGATGAAATATTCCGGGGTGCAAGGTCCTACTCAAAAGTCCTAAGTCAGATTCAAGCCCTGCCACCCGGAGATAAGGCCGATTTCTTTAAATTCCAGGAGCACCGACAGAGTTGTCTCCCTCAGATTTTACAAGGTGAAACCCCAAAGATTCTGGTTACACAATAGACGAGGGTCAAAGGTTCAAAGGAATCAAGTCCTAACAAGTAGAAGAACCAAGAGAAAATAGGGGAGGCCGTAACCTCAGAGCGAGGAGAAGAAATCCCCTACCAACAGGAAGGAAACCCCGAAAAGGGTATGTCGGGTAAGCAGGTCCTGAGTCAAGTAGAGATGCCCTCGAAAGGGTCGGGCGACTCATTACCGCTCATGTCAAACAAGTCAGCCACAGATGCTACCTCAAAACAACCATCCAAGGAAATCCGCAGTCTGATCGCCATTATCACACCCTTATAGTTCACAAAGGGGAATCCCGATGCGGGGTGGATTTTCAATGAAGAACTGATGCCCATTTCTGTAGAGGAGATTCCTCCTAACGAATTTTTCTTTGATAAAAAAAGGAAGGCCATGGTGAGACAAGGATTATATCAAAGGGAGGGCATAGTGGCTAAATTTTTTAAATCATGACAGATGGAAAGGTCATGAAAGAGGAAGAATTCGTAGACGAGATAGCAGGAACACTAGGAGCTTATGCTACAACCAATCAGTACTCAGTTGGAACTTTGAAGGCCCATTTGAAATGAAAGAACCTCTTGATGTGTAAGTTAGAAGATAAAGTGGCTACTGTTGAAGCAAATGCTAGGGATGATGTGAGCAAAAGCCTCGAAAAAGCCCGAATAGCCGATCTGCAGAAGATCGAGAAACTTAGATCTGACCTTGAGCAGGTGCGCTAGTCGATGCAAATTAGCCAAACACAGGTAAGCCAGCAGGGACAACAAATTATAGAGTTACAATTGAAATTGGATGTGGCCGAGAATTAGGTTTTAGACATAAAAATGTTCAGATCCCAAGCCGTCGAAATCTGACATAAGGTATTAACGGCTCAACAAAACTTGCTTGTAAAAGTAGGAACCATTCAAAACCATTTTCAGACGATAGATCAAGTGTTAGAAAATATTTCTTTGAGGGAAAGAGAAGCCGGGGCAACTCGGGTCACTTTTCAAGACGCTGTTATAGATATGAAAAAGATAGAGATGGTCGACAACTCCAAATTATCCATCACAAAACAAACTAGAGGAAATATCTTGCTGAAGGTCTGGGAGCAGAATATATAGGAAAGCAGGGGGAAAGATAATGAAGTGAAGAATTCTTGTGAGGAAATGTTTGCCTTGATAAGTAAAAGTTTGTTATACCTCGACAAGGAAGGCAGTGATGGGACAGTGGGAAAAATCAATATAGCTAAAAACTTGCTGGACATCAAAGAAAATGTGGAGAAGGAGCAAGTAGAGATATCCCAGATAAGCCAGGTTGATATGGTCCAAGTGGACAAATGGATAGTACAACCAAGTTTACAATTATGCTCTATCATCACGGAAGACCGACAAGTAGGGAAAATGTTGCCACAATCGACGAAGAGTTGTTACACCTTTGAGGCAAGCAACCAAGCATAGCCTTCTAGGTTAATAGCCTAGTTGGTGGAAAGGTGTGTCATTTGTATCAAGCAAGCAAAGGGGCAGGTTTCTGGTGCTAAATACTGACATATATCAACCCGTTCTATTTCTGGAGCCAGAAGATGATCCGGATTATTTTCGACACAAAATGAGAGCAAAGATATAACATAGAAATATTCAGAGATATTGCTAGAGAGACAACAATATAACAAAGATATAGAGGAAATATAAAAAGAGTCACATATATACAGTAATACACGATTTCTATTAATGAAATAAATGTACAGAGACTGTAAAATTATAGAGTGAAAGACTCGCTAGAATGGTGGTAGCTTATCTCTGAGAAGAGATGTGACGGCTACTTGCATCCATGAGAAGATGATTACAATGAGGCTCTAGAGGCCTTTTTACAATAAACAGGAATGCCAAAAGTCCTAGACATCCAAAAACCTAACCCTAGGAGATGAAGCGCCAAAAGTCATGTGGGCCCCGTTTGGGTAAGTGAGTACATCAACTTCCCGGGGTCGTAACTTTTGCATACGATCTACGTTTTAGGCACGTGATAGATCGTTGGAAAGGTATTGTCAAGGAGATTCATTTTGGGGGATGAATCATGACTTCATATATCATTGAGAATCTCGATCTCGAAAAACCTTCATTTGGACCCTCAAAATGGCCCCGGAAGTTAAAACTTGCTAAAAATAGTAAATTGCCAAAATGGCCAGAAAATTGTTTTGAGCCATTTGGAAATGGTGGGTGGCCACCGATATCCACCTGGATCAGAAGAGAAGAGAAAGAAGGCGCTCTTCCCTTATGAGGGAGGACAAAGATGAGGAGATGAAATGCTCCATTTTTTCATTTGTAACTAACAAGTTTCCAGAACGATGGGAATTCTAAATGTTCATAATTTTTGTTTAAATAGACATCGAAGAAGAGATAAAAAGGGATTTTTTTTGGTGATAGATTGTAATAGAGAAAGTTCTTTTTAGCCAGGATTAATACAAAGCGAATTGAAGACTCCATATTCCATCAAGATTGAGTTATGTGTTTTCCTCTATTATTTCATGATTCATGTCATTTTTTACATATACGTCTTTGATGAATGTTTTAGCTGCAATTTAGTATAACTTCTATTACAATTTTTCCTATGTATTACATTTATTCATCAAGGTATTCCTTTCCTTTCTTCTTCTTCTACAGCGTGGGATTCTTCTGAAATTGATGCCTCGCATTGTTGACAGCTCTATGTTTTCATACTTGGTTTCAAGATTTTAACTCAGTTACGGAAAACGACCTTCGATTTCATTAAACCCTTCGTTTAGCTTCACTGAATTTTCCTCATATAATCTAAAATTGAAATAAGCACTTTAAAAAAACAACCCTCTTTTAAAGATCTGTTCTCCCCATGACTATACCCGTCGTAAGACAACCCAACATCGAACCCGGCCTATCGGATCAAACCAACATCGCTTTGAATCTTTTCAATACCATACTAAGGACTGCCATCAGCTGGACAAAGCTCGAACGTTCATGGGCCATCATCGAATGGGATATCAGTGTTTAAGAATATTTAGAAGTTAGACAAAGACAACTCAGAGATTGGCTATAGCCTCATCCCCCGAAGTTGTTTCTCCCCCTTTTTTTTTTACTCATTTCAGATGCTTAGACTCTACACTTTATAGCCTTAAGTGTAGACTCAGGACCAACAGGTTGAAAAACAAAGTTCTCAGTTTCCACGTATCAAATCATATTTGGATACCCATTTGAGAGTTGTACACTATAGTCTTTATTGCAATTGAAGATGGGTAGTTCTTGGGTCGTTTTTTTTCAACCTTGGGTCATTTTCTAGGCCCAATTTTGAACGAAGTGGGATTATGGGTTGAAACCCAAAGTTCTCCATTTCCACGTATGAAATCATATTCAGATACCCATTTGAGAGTTGTACACTATAGTCTTGATTGCGGGCGAAGACGTGTAGTTCCTGGGACGATTTTTCTCAACTTCGGGTCACGTTCTATGCCCAAGTTTGAACGAAGTGGGATTATGGGTTGAAAGGCAAAGTTCTTTGTTTCCACATATGAAATCATATTTGGATACCCGTTTGAGAGTTGTACACTACAATCTTGATTGCTGGCGAACATGCATAGTTCTTGGGAAGTTTTTTCTCAACTCTGGGTCACATTCTAGGCACAAGTTTGAACGAAGTGGGATTATGGGTTGAAATGCAAAGTTCTTCGTTTCCACATATGAAATCATATTTGGATACACATTTGAGAGTTGTACCCTACAGTCTTGATTGCGGGCGAACAAGCGTAGATCTTGGGATGCTTTTTCTCAACTTCGGATCACGTTCTAGGCCTAAGTTTTAAAGAAGTGGGATTATGGTTGAAACACAAAGTTCCCCATTTCCACGTATGAAATCAGATTTGGATACCCATTTGAGAGTTCTACACTACAGTCTTGATTGCAGGCGAAGATGCGTAGTTCTTGGGAAACTTTTTCTCAAATACGAGACACATTCTAGGCCCAAGTTTGAAGGAAGTGGGATTATGGGTTTAAATGCAAAGTTCTCTGTTTCCATGTGTGAAATCAAATTTGGATACCCATTTGAGAGTTGTACACTACAATCTTGATTGCGGGTGAAGATGCGTAGTTCTTGGGCCGCTTTTTCTCAACTTCGGGTGACGTTCTAGGCCCAAGTTTGAACGAAGTGGGATTATGGGTTGAAACAAAAAGTTCTTTGTTTCCACGTACGACATCATAATTGGATACCCATTTGAGAGTTGTACACTACAATCTTGATTGTGGGCGAAGACGTGTAGTTCTTGGGCTTCTTTTTCTCAACTTCGGGTGACGTTCTAGGCCCAAGTTTGAACGAAGTGGGATTATGGGTTGAAAAGCAAAGTTCTTCCTTTCCACGTATGAAATCATATTTGGATGCTCATTTGAGATTTGTACAGTACAGTCTTGATTGCGGGTGAAGACATATAGTTCTTAAGATGCTTTTTCTCAACTTTGGGTCACGTGCTAGGCCCAAATTTGAAAGAAGTGAGATTATGGGTTGAAAAGAAAAATTCTCCGATTCCACGTATGAAATCATATTTGGATACCCATTTGAGAGTTGTACACTACAATCTTGATTGCGGTCGAGGATGTGTAGTTCTTGGGCCGTTTTTCTCAACTTTGGGTCACGTTCTAGGCCCAAGTTTGAATGAAGTGGGATTAAGGGTTGAAAATCAAAGTTCTTTGTTTCCATGTATGAAATCATATTTGGATACCCATTTGAGAGTTGTACACTACAATCTATATTGCGGGCGAAGGCGTGTAGTTATTAGGCGTCTTTTTCTCAACTTCGGGTCACTTTCTAGGCCCAAGTTTGAACAAAGTGGTATTATGGGTTGAAAAGAAAAGTTCTTTGTTTCAACGTATGAAATCATATTTGGATACCCATTTGAGAGTTGTACACTACAGTCTTGATTCTGGGATAAGACGCATATTTCTTGGGACACTTTTGCTCAACTTCGGGTCACGTTCTAGGCCCAAGTTTGAACAAAGTGGGATTATGGGTTGAAATGCAAAGTTCTTCATTTCCACGTATGAAATCATATTTGGATACCCATTTGAGAGTTGTACACTACAGTCTTGATAGCAGGCGAAGACTTGTAGTTCTTGGGCCGCTTTTTCTCAAATTCGGGTCACGTTCTAAGCCCAAGTTTGAACGGAGTGGGATTATGGGTTGAAAACGAAAGTTCTCCATTTCCACATATGAAATAATATTTACATACCCATTTGAGAGTTGTACACAACAGTCTTGATTGTGGGTGAAGACGAATAGTTCTTCAACCGCTTTTTCTCAACTTCGGGTCACGTTGTAGGCCCAAGTTTGAAGGAAATGGGATTATGGGTTGAAATGCAAAGTTCTTTGTTTCCACATATGAAATCATATTTGGATACCCGTTTGAGAGTTGTACACTGCAGTCTTGATTGCAGGTGAAGACATGTAGTTCTTGGGCTGCGTTTTATCAACTTCGGGTCCCGTTCTAGGCCCAAGTTTGAACGAAGTGGGATTATGGGTTGAAACACAAAGTTCTTCGTTTCCATGTATGAAATCATATTTGGATACCCATATGAGTGTTGTACACTACAGTCTTGATTGCGGGTGAAGATGTGTAGTTCTTGGGCCACTTTTTCTCAACTTCTAGACACGTTCTAGGCCAAAGTTTGAACGAAGTGGGACTATGGGTTGAAACAAAATTTCTCCGTTTCCATGTATGAAATCATATTTGGATAGCCATTTGAGATTTCTACACTACAATGTTGATTGCGGGCGAAGACGCGTAGTTCTTGGGATGTTTTTTCTCAAATTTGGCTCATGTTCTAGGCCCAAGTTTGAACGAAGTGGGATAATTGTTTGAAACGCAAAGTTCTTCGTTTCCACATATGAAATCATATTTGGATACCCATTTGAGAGTTGTATACTACAATCTTGATTGCAAGTGAAGATGCATAGTTCTTGGGCCGCTTTTTCTCAACTTCGGGTCACGTTCTAGGCCCGATTTTGAACGAAGTGGGATTATGGGTTGAAATGAAAAGTTCTTTGTTTCCACGTATGAAATCATATTTGGATACCCATTTGAGAGTTGTACACTGCAGTCTTGATTGCGGGCGAAGACGCATAGTTCTTGGGACACTTTTTCTCAACTTCGGCTCACGTTCTAGGCCCAAGTTTTAACGAAGTGGGATTATGGGTTGAAACACAAAGTTCTTTGTTTCCACGTATGAAATCATATTTGGATACCCATTTGAGAGTTGTACACTACTGTTTTCATTGCGGGCGAAGATGTGTAGTTCTTGGGCCATTTTTTTTCAACTTCAGGACACGTTCTAGGCCCAAGGTTGAACGAGGTGGGATTATGGGATGAAACGCAAAGTTCTATGTTTCCACATATGAAATCATATTTGGATACCCATTTGAGTGTTGTACACTACAGTCTTGATTGTGGGAGAATACGTGTAGTTCTTGGGCCGTTATTTCTTAACTTCGGGTCACAATCTAGGCCCAAGTTTGAACGAAGTGGCATTATGGGTTGAAACGCAAAGTTCTTTGTTTCCACATATGAAATCATATTTGGATACCCATTAGAGAGTTGTACACTACAGTCTTGATTGCAGGCGACAACGTGTAGTTCTTGGGCCTCTTTTTCTCAACTTCGGGTCACGTTCAAGGCCCAAGTTTGAATGAAGTGGGATTATGAGTTGAAATGCAAAGTTCTTCATTTCCACGTATAAAATCATATTTGAAAATCCATTTGAGAGTTGTACACTATAGTCTTGATTGTGGGCGAAGACGTGTAGTTCTTGGGCGACATATTCTCAACTTCGGATCGCGTTCTAGGCCCAAGTTTGAACGAAGTGGTATTATGGGTTGAAATGCAAAGTTCTTTGTTTCCACGTATGAAATCAGATTCGGATACGTATTTGAGAGTTGTACACTACAATCTTGATTGCGAGTGAAGACGTGTAGTTCTTGGGCCTCTATTTCTCAACTTCGGGTCACGTTCTAGGCCAATGTTTGAACGAAGTGGGATTATGGGTTGAAATACAAAGTTCTCCATTTCCCCTTATGAAATCATATTTTGAGACCAATTTGAGAGTTGTACACTATAGTCTTGATTGTTGGCGAATATGTGTAGTTCGTGGGCCTCTTTCTCTCAACTCCGGGACACAATTTAGGTCCCAGTTAAGACGAAGTGGGATTATGGGTTGAAACACAAAGTTCTTCGTTTCCATGTATGAAATGATATTTGGATACCCATTTGAGAGTTGTACACTACAGTCTTGATTGCGGGCAAAGACCTGTAGTTTTTGGGCCACTTTTGCTCAAATTTGGGTCACGTTCTAGGCCCAAGTTTGAACGAAGTGGGATTATGGAGTGAAACACAATGTTCTTTGTTTCCACGTATGAAATCATGTTCGGATACCCATTTGAGAGTTGTACACTACTGTCTTGATTAAGGGCGAAGATGCGTAGTTCTTTGGACGTTTTTTCTCAATTTCGGGTCACGTTCTAGGCCTAAGTTTGAACAAAGTGGGATTATGGGTTGAAAAACAAAGTTCTTCGTTTCCACATATGAAATCATATTTGGATACCCATTTGAGAGTTGTACACTACAGTCTTGATTGCGGGGGAAGACACGTAGTCCTTGGGACTCTTTTTCTCAACTTCGGGTCACGTTCTAGGCCCAAGTTTGAATGAAGTGGGATTATGGGTTGACACACAAAGTTCTCTGTTGCCATGTATAAAATCATATTTGTATACCCATTTGATATTTGTACACTACAATATTGATTGCGAGCGAAGACGCGTAGTTCTTGGGCTGCTTTTTCTCAACTTTGGGTCACATGCTAGGCTCAAGTTTGAAGGAAATGAGATTATGGGTTGAAACACAAAGTTCTCCATTTCCATGTATGAAATCATATTTGGATACCCATTTGCGAGTTGTACACTACAGTCTTGATTGTGGGCGAAGACGTGTAGTTCTTGGGTCGTGTTTTCTCAACTTCGGGTTAGGTTCTCGGCCCAACTTTGAAAGAAGTGGGATTATGGGTTTAAAATCAAATCTCTCCCTTTCCATGTATGATATCATATTTGGATGCCCATTTGAGAGTTGTACACTACAGTCTTGATTGTAGGCAAAGACGTGTAGTTCTTGGGCCTCTTTTTCTCAACTTCAGGTCATGATCTAGCCCCAAGTTTGCACGAAGTGGTATTATGGGTTGAAAAACAAAGTTCTTCATTTCCACATATGAAATCATATTTGGATACCCATTTGAGAGTTGTAGACTATAGTCTTGATTGCGGGTGAAGACATGTAGTTCTTGTGCCGCTTTCTCTCAACTTTTGGTCACGTTCTAGGCCCAAGTTTGAACGAAGTGGGATTATGGGTCGAAATCAAAGTTCTTCGTTTCCACGTGTGAAATCATATTTTGATACCCATTTGAGATTTATACACTACAGTCTTGATTGCGAGCGAAGACGTGTAGTTGTTGGGCCGTTTTTTCCGAACTTTGGGTCACTTTCCAGGCGCAAGTTTGAGCGAATTGGGATTATGGGTTGAAAAGCAAAGTTCTTTGTTTCCATGTATGAAATCATATTTGGATACCCATTTGAGAGTTGTACACTAAAGTCTTGATTGCGGGTGAAGACGTGTTGTTCTTGGGTCGAGTTTTCTTAACATCAGGTCACGTTCTAGGCCCAAGTTTGAACAAAGTGGGATTATGGATTGAAAAGAAAAGTTATTTGTTTCCACGTATGAAATCATATTTGGATACCCATTTGAGAGTTGTACACTAAAGTCTCTATTACGGGTGAAGACATGTAGTTCTTGTGCCGCTTTTTCTCAACTTCGGGTCACGTTCTAGGCCCAAGGTTCAACGAAGTGGGATTATGGGTTAAAAAGCAAAGTTCTCTGTTTCCATGTATGAAATCATATTTGGATATCCATTTGAGAGTTGTACACTACACTCTTGATTGAGGGCGAAGACGTGTAGTTCTTGGGCCGCATTTTCTCAACTTTGGGTCATGTCCTAGGCCCAAGTTTGAACAAAGTGGGATTATGGGTTGAAAAACAAAGTTCTTCATTTCCAAGTATGAAATCATATTTGGATACCCATTTGAGAGTTGTACACTACAGTCTTGATTGCGGGCGAAGACATGTAGTTCTTGGGCCGTAATTCCTCCACTTCGGGTCACGTTCTAGGCTCAAGTTCGAACGAAGTGGGATTATGGGTTGAAAAGAAAAGTTCTATGTTTCCATGTATGAAATCATATTTGGATACTCATTTGAGAGTTGTACACCACATTCTTTATTACGGGCGAAGAAGTGCATTTCTTGGGCCGCTTTTTCTCAACTTCAGGTCACGTTCTAGGCCCAAGTTTGAACGATGTGGGATTATATGTTGAAAAGCAAAGTTATCTGTTTCAACTTATGAAATCATATTTGGATACCGATTTGAGAGGATTACACTATAGTCTTGATTGCAGGTGAAGACGTGTAGTTCTTGGGCCGCATTTTCTCAACTTCGGGTCACGTTCTAGTCCCAAGTTTGAACAAAGTGGGATTATTGGTTTAAAATCAAAGATCTTAGTTTCCATGTATGAAATAATATTTGGATACATATTTGAGAGTTGTACACCACAATCTTCATTGTGGGCGAAGACGTGTAGTTCTTGGGCCACTTTTTCTGAAATTCGGGACACGTTCTAGGCACAAGTTTGATTGAAGTGGGACTATGGGTTGAAACGTAAAGTTCTTTGTTTCCACGTATGAAATCATATTTGGATACCAATTTGAGAGTTGTACACTACAGTCTTTATTGCGGGTGAAGAAGTGTAGTTTTAGGGCCACTTTTTCTCAACTTCAGATCACGTTCTAGGCCCAAGTTTGAACGAAGTGGGATTATGGGTTTAAATGAAAAGTTCTTTGTTTCCACGTATGAAATCACATTTGGATACCCATTAGAGAGTTGTACACTACAGTCTTGATTGTGGGCGAAGACACATAGTTCTTGGGACACTTTTTCTCAACTTCATGTCACGTTCTAGGCCCAAGTTTGAATGAAGTGGGATTATGGGTTAAAACGCACAGTACTTTGTTTCCATGTATGAAATCATATTTGGATACCCATTTGAGATTTGTACCTTATAGTCTTGATTGCGGGCAAAGGCGCGTAGTTCTTGGGCCACTTTGTCTAAACTTCGGGTCAGATTCTAGGCCCAAGTTTGAACAAAGTGAGATTATGTGTTGAAACGAAAAGTTCTCCATTTCCACGTATGAATCATATTTGGATACCCATTTGAGAGTTGTAAACTACATTCTTGATTGTTCAAACTTGGGTCGCTTTTTCTCAACTTCGGGTCACGTTCTAGGCCCAAGTTTGAATAAAATGGGATTATGGGTTGAAACACAAAGTTCTCTGTTTCCACAAATGAAATCATATTTGGATATAGATTTGAGAATTGTACACTACAGTCTTGATTGGGGGCAAAGGTGTCTAGTTCTTGTGATGCTTTTGCTCAACTTCGTGTCACGTTCTAGGCCCAGGTTTGAACAAAGTGGGATTATGGGTTGAAAAGTAAAGTTCTTTGTTTCCTTGTACGAAATCATATTTGGATGCCCATTTGAGAGTTGTACACTACAACCTCTATTGCGGGTGAAGACGTGTTGTTCTTGGGCCTCTTTTTCTCAACTTCGGGTCACGTTCTAGGCCCAAGTTTGAACGAAGTGGGATTATGGGTCAAGAAGCAAAGTTCTTAGTTTCCACGTATGAAATCATTTTTGGATATCCATTTGAGAGTTGTACACTACAGTCTTGATTGCAGGCGAAGACGTGTAGTTGTTGGGCCGCTTTTTCTCAACTTTGTGTCACTTTGTAGGCCAAAGTTGGAATGAAGTGGGAGTATGGGTCGAAAAGAAAATTTATCCATTTCCACATATGAAATCATATTTGGATACCCATTTGAGAGTTGTACACTACAGTCTTCATTGCATGTGAAGACATGTAGTTCTTGGGCCGCTTTTTCTCAACTTTGGGTCATGTTGCAGTACCAAGTTTGAACGATGTGAGATTATGGGTTGAAAAGGAAATTTCTTCGTTCCCATGTATGAAATCATATTGGATACCCATTTGAGAGTTGTAGACCAAAGTCTTGATTGCGGGTGAAGACGTGCAATTCTTGGGCCACTTTTTCTCAATTTCGGGACACGTTCTAGGCCCAAGTTTGAACGAAGTGGGATTAGGGGTTGAAACATAAAGTTATCCTTTTCCACGTATGAAATCATATTTGGATACCCATTTTAGAATTCTACACTAGAGGCTTGATTGCGGGCTAAGACGTGTAGTTCTTGGGTCATTTTTTCTCAACTTTGGGTCTCGTTCTAGGCCGAAGTTTGAACGAAGTGGCATTATGGGTTGAAACGGAAATTTCTTCGTTTTCACGTATGAAATCATATTTAGATATCCATTTGAGAGTTGTACACTACATACTTGATTACGGGGGAATATGCGTAGTTCTTGGGGCGCTCTTTTTGAACTTCGGGTCACATTCTAGGCCCAATTTTGAACGAAGTGGGATTATGGGTTGAAATGCAAAGTTCTATGTTTCCACGTATGAAATCATATTTGGTTACCCATTTGAGAGTTGTAAACTATAGTGTTGATTGCGGTTGAAGACTTGTAGTTCTTGGGCCATTTTTTCTCAAGTTTGGGTCACGTTCTAGGCCCAAGTTTGAACAAAGTGGGATTATGGGTTGAAACACAAAGTTCTTCGTTGCTGTTAACTCCCAAAATGAAACCGTCCTTTCAGTTGAGTTTTGTGGTGGATATCATGGTTTTAGGTAGTATCTTCAAGTTACTTTTTGAGTTTTTATAGCTGACAAAATTTTTGGTTTTGGTGTGTCCTAGAAAATAATTGACCCATAAAGTCTTCTCTTTCAAAATTGTCATTTTTTACTTTCCACAGCTAACGTGTTTTCAAAGATTCATTGTGCGCTGTGGAAAGTACCCACTTTCAACATCTAAGGAGATCGTTTCATCAGTTGACGCGCTGTTGAAAGTGACAAATATTAAAAGGTTTTGAAAATCAGTTCTCGGGTGGCGCGCTGTGGAAAGTACACGCTTTCCGCAGCTAAGGAGTGATTTTGATTGATATGGTGCACTGTTGAAAGTAATTACTTTCCGCAGCTAAGGAGTGTCTTATACAAAGCGGTGCGCTGTTGAAAGTGCATACTTTCAGCAGCTAACATGGGTTTCTTCGTAGAGTCGCGCGCTGGTGAAAGTGGCAAGCGAGCGTTTGGCAGTGGCGTTCTCCACGGGTTGTTGCTGCACGAAGCGGGAATCACGTGCGTGATATCCACGTATGAAAACAATGATGATGTGATCAACCCCATGTCAGAACAAATCCAAGGCATGCGATGATAGGAGTGGGCAATCATAGAAACTAAATCATGCATATCAGATATGACTGTAATTTGAATTCATTCCAGAACCCACGCTCAACGCTCATCACTTTCGGAATGACGAGTTCGTGTTCAGTGATGCAGGTACAGAGGAGGTACCACCGGCCTGACACCATCAAATCAAACAGAGGTCTCATATCACAAACCGTTTCCAAAACACTGTCGAAGTTTTCATTTAATTCAAAACAGAGCCAAAGCCCAGACTGCTTTCAACAGTGAAAAACCTCAGCTCGACCAAGCGGTTACAGGGATTACAATGGTCAAGTGCTTGAGCTGCAGAATGGTGAGAAAATGGAGTGGAGTTTTACTCAAGCGAGAATTGGATAACCTATCCTTTTTAGAATCACATCCCGAGGTCCAGAGGCATTTTTCAAATGCGGGGTGCATGGAATTCGCAAAAAGGTTACAAGTTGGGTCTCACCAGGCCACAGCTGAAGCCTTCGCCAAGACATTTGATGGCAACAAAGCTCGCGTTGGCTCTGTAGAAATCAAGGTGGATGAGGCTGTTATTGCCGCAGCTACAGGATTGCCAAGAACTGGTGAAAAATGGTTTAAAACCACCGCTCCTAAGAATTTGGATTTCAGGGTCTATTTGAAAGATGGGTACAAGCACAAAGCGTGTAGAAAAGGTATGCTCGTTTCATATCTGGATGAAGAGTGGCAACATTTATTCAAATCCATTCAACTATACATTACCTCAGAAGGAAGATATGATAAATTGATGATGTACCACTTTAAACTCATGGATACCTTTACAGGAAAAACCCCCATCAATTTGCCTTATTTCTTATATCACAGTTTGTCTAAGGTCTGCAAGAGAATTAGAGCTCAACCTTTGAGCATGAAAACTACTCTATGTCACCTAGGCCTCATTAAATTGATTCTTCTGCAAGAATTGAAACAACAGGGGAGGAGCTGGGAGCACTTCCTGTTCTGGGAAGGTTTTGAAACCTAGAACCAGACTGCAAATGAAAAGATGGCAGGTGCAAGAAAGAAATCCTCTCCTCAGAGTAGCTCAAGAAGAAGAAGGGCCTTACCAGGACCTTCAGAGGACAGGATATCTGGAATGATGCCTCACAGGTCGAAGAGAAAATTGAATTTCGAGCAGACTACAGAACAGACTACACAACAGAATTCAGGGCATCCTACACTGCAGAGTACAGGAAAGAACATCCTTAATTTGCCATATTCAGATTCAGAATTTGAGCAGCAAGACCAATGCCTTGTCATTAAGAGTTCTGAGCAATCAGTCGAATGTGCACAGAACTATGAAAATTTCAGTCATATAGATCAGGGTGAATCATCCAAAAACCCTAAGTCAAATAAGTCTCAAAGGATCAAACATCTGAAGGCAGTAATTGCCCAACAAGAAGTTTTGGAGCGGGTGATTAAAGACATGTATAAGAAATTATCAGATAACTTTGCCAAGACAAATGATGTGTTTGAACGTTTGGCTAAGGAGAGTGTCGGAGAGAAGAAGAGAAAGACAAAACTTGCCAAAGACTGCAACAGCCTGCGGTGTCTTACCAAGCGCCTCAAAAGGCAAATCAGGGGGTTGAAGAAAAAGTTGAAGCAAAAACCTCATCCAGACCTCAAAGTCCTTGCTCAAGTTGCAGTAAATATGCAAGGTGAGAAATCGGATAGCCATTGATTTTGGTTTAAAATCAATTTAGAAGGTGAAAACGCTTTTTGTGCACTATCGGGACTTTCAACAGCGCCAGGCTACTATTTAATTACCCGTTAGCTGTGGAAAGCGACAACTTTCAACAACTAACCTGTGAAAAACTCAAAAGGTTGCGCTGTTGAAAGCTGGGCAAGCAAGTTTTGAGGCTAAAAACACAACAGTTTGTTTCAAACATGTTTTGAAGATATGCCAACATATCAGTGGACTGTTAAATCGCATACAGAAGTTCAACCTCAGGGATTCGAGGGATTTTGGTTACACATTCAAAACAATATCCTAAAACTCAGCCATAAATATTGGAAAATTGAACAGTCACCTATAGGTGCCATGCTACTTCACCACATTGCATATGCTGTTTTTGGAGGAGGCAAATGGAGATTTTGAAGACTGAAGACAGATCGACTAGTTAGTTCAGTTGTTGAAGACTTTAATTTCAAAGTTGTTTAAATAGAATAGAACTGTTTTTATTTAATAACAGATCCATGTTTTTAGGATCTGTGCAACTGTTTGTAAGGGCTATAAATGCCTGTTTTGATATCAAACAAGGGTTCGATTTTGGATAGAGTAATCTTCTATTGTACTCATACTTTTTATGCTAATACAGATCACATGTTCCTTTCAATTTTGATGTCAGTTTTCCATCTTTCTTTCTGCACTATTATCTGTGTTGTCAAGCTTTGAATGGCTGTTATCCCATTATTTAGCTCATAGCCTGATAATAGATTTCTTGATTGTTTCTTAGACCCTACATTGTACTGGTTTAGCTACAATATGTTCTTCACCCATCTAAAATTTATCTGTTGATTAATCAATCTTTGAGAGCACTGTTCATCTCCTTTGGATTCATCACCTAGCAAACCTTCGAAAAGTGTTTTACACACTTACACCAATCTGCCCGTTCTTGAAGAAATTCTCCATGATCTGTCCTCTAAAGGAGAAGAAAATTTAGCACTGTTGCTTGGCCAATTTTATAAAGCCTCTTACTTTCCATCTACTTCCGAAACTTTCGCTCAGGGTGAAGTAAGACAGTCATTCTTTTCAAACTCAGGCAACTCATCTCCTCCGAGTCACTCATCTCCTCCATTATCTCCTACAAGTTCCTCGTCTGTATCAACCACCAAGACTGCCATGGATGCCCCTTTGACCAGAATGGAACAGATCTTGGAAAATAGATATGCTCCACTTGTGTTGCCAAATCCCCTGTCTCCCATGCCAACAGGTGACTACCAGAAATACATGCCAAATTTTACAGGAGCAGGGGAGTATACTGCTGAAGAACACATTGAAGCATTTTATGCTTATGCAGAAAACATAAACATTTCAGAAGAAAATGTGTGGACAAGAGTTTTCGTTCAGAGTTTGGATGGCCAAGCCCGAAAGTGGTTCAGGGAGCTGCCATAAAATTCAATCACTGGCATTGAACAATTAGATGCAACATTCTTGAAGCATTGGGGAGAAAGGAGACATTTTCTATACTACATTTCTGAGTTTGGAAATTTGAAGAGAGGAGATGGAGAATCAGTCTCAGACTTTATTAAAAGATTCAACAAAATGTTTGGTAAGATCCCTGCAGAGATCAAACCAAGCGATGCATCGGCAAAAATCACATTCTCTGTGGCCTTTGATGCGGAGTTTTGTATTATCCTTAGAGAAAGACGATCAACCACGCTTTCTTTAATGCAAGATGCTGCTCTCAAAGTTGAATCAAACATCACAGCCTCTCAGAAGCTTAAAGGGAGGGATGAAAAGAAGAAGTCTACTGTTGAGTCTTCTTCTTCTTCTTCAAACAGTCAAATGGAAAATATGGCTAAAATGTTGGACAGTCTAACATCAGAAATGTTGAAGTTGAAAGTTCAAAATCAGCCACCAGCAAGAGAAAAAGACTAAAATACTTTTGCCCCCAGAAAACCAAATGCTTTTCCATACAGAAGAAATAATCCACAAACTCAGATTCTGCAAAGAGATAGGAATTCAAATGAAGATCAGAGGATAAAAGTACCTCTTCAGAATGTAGTAATGGATGAAGAAAATGTTGAAGATCAAGAAGAGGTTGAAGGTGACATTCATTGTGTCGGAGAGGAGACTGGGAAATCTTTTCTAACACAACAAGATTATGAGCAATCATTAATGACTCAACAGAAAAAAGATGATCCCCTCGGTGATGGCATCTTCACAGCAGAGGATAAAAATAGATACAACCTTCGATCTAAGTCTAACGCTGCTCAAGCAGATGCATCAGTCCCTCCTGCAGAAACTTCTGCCCCTGTCAATCAAAAATCTCATACATCAGAAGATCAGCCAACAAAGCCTTCAAAGGAGAAAGCATCAGCTCCTCCCAAGAAGATTGTTGTCCCTGTCAGCCAGCAAACTCCAGAGAGTCAGTCTCCTATCGAACAATAGAAGAATCACGAAGCCCCTTCCAGTCAGGTAAAAATTTCTGATAAAACTGCTGATAAGGATCCATATTCCTTTAATTTCGAGGCTGAATTACAGAAGATTAAGATTCCTATCCCACTTGTTGAGCTGATGAAAAATGAGATGTTTAAAAAAGATATCCTCAAAACTTTAGATCCTCAGTCAGTATCTCAATCTGCTGATATCCTCAACATTTATGATGACAAACCTACCATCACTCT
>ML776638.1:1782242-1802537 GCA_009831015.1 Picea engelmannii
AGCATCCTAAACTTTGGGATGAACATTTACACTACGTTCAACATGCGTACAATCGAGCTAAGCACTCTTCGACTCAAACGTCGCCATTTGAGGCATGTTTTGGCTATTTTCCCAAGTCACCTTTAGATTTTATCTTTGGGAAATATATTGTTGTTGATGGGCAATATGATATTGATCGGGCAAAGAAGTTCATTGAACAAATTCAGTCGATACATCAGGTGGTGCAAGAGCAGTTGGAAAAGAGTCAGGCCAAATACAAAACGAGACATGACAAGCATCGTGTTGATCACAGTTTCAAAGTTGGTGATGAAGTTTGGCTTTACATCAACAAGGAGAGGCTTAAAGGAGAAGGTAAAAAGTTGAAACGAATTCGATATGGTCCCTTCAAGATTGTCGACAAGATTGGTAACAATGCTTTTCATTTAGATTTGCCTCCTTATATGCATATGTATGCAATTGTTAATGTTGAGAATTTGAAGTTGTATGAGCCTCCATTGATTGATGATCAAGGAGAGCATGTTCAAATTCCTTCCATAGATGATTTTTTTCCAGAGTATCTAACAGAATTGCAGGAAGACACCATCCTTGACAGGAGAATGCGAACTTCGAAGCGAGGAAATGTGGAGTATTTGCGAATTGGTCTTAAAGGGACGAATCCAAGCAAGGCCAAGTGGATTGAGGTTGGAAGGGTGAGGGAACTATACCCTCATCTTCACATAGACTGAGATAGTCTTTTGGAGGTCCAAAAGCTTCCCAATGGGGAGGTGTGATCAGGGGATCAAAATTTGCTCAAATTTCAAAGTGCTCGGAATGCGACGAAAACAGTGCCATTGTGTCCGTCTCGTCTTCTTGATTCCAGCGGTATATTTACTTTGTCAAATGGACTCCGTATGGAGAAGATATCGCGATCTGTCCGCCAAGCCAAACAGGCAAAAAATTTGATGCTTACTGTACCAGTCCATACAGTCCGTACGGTCTGACGTGGCAGGACTGTACCAACGTACAGTGGTGACGTGGAAAGTTTTTTATTGGTTGATGATTGATGAATCGGGAAGTGACACGTGTCATTTGTGTGGCCAATGATATGAGGACACGTGGCCCAATCCATGGGTGCCATGTGTCACTTGTTGACTGGTTAATGGTTGTTGTATAAAATATATGGGAGTCCGCGGGGTTCGACCCCCAGACCTCCCCAATGCATACGCCTTCGCACGACAACCCGACCACTGGGCCACGAGTTGGTTCTTATTCAATGTATGTGTTTCAATGTATATGAGTTTACATTATTGTATATTGGACGAGGGGGGTCAGGCCGGGGCTTAGCCCCAACCCGTGGTCCTTTGCACTACCCATATGACTATGCCATATGAAATGTAACCGACAATAATATATGCTCCCGGGTGTGGTTTAACACATATGATATAGCGTTGTAACCATTGGTGCATATAACCACGGTTTTTCATATGACCAACCAGGAGCGCGGGGGTTATACGGTTGTGTAACCACTTAACCTCTTTTCACCCCAGCATACGGTCGCATGCGCCATACGCCCAGGTGCCGAGGCGGTTAGGGGTTGGCGCACCCTTAACCGTTCTACAGTTTGCACGATTGGTGCGGTTGCGCCCGGTGCCGGGTTTATATGCTTTAAAATGCGTGTGAGCTAGGTTCATTGGAAAAGGGTGTGTTTTGTAGATGCAGAGACAACAAGTTGAAGAGGGAGACTTCCAGAAGGCCTATCTTCTTCGTTTTTCGACCGATTGAGGTGCTGAAAGAGTCTAGACAGGGGTTTTTGGAGCAGTCGGTTTGTCAGTTTGAGCATTGTAAGACATTTTTTTGAGCACTTTTTGAGCAATTAATAATAATAATCCATTGGAAGCTGGACCAGGAGATGTAGCCCATAAGAGGGGTGAACTCCTTTATCAATTGTTGTGCTTATGTGTTTATGTTCAATGTTTATGCTGCTGTCTATGTATAATTTGCATAAGTAATCCTTTAATTTATGTGTTGCAAACTTATCCTTTTTCTTTAAACACATAACATTCACTTGCAATAAGTTTTCAAGTTTTTCAAGTCTTCTTCATTTTTAGATCAAGTTGGTATCAGAGCAATGGTTTTGAAGACTTGATTGTTTGCAAGTTTTGTTTCTGATTCTCACAAGGTTGAAACTCACAAGAGGAGAAGGTCAACTTGTGGAGCCAAGTTCTTATCCGACAAGGAGGAAGCCGATTCATTCACTACAAGTTTCAGAGAGACATTCACCAAGCATGGCTCGTGCAGAAAGTCATGAACGTGTTCCGGCTGAAGAAGAAGATCTCAGAGAGGCTATCATGGAGTTGAGAGATATGATGAAGATCTTGATGGAATGGAACATAATGTCGCAGGGTGAAGGCTCCAACCCTTCAATGCATAAGGGAGGAGGTGGTTACAAAACTCCAGGCGAAAATGGAGGGAATGGTGCTTCTCCACCACCCTCTCCTCCTGCATGTATAAAATCATATTTTGATACCCATTTGAGAGTTGTACAATAAAGTCTTGACTGCAGGCGAAGAAGCATAGTTCTTGGGCTGCTTTTTCTCAACTTCGAGTCACATTCTAGGCCTAAGTTTGAACGAAGTGGGATTATGGTATGAAACGCAAATTTCTTCGTTTCCACGTATGAAATCATATTTTTATACCCATTTGAGAGTTGTACACTACAGTCCTTATTGCAGGCGAACTCACAGAGTTCTTGGGATCCATTTTTTCAACTTCGAATCACGTTCTAGGCCCAAGTTTGAAGGAAGTGGGATCATGGGTTGAAACACAAAGTTCTTTGTTTCCATGTATGGAATCATATTTGGATACCCATTTGGGATTTGTACACTACAATCTTGATTGTAGGTGAAGACGTGTAGTTCTTGGGCCACTTTTTCTCAAGTTCGGGACACGTTCTAGGCCCAAGTTTGAACGAAGTGGGATTATGGGTTGAAACCTAAAGTTCTTCTATTCCACGTATGGAATCATATTTGGATACCCATTTGAGAGTTGTACACTACAATCTTGATTGCGGGCGAGGACATTTAGTTCTTGGGCCTCTTTTTCTCAACTTCGGGTCACGTTCTAGGCCCAAGTTTGAACAAATGGGTTGAAAAGCAAAGTTCTATGTCTCCACATATGAAATCGTATTTGGATACCCATTTGAGAGTTGTACACTACAGTCTTGATTGTGGGCGAAGATGCTCAGTTCTTGGGCCTATTTTTCTCAACTTCGGGTCATGTTCTAGGCCCAAGCTTGAAGGAAGTGGGATTATGGGTCTAAAAACAAAATTCTCCGTTTCCACATATGAAATTATATTTGGATACCCATTTAAGAGTTGTACACTATAGTCTTGATTGCGGGGGAAGACGCGTAGTTCTTGGGACGTTTTTTCTCAACTTCGGGTCACGTTCTAAGCCCAAGTTTGAACGAAGTGGGATTATGGGTTGACACACAATGTTCTCTATTTCCACGTTTGAAATCATATTTGTATACCCATTTGAGAGTTGTACACTATAGTCTTGATTGTGAGAAAAGACACGTAGTTCTTGGGCTATTTTTTCTCAACTTCGGGTCACATGCTAGGCTCAAGTTTGAAGGAAATGGGATTATGGGTTGAAACACAAAGTTCTCCATTTCCATGTATGAAATAATATTTGGCTACCCATTTGCGAGTTGTAGATTATATTCTTGATTGTGGGCAAAGACGTGTAGTTCTTAGGCCATGTTTTCTCAACTTCAGGTTAGGTTCTCGGCCCAACCTTGAAAGAAGTGAGATTATGGGTTGAAAATCAAATCTCTCCCTTTGCATGTATGATATCATATTTGGATACCCATTTGAGAGTTGTACACTACAATCTTGATTGCAGGCAAAGATGTGTAGTTCTTGGGCCTCTTTTTCTCAAGTTTGGGTCATGATCTAGCCCCAAGTTTGAATGAAGTGGTATTATGGGTTGAAAAGCAAAGTTCTTCATTTCCACATATGAAATCATATTTGGATACCCATTTGAGAGTTGTAAACTACAGTCTTGATTGCGGGCGAAGATGTGTAGTTCTTGGGCCGCTTTCTCTCAAATTTTGGTCACGTTCTAGGCCCAAGTTTGAACGAAGTGGGATTATGGGTTAAAATCAAAGTTCTCCGTTTCCACGTATGAAATCATATTTTGATACCCATTTGAGATTTGTACACTACAGTCTTGATTGCGAGCGAAGACGTGTAGTTGTTGGGCCATTTTTTCTCAACTTCGGGTCACTTTCTAGGCCCAAGTTTGAACAAATTGGGATTATGGGTTGAAAAGTAAAGTTCTTTGTTTCCATGTATGAAATCATATTTGGATACCCATTGGAGAGTTGTACACTACAGTCTTGATTTCGGGTGAAGACGTGTTGTTCTTGGGTCGAGTTTTCTTAACATCGGGTCACGTTCTAGGCCCAAGTTTGATCAATGTGAGATTATGGGTTGAAAAGCAAAGTTCTCTATTTACACGTATGAAATCATATTTGGACACCCATTTGAGAGTTGTATACTAAAGTCTCTATTGCGGATGAAGACATGTAGTTCTTGTGCCACTTTTTCTCAACTTCGGGTCACGTTCTATGCCCAAGTTTCAACAAAGTGGGATTATGGGTTAAAAAGCAAAGTTCTTCGTTTCCACGTATGAAATCATATTTGGATATCCATATGAGAGTTGTACACTACAATCTTGATTGAGGGCGAAGACATGTATTTCTTGGGCCGCGTTTTCTCAACTTTGGGTCACGTTCTAGGCCCAAATTTGAACGAAGTGGGATTATGGGTTGAAAAGCAAAGTTCTTCGTTTCCAGGTATGAAATCATATTTGGATATCCATTTGAGAGTTGTACACTACAGTCTTGATCACTGGCGAAGACGTGTAGTTCTTGGGCTGGTTTTCCTCGACTTCGGGTCACGTTATAGGCCCAAGTTCGAACGAAGTGGGATTATGGGTTGAAAAGCAAAGTTCTATGTTTCCACATAAGAAATCATATTTGGATACTCGTTTGAGAGTTGTACACCACAATCTTTATTGCGGGCGAAGATGTGCATTTCTTGGGCCACTTTTTCTCAACTTCAGGTCACGTTCTAGGCCCAAGTTTGAACGATGTGGGATTATATGTTGAAAAGAAAAGTTATTTGTTTCGACTTATGAAATCATATTTAGATACCCATTTGAGAGTTGTACTCTACAGTCTTGATTGCAGGCGAAGATGTGTAGTTCTTGGGTCGCGTTTTCTCAACTTCGGGTCACATTCTAGTCCCAAGTTTGAATGAAGTGGGATTATGGGTTGAAAATAAAAGTTCTTAGTTTCCATGTATGAAATCATATTTGGATACATATTTGAGAATTCTAGTTCTTGGGCCACTTTTTCTCAAATTCGGGACACGTTCTAGGCCCAAGTTTGGTTGAAGTGGGACTATGGGTTGAAACGTAAAGTTTTTCGTTTCCACGTATGAAATCATATTTGGATACCGATTTGAGAGTTGTACACTACAGTCTTGATTGCGGGCGAAGAAGTGCAGTTCTTGGGCCAGTTTTTCTCAACTTCAGATCACGTTCTAGGCCCATGTTTGAATGAAGTGGGATTATGGGTTTAAACACAAAGTTCTTTGTTTTCACGTATGAAATCAAATTTGCATACCCATTAGAGAGTTGTACACGACAGTCTTGATTGTGGGCGAAGACGCATAGTTCTTGGGACATTTTTTCTCAACTTCATCTCACGTTCTAGGCCCAAGTTTGAACGAAGTGGGATTATGGGTTGAAACGCACAGTTCTCTGTTTCCACATATGAAATCTTATTTGGATACCCATTTGAGATTTGTACCTTACAGTCTTGAATGCGGGCAAAGGCGCGTAGTTTTTGGGCCACTTTTTCTAAACTTCGGGTCACGTTCTAGGCCCAAGTTTGAACAAAGTGGGATTATGGGTTCAAACGAAAAGTTCTCCATTTCCACGTATGAAATCATATTTGGATACCCATTTGAGAGTTGTACACTACCTTCTTGATTGTGTGCGAAGATGTGTAGTTCTTGGGCCGTTTTTTCTGAACTTCGGGTCACGTTCTAGGCCCAAGTTTGAACGAAGTGGGATTATTGGTTGAAAAACAAAGTTCTTCATTTCCACATTTGAAATCATATTTGGATACCCATTTGAGAGTTGTACACTACAGTCTTGATTGTGGGCAAAGACGTGTAGTTCTTGGGCCGTGTTTTCTCAACTTCGGGTCATGTTCCAGGCCCAAGTTTGAAAGAAGTGGGATTATGGGTTGAAAAACAAAGTTCTTCGTTTCCACCTATGAAATCATATTTGGATACCCATTTGAGAGTTGTAAACTACAATATTGATTACGAGTGAAGATGTTTAGTTCTTGGGCCGTTTTTCTCAACTTCGGGTCACGTTCTGGGGCCAAGTTTGGACGAACTGGGATTATGGGTTGAAAAGCAAAGTTTTTTGTTTCCACGTATGAAATCATATTTGAATACACATTTGAGAGTTGTAAACTATAGTATTGATTGCAGGGGAAGACATGTAGTTCTTGGGCTGCTTTTTCTCAAGTTCGGGTCACGTTCTAGGCCCAAGTTTGAACGAAGTGGGATTATGGGTTGAAAAGCAAAGTTCTTTGTTTACACATATAAAATCATACTTGGATACCCATTTGAGAGTTGTACACTACAGGCTTGATTGTGGGCGAAGACGCATAGTTCTTGAGACACTTTTGCTCAACTTCGGGTCAAGTTTTAGGCCCAAGTTTGAACGAAGGGGGATTATGGGTTGAAATGCAAGGTTCTTCATTTCCATGTAGGAAATCATATTTGGATACCCATTTGAGAGTTGTACACTACAGTCTTGATTGCGAGTGAAGATGTGTAGTTCTTGGGCCATTTTTTCTCAACTTCGGGTCGCGTTCTAGGTCCAAGTTTGAACGATGTGGTATTATGGGTTGAAAGGCAAAGTTCTATATTTCCACGTATGAAATCATATTGAATACCCACTTGAGAGTTGTACACTAGAGTCTTGATTGCAGGTAAAGAGGCGTAGTTCTAGGGAAACGTTTTCTCAACTTTGGGTCACGTTCTAGGGCCAAGTTTGAAAGAAGTGGTATTATGGGTTGAAACAAAAAGTTCTCTATTTCCATGTATGAAATCATATTTGGATACCTATTATAGAGTTTTACACTACAATATTCATTGCAGTTGAAGACGTCTAGTTGTTGGGCCGCTTTTTCTCAACTTCGGGTCATGTTCTGGGCCCAAGCTTGAACGAAGTGGGATTATGGGTTGAAACGCAAAGTTCTTCATTTCCACGTATGAAATCATATTTGGATACCCATTTGAGAGTTGTACACTATAGTCTTGATTGCGGGTGAATATGCATAGTTCTTTGGCCACTTTTTCTCAACTTCAGGTAGCTTTCTAGTCCTAAGTTTGAACGAAGTGGTATTATTGGTTGAAATGCAAAGTTCTCTGTTTCCATGTATGATATCATTCTTGGATACACATTTGAGAGTTGTACACTACAGTCTTAATTGCGAGCAAAGACCTGTAGTTCTTGGACCTCTTTTTCTCAACTTTGGGTCACGTTCTAGGCCCAAGTTTGAACGAAGTGGGATTATGGGTTGAAACGCAAAGTTCTTTTTTCCCATGTATGAAATCATATCTGGACACCCATTTGAGAATTGTACACTACAGTCTTGATTGCGAGCGAAGACCTGTAGTTCTTTGGCCTCTTTTTCTCAACTTCGGTTCACGTTCTATGCCCAAGTTTGAACGCAGTGGGATTATGGGTTGAAACGTAAAGTTATCTATTTCCACGTATGAATTCATATT
The DNA here is from genome assembly GCA_009831015.1 of Picea engelmannii. Taxonomy (NCBI): domain Eukaryota; kingdom Viridiplantae; phylum Streptophyta; class Pinopsida; order Pinales; family Pinaceae; genus Picea; species Picea engelmannii. The sequence continues at coordinate 1,790,105 of ML776638.1, forward strand.
TGGATACCCATCTGAGTGTTGTACACTACAATCTTGATTGCGGGCAAGAAGTGTAGTTCTTGGGCCGTTTTTTCTCAACCTTGGATCACGTTCTAGGCCCAAGTTTGAACAAAGTCGGATTATGGGTTGAAATGAAAAGTTCTCCATTTTCATAATCAAATTTGGATACCCATTTGAGATTTGTACACTACCGTTTTGACTGTTGGCGAAGACGTGTAGATCTTGGGCTGCTTTTTCTAAACTTCGGGTCACGTTGTAGGCCCGAGTTTGAACGAAGTGGGATTATGGGTTGAAGCGCAAAGTTATTCATTTCCACATATGAAATCATATTTGGATAATCATTTGAGAGTTGTAGTCTATAGTCTGGATTGCGGGCGAAGACGTGTAGTTCTTGGGCCGCTTTTTTTCAACTTCGGGTCACATTCTAGGCCCAAGTTTGAACGAAGTGGGATTATGGGTTGAAATGCAAATTTCTTGGTTTCCACGTACGAAATCATATTTGGATACCCATTAGAGAGTTTTACACTACAATCTTGATTGCAGGCGAAGACATGTAGCTCGTGGGCCATTTTTTCTCAACTTTGGGTCACGTTCTAGGCCCACGTTTGAAGGAAGTGGGATTATGGGTTGAAAATCAAAGTTCCTCGTTTCCATGTATGAAATCATATTTGGATACCCATTTGAGAGTTGTAGACTACATTGTTTATTTCGGGCGAAGACGCGTAGTTCTTGGGATTTTTTTTCTCAAGTTCGGGTCGCGTTTTAGGCTCAAGTTTGAATGAAGTGGTATTATGGGTTGAAATGCAAAGTTCTTCGTTTCCACCTATGAAATCATATTTGCATGCCCATTTGAGAGCTTTACACTACAATCTTGTTTGCGAATGAAGACGTGTACTTCTTTGGCCTCTATTTCTCAACTTCAGGTCACATTCTAGGCCCACGTTTGAACGAAGTGGGAATATGGGTTGAAATGCAAAGTTCTTCGTTTCCACATATGAAATCATATTTGGATACCCATTTGAGAGATGTACACTACAGTCTTGATTGCAGGTGAAGACGTGTAGTTCATGGGACGCTTTTTCTCAACTTCGGGTTATGTTCTAGGCCCAAGTTTGAACGAAGTGGTATTATGGGTTCAAACACAAATTTCTCTGTTTCGACGTATGAAATCATATTTGGATACCCAATATAGAGTTGTAAAATACAGTCTTGATTGTGGGTGAAGAAGTGTAGTTCTTGAGCCATTTTTTATCAACAGGTCACGTTCTAGGCCCAAGTTTGAACGAAGTGGGATTATGGGTTGAAACACAAAGTTCTTCGTTTCCACATATGAAATCATATTTGGATACCCATTTCAGAGTTGTACACTACAGTCTTGATTGCAGGCGAAGACTTGTAGTTCTTGGGCCGCTTTTTCTCAACTTCGGGTCACGTTCTAGGCCCAAGTTTGAATGAAATGGGATTATGGGTTGATATGCAAAGTTCTCTGTTTCCACAAATGAAATCATATTTGGATATAGATTTGAGAATTGTACACTACAGTCTTGATTGCGGGCGAAGGCATGTAGTTCTTGTGATGCTTTTGCTCAACTTCAAGTCACGTTCTAGGCCCAAGTTTGAACGAAGTGGGATTATGGGTTGAAAAGTAAAGTTCTTTGTTTCCTTGTAGGAAATCATATTTGGATACCCATTTGAGAGTTGTACACTACAACCTCTATTGCGGGCAAAGACGTGTAGTTCTTGGGCCTCTTTTTCTCATCTTTGGGTCACGTTCTAGGCCCAAGTTTGAACGAAGTGGGATTATGGGTTGAAAAGAAGAGTTCTTAGTTTCCACATATGAAATCATTTTTGGATATCCATTTGAGAGTTGTACACTACAGTCTTGATTGCGGGCGAAGACGTGTAGTTGTTGGGCCGCTTCTTCTCAGCTTCGGGTTACGTTCTAGGCCCAAGTTTGAAAGAAGTGGGATTATGGGTTGAAAACAAAAGTTCTCTATTTCCACATATGAAATCATATTTGGATACCCTTTTGAGAGTTGTACACCACAATCTTGACTGCGGGCGAATAAGCGTAGTTCTTGGGCCGCGTTTTCTCAACTTTGGGTCACGTTCTAGGCCCAATTTTGAGCGAAGTGGGATTATGGTTTGAAAAGAAAAGTTCTTCGTTTCCACGTATGAAATCATATGTGGATACCCATTTGAGAGTTGTACACTATAGTCTTGATTGCAGATGAAGACGTGTAGCTCTTGGGCCGCTTGTTCTCAACTTCGGGTCACGTTCTAGGCCCAAGTTTGAACGATGTGGGATTATGTGTTGAAAAACAAAGTTCTCCGTTTCCATGTATGAAATCATATTTGGATACCAATTTGAGAGTTGTACACTACAAAATTGATTGTGGGTGAAGACATGTAGTTCTTGGGCCGCTTTTTCTCAACTTCAGGACATGTTCTAGGCCCAAGTTTGAACAAAGTGGGATTATGGGTTGAAAAGAAAAGTTCTTTGTTTCCACGTATGAAATCATATTTGGATACCCTTTTGAGAGTTGTACACCACGGTCTTGATTGTGGGCGAATACGTGTAGTTCTTCGGCCTCTTTTTCTCACCTTTGGGTCATGTTCTAGGCCTAATTTTGATCGAAGTGGGATTATGGTTTGAAAAGAAAAGTTCTCCGTTTCCACATATGAAATCATATGTGGATACCCATTTGAGAGTTGTACACTATAGTATTGATTGCAGATGAAGACGTGTAGTTCTTGGGCCGTTTTTTCTCAAATTCAGGTCACATTCTAGGCCCAAGTTTGAACGATGTGGGATTATGGGTTGAAAATAAAACTTTTTTGTTTCCACGTATGAAATCATATTTGGATACCCATTTGAAAGTTGTACACCACAACCTTGATTGCGGGCGAAGACATGTAGTTCTTGGGCCGCTTTTTCTCAACTTCGGGTCGCGTTATAGGCCTAAGTTTGAACGAAGTGGGATTATGGGTTGAAAGAAAAGTTCTTCATTTCCACCTATGAAATCGTATTTGGATACCCATTTGAGAGTTGTACACTACAGTCTTGATTGTGGGTGAAGACGTGTAGTTATTGAGCCGCGTTTTCTAAACTTCGGGTGAGGTTCTAGGCCCAAGTTTGAACGAAGTGGGATTATGGGTTGAAAATCAAATTTCTCCCTTTCCACCTATGGAATCACATTTGGATACCCATTTGAGAGTTGTACACTATAGTATTCATTGCAGGCGAAGACATGTAGTTATTGGGCCTCTTTTTCTCAACTTTGGGTCATGATCTAGCCCCAAGTTTGAACGAAGTGGGATTATGGGTTGAAAAACAAAGTTCTTTGTTTCCACGTATGAAATCATATTTGGATACCCATTTGAGAGTTGTACATTATAGTCTTGATTGCGGGTGAAAAAGTGTATTTCCTTGGCCGCTTTTTTTCAAGTTCGGGTCACGTTCTAGGCACAAGTTTGAACGAAGTGGGATTATGGGTTTAAAAGAAAAGTTCTCTGTTTCCACGTATGAAATCATATTTGGATACCCATTTTATAGTTATAAACTACAATCTTGATTGCGGGTGAAGACGTGTATTTCTTGGGTCAATTTTTCTTAACTTCAGCTCACGTTCTAGGCCCAAGTTTGAACGAAGTGGGATTATGGGTTGAAAAGAAAACTTATTTGTTTCCATGTATGAAATCATATTTGGATACTCATTTGATAATTGTACACTACAATCTCTATTGTGGGCAAAGACGTGTAGTTCTTGGGCCGCTTTTTCTCAACTTCGGGTCACGTTCTAGGCCCAAGTTTGAACAAAGTGGGATTATGGGCTGAAAAGATAAGTTCTTCGTTTCCACGTATGAAATCATATTTGGATATCCATTTGAGAGTTGTAAGCTACAGTCTTGATTGAGGGCGAAGACGTGTAGTTCTTGCACCGCGTTTTCTCAACTTCGGGTCACGTTCTAGGCCCAAGTTTGAATGAAGTGAGATTACGGGTTGAAAAGAAAATTTCTTTGTTTCCACATATGAAATCATATTTTGATACCCATTTAAGAATTGTACACTACAGTCTTGATTGCGGGTGAAGACGTGTAGTTCTTGGGCCGATTTTGCTTAACTTTGGGTCACATTCTAGGCCCAAGTTTGAACGAAGTGGCATTATGGGTTGAAAAGAAAAGTTCTTTGTTTCCATGTATGAAATCATATTTGGATACCCATTATTGAGTTGTACACTACAGTCTTGATTGCGGGCGAAGATGTGTAGTTCTTGGGCCGTTTGTTCTCAATTGTGGGTCACGTTCTAGGCCCAAGTTTGAACGAAGTGGGATTATGGGTTGAAAAGAAAAGTTCTCTGTTTCCACATATGAAATCATATTTTGATACCCATTTGAGAGTTGTACACCACAGTCTTGATTGTGGGCAAAGACATTCAGTTCTTGGGCCGTTTTTTCTCAACTTTGGGTCACGTTTTAGGCCCAAGTTGGAATGAAGTGTGATTATTGGTCGAAAACCAAATTTATCCATTTCCACGTATGAAATCATATTTGGATGCCATTTGAGAGTTGTACACAACAGTCTTGATTGTGAGTGAAGACGTGTAGTTCTTCGACCGCTTTTTCTCAACTTCGTGTGATATTCTAGTCCCAAGTTTGACCGAAGTGAGATTATGGGTTGAAAAGAAAAGTTCTCTGTTTCCACGTATGAAATCATATTGGATATCCATTTGAGAGTTGTAGACAAACTTCTTGATTGGAGGTGAAGACGTGTAGTTCTTGGGCCACATTTTCTCAACTTCGGGACTCGTTCTAGGCCCAAGTTTGAACAGAGTGGGATTAGGGGTTGAAACATAAAGTTCTCTGTTTCCACGTATGAAATCATGTTTGGATACCCATTTGAGAGTTGTACACTACATGCTTGATTGCGAGCGAAGACGTGTAGTTCTTGGGTCATTTTTTCTCAACTTCGAGTCTCGTTCTAGGCCGAAGTTTGAACGAAGTGGCATTATGGGTTGAAACGCAAAGTTCTTTGTTTCCACGAATGAAATCATATTTGTGTATCCATTTGAGAGTTGTACACTACAGACTTGATTACGGGGGAAGATGCGTAGTTCTTGGTCCGCTCTTTCTGAACTTCAGGTCACATTCTAGGCCCAATTTTGAACGAAGTGGGATTATGGGTTGAAATGCAAAGTTCTATGTTTCAATGTATGAAATCATATTTGGTTACCCATTTGAGAGTTGTAAACTATAGTGTTGATTGCGGTCGAAGACTTGTAGTTCTTGGGCCGTTTTTTCTCAACTTTGGGTCACGTTCTAGGCCCAAGTTTGAACGAAGTGGGATTATGAGTTCAAACACAAAGTTCTTCGTTGCTACAGATGAAATCATATTTGGATACCATTTTGAGAGTTGTACACTATATTCTCGATTGAGGGCGAAGACGTGTAGTTGTTGGGCCGCTTTTTCTCAACTCTGTGTCTTGTTCTAGCCCCAAGTTTGAACGAAGTGGGATTATGGGTTCAAACGCAAAGTTCTTTGTTTCCACGAATGAAATCATATTTGGATACCCATTTGAGAGTTGTACAATACAGTCTTGATTGCGGTCGAAGACGTGTAGTTGTTGGGCCACTTTTTCTCAACTTAAGGTCACGTTCTAGGGCCATGTTTGAATGAAGTGGGATTATGGGTTGAAACGCAAATTTCTCCGTTTCCATGTATGAAATTATATTTGGACACCCATTTGAGAATTGTACATTACATTCTTGATTTTGGGCGAAGACACGTAGTTCTTGGGCTGCTTTTTCTCAACTTCAGGTTACGTTCTAGGCCCAAGTTTGAACGAACTGGGATTATGGGTTGAAACACAAAGTTCTTTGTTTCCACGTATGAAATCAGATTTGGACACCCATTTGAGAATTGTACATTACATTCTTGATTTCGGGCGAAGACACGTAGTTCTTGGGCCGCTTTTTCTCAACTTCAGGTTACGTTCTAGGCCCAAGTTTGAACGAAGTGGGATTATGGGTTGAAAAGAAAAGTTCTCTATTTCCACATATGAAATCATATTTGGATACTCATTTGAGAGTTGTACACTACAATATTGATTGTTGGCGAAGACGTGTAGTTCCTGGGATTCTTTTTCTCAACTTCGGTTTACGTTCTAGGCCCAAGTTTGAAGGAAGTGGGTTATGGGTTGAAAAGCAAAGTTCTTCCTTTCCACATATGAAATCATATTTGGATACCCATTTGAGAGTTGTAGACTACAGTTTTGATTACTGGTGAACACGTGTAGTTATTGGGAAGTTTTTTCTCAACTTGAGGTCACATTCTAGGCCCAAGTTTGAACGAAGTGAGATTATGGGCTGAAAAACAAAGTTCTTCGTTTCTACGTATGAAATCATATTTGGATACCCATTTGAGAGTTGTACACTAAAGTATTGATTGCGGGTGAAGACGTGTTCTTCTTAGGCCGTGTTTTGTCAACTTCGGGTCACTTTCTAGGCCCAAGATTGAATGAAGTGGGATTATGGGTTGAAATGCAAAGTTCTTTGTTTCCACGTATGAAATCATATTTGGATACCCATTTGAGAGTTGTACACTAGAGTCTTGATACTAGGCGAAGACATGTAATTCTTGGGCGATTTTTGTCAACTTTGGTTCACGTTCTAGGCCTAAGTTTGAACGAAGTGGTATTATGGGTTGAAACAAAAAGTTCTTCGTTGCCACATATGAAATCATATTTGGATACCCATTAGAGAGTTGTACACTACAGTCTTGATTGTGAGCGAAGACATGTAGCTCTTGGGCCATGTTTTCTCAACTTTGGGTCACGTTCTTGGCCCAAGTTTGAACGAAGTGGGATGAAGGGTTGAAAGACAAAGTTCTTCATTTCCTCATATGAAATCATATTTGGATACCTATTTGAGAGTTGTACACTATAGTCTTGATTGCGTGCAAAGACGTGTAGTTCGTGGGCCGTTTTTTTTCAACTTTGGGTCATCTTCTAGGCCCAAGTTTGAACGAAGTGGGATTAAGGGTTGAAACAAAAAGTTCTCCGTTGCCATGTATGAAATCATATTTAGACACCCATTAGAGAGTTGTACACTACAGTCTTGATTGTGGCCGAAGACATGTAGCTCTTGGGCCATGTTTTCTCAACTTTGGGTCACGTTCTAGGCCCAAGTTTGAATGAAGTGGGATGATGGGTTGAAACACAAATTTCTTGGTTTCCACGTATGAAATCATATTTGGATACCCATTTGAGAGTTTTACACTGCAGCCTTGATTGCGGGCAAAGACGTGTAGTTCATGGGCCGCTATTTCTTAACTTCGGGTCACATTTTAGGCCCCCGATTGAACGAAGTCGGATTATGGGTTGAAAAGAAAAGTTCTTTGTTTCCACGTATTAAATCATATTTGTATACCCATTTGAGAGTTGTACACTACAATATTTATTGCAGGAGAAGATGCGTAGTTCTTGGGATGTTTTTTCTCAACTTCGGGTCGCATTCTAGTCCCAAGTTTGAACGAAGGGGTATTATGGGTTGAAACACAAAGTTCTTCGTTTCCACGTAAGAAATCATATTTGGATACCCATTTGAGAGTTGTACACTAGAGTCTTGATTGCGGGCGAAGACATGTAGTTCTTGGGCCGCTTTTTCTCAACTTCGGGTCACGTTCTAGGCCCAAGTTTGAATGAAGTGGGATTATCGATGGAAACGCAAAGTTCTCCGTTTCCACATATGAAATCATATTTGGATACCCATTTGAGATTTGTACACTACAGTCTTGATTGCAGGCGAAGACGTGTAGTTCTTGGGTCGCATTTTCTCAACTTCAGATCATGTTATAGGCCCAAGTTTGAACGAAGTGGGATTATGGGTTGAAACACAAAATTCTGCATTTCCACGTATGAAATCATATTTGGATACCCATTTGAGAGTTGTATACTATAGTCTTGATTGCGGGAGAAGATGTGTAGTTCTTGGGCTGCTTTTTCTGAACTTCAGGACACGTTTTAGGCCCAAGTTTGAACAAAGTGGGATTATGGGTTGAAACGCAAAGTTCTTCTTTTCCATGTATGAAATCATATTTGGATACCCATTTGAGATTTGTAAACTACAATCTTGATTGCGAGCGAAGAAGTGTAGTTCTTTGGCCTCTTTTTTTCAAGTTTGGGTCGCATTCTAGGCCCAAGTTTGAACGAAGTGGTATTATGGGTTGAAACACAAAGTTCTCTTTTTCAACGTATGAAATCATATTTGGATACCCATTTGAGAGTTGTACACTGTAGTCTTGATTGCCGGTGAAGAGGCGTAGTTCATGGGACACTTTTTCTCAACTTCGGGTCACGTTCTGGGCCCAAGTTTGAACGAAGTGGGATTATGGGTTGAAACACAATGTTCTCCATTTCCACGTATGAAATCATATTTGGATACCCATTTGAGAGTTGTACACTACAAACTTGATTGCAGGCGAAGACTTGTAGTTATTGGGCCTCTTTTTCTCAACTTTGGGTCACCTTGTAGGCCCAAATTTGAACAAAGTGGGATTATAGTTTCAAACGCAAAGTTCTTTGTTTCCACGTATGAAATCATATTTGGATACCCATTTGAGAGTTGTACAATATAGTCTTGATTAGGGGCGAAGAAGTTCTTGGGACACTTTTTCTCAACTTCGGATCATGTTCTACGCCCAAGTTCGAACGAAGTGGGATGATGGGTTGATAAACAAATTTCTCTGTTTCCAGGTATGAAATCATATTTGGATACCCATTTGAGATTTGTACACTACAGTCTTGATTGCGGGTGAAGATGCGTAGTTCTTGTGAAGCTTTTTCTCAACTTCGGGTCATGTTCTAGGCCCAAGTTTGAACGAAGTGAGATTATGGTTTGAAACGCAAAGTTCTTTATTTCCACGTATGAAATCATGTTTGGATACCCATTTGAGAGTTGTACACTACAGTTTTGATTGCGGGTGAAAACGCGTAGTTCGTGGGATGCTTTTTCTCAGGTTCAGGTCACATTCTAGGCCCAAGCTTGAACGAAGTGGGATTATGGGTTGAAACACAAAGTTCTCCATTTCCACGTATGAAATCATATTTGGATACCTGTTTGAGAGTTGTACACTACAGTCTTGATTGTGGGTGAAGATGCGTAGTTCTTGGGACACTTTTTCTCAACTTCGTGTCTCGTTGTAGGCCCAATTTTGAACGAACTGGGATTACGAGTTGAAAGGCAAAGTTCTCGGTTTCCACATATGAAATCATATTTGAACAAAGTGGGATTATGGGTTGGAAAGAAAAGCTCTTTGATTACATGTATGAAATGATATTTTGATACCCATTTGAGAGTTGTTTACCACAACCTTGATTGCGCCTGAAGACGTCTACTTCTTGGGCTGTTTTTTCCCAACTTTGGGTCACGTTCTAGGCCCAAGTTTGAACGAAGTGGGATTATGGGAAAAACACAAAGTTCTCCATTTCCACGTATGAAATCATATTTGGATACCCATTTGAGAGTTGTACAGTACAATCTTGATTGCGGGCGAAGACATGTAGTTCTTGGGCCACATTTTCTCAACTTCGGATCATGTTCTAGGCGCAAGTTTGAAAGAAGTGGGATTATGGGTTGAAACCCAAAGTTCTATGTTTCTATGTATGAAATCATGTTTGGATACCCATTTGAGAGTTGTACACTACAGTCTTGATTGTGGGAAAAGACGTGTAGTTGTTGGGCCACCTTTTCTCAACTTCGGGACACGTTCTAGGCCCAAGTTTGAACGAAGTGGGATTATGGGTTGAAATGTAAGGTTCTCTGTTTCCATGTATGAAATTATATTTGTATACCCATTTGAAAGTTGTACACTTGATTCTTGATTGTGGGTGAAGACGTGTAGTTCTTGGGCCACTTTTTCTCAACTTTGGGGCACGTTCTAGGCCCAAGTTTGAACGAAGTGGGATTATGGTTTGAAACACAAAGTTCTCTGTTTCCACGTATGAAATCAAATTTGGATACCCATTAGAGAGTTGTACACTACAGTCTTGATTGTGGGAAAAGACATGTAACTCTTGGGCCATTTTTTCTCAACTTTGGGTCACGTTCTAGGCCCAAGTTTGAACGAAGTGGGATTATGGGTTCAAACGCAAAGTTCTTCGTTTCCACATATGAAATCATATTTGGATACCCATTTGAGAGTTTTAGACTACAATTTTGATTGCGGGTGAAGATGTGTAGTTATTGGGCCTCTTTTTCTCAACTTCGGGTCACGTTCTAGGCCTAGTTTTGAACGAAGTGGGATTATGGGTTGAAAAGAAAAGTTCTTTGTTTCCACGTACGAAATCATATTTGGATACCCATTTGAGAGTTGTACACTACAGTCTTGATTATAGGAAAATATGTGTAGTTCTTGGGCCGATTTTTCTTAACTTCAGGTCACATTCTAGACCCAATTTTGAACGAAGATGGATTATGGGTTGAAAAGTAAAGTTTTCCATTTCCACGTATGAAATCATATTTGGATACCCATTTGAGAGTTGTATAATATAGTCTTGATTGGGGGCGAAGAAGTTCTTGGGACGCTTTTTCTCAACTTTGGATCATGTTCTACGCCCAAGTTCGAACGAAGTGGGATTATGGGTTGACAAGCAAATTTCTCTGTTTCCAGGTATGAAATCATATTTGGATACCCATTTGAGAGTTGTATGCTTCAATCTTGATTGCGCTTGAAGACACGTAGTTCTTGGGCCACTTTTTCTCAACTTCAGGTCACGTTCTAGGCCCAAGTTTGAATGAAGTGGGATTATGGGTTGAAACCCAAAGTTCTCTGTTTCAACGTATGAAATCATGTTTGGATACCCATTTGAGAGTTGTACACTACAGTCTTGATTGTGGGTGAAGACGCCTAGTTCTTGGGAAGCTTTTTCTCAACTTCGGGTCACGTTCTAGGCCCAAGTTTGAACGAAGTGAGATTATCGTTTGAAACACAAAGTTCTTTATTTCCACATATGAAATCATGTTTGGATACCCATTTGAGTGTTGTACACTACAGTTTTGATTGCGGGCGAAAACGCGTAGTTTGTGGGACAATTTTTCTCAACTTCGGGTCACTTTCTAGGCCCAAGTTTGAACGAAGTGGGATTATGGGTTGAAACGCAAAGTTCTCCATTTCCACGTATGAAATCATATTTGGATACCCATTTGAGAGTTGTACACTACAGTCTTGATTACGGGTGAAGACGTGTAGTTCTTGGGCCGCATTTTCTCAACTTCGGATCATGTTCTAGGCGCAAGTTTGAATGAAGTGGGATTATGGGTTGAAACACAAAGTTCTCTATTTCCACGTATGAAATCATATTTGGATACCCATTAGAGAGTTGTACACTACAGTCTTGATTGTGGGCAAAGAAGTGTAGTTCTTGTGTCATTTTTTCTCAACTTCGGGTCACGTTCTAGGCCCAAGTTTGAATGAAGTGGGATTATGGGTTTAAACGCAAAGTTCTTCGTTTCCACGTATGAAATCATATTTGGATACACATTTGAGAGTTTTACACTACAGTCTTGATTGCGGGCGAAGACATGTACTTCTTGGGCCGTTTTTTCTCAACTTTGGGTTGAGTTCTAGGCCCAAGTTTGAACGAAGTGGGATGATGGGTTGAAACGCAAAATTCTGCATTTCCACATATGAAATCATATTTGGATACCCATTGGAAAGTTGTATACTACAGTCTTGATTGCGGGAGAAGATGTGTAGTTCTTGGGCCGCTTTTTCTCAACTTCGGGACACATTTTAGGCCCAAGTTTGAACAAAGTGGGATTATGGGTTGAAACGCAAAGTTCTTCGTTTCTACGTATGAAATCATATTTGGATACCCATTTGAGGGTTGTACAGTACAGTCTTGATTGCGGGCGAAGACGTGTAGTTCTTGGGCTGCGTTTTCTCAACTTCGGGTCACGTTCTAGGCCCAAGCTTGAATGAAGTGGGATTATGGGTTGAAAAACAAAGTTCTATGTTTCCACATATGAAATCATATTTGGATACTCATTTGAGAGTTATACATTATAGTCTTGATTGGGGGTGAAGACGTGTAGTTCTTGGGCCGTTCTTTCTCAACTTCAGCTCACGTTCTAGGCCTAAGTTTGAACGAAGTGGGATTATGGGTTGAAAAGCAAAGTTCTCCATTTCCACATATAGAATCATATTTGGATACCCATTTGAGAGTTGTACATTACAGTCTTGATTGCAGGCGAAGACGTGTAGTTCTTGGGCCGCTTTTTCTCAACTTTGGGTCATAATCTAGCCCTAAGTTTGAACGAAGTGGGATTATGGGTTGAAAAACTAAGTTCTTCATTTCCACGTATGAAATCATATTTGTATACCCATTTGAGAATTGTACACTACAGTCTTGATTATGGGCGAAGATGTGTAGTT
>ML776638.1:1827166-1840924 GCA_009831015.1 Picea engelmannii
TTGTACACCACAACCTTAATTGCGAGTGAAGACGTGTAGTTCTTTGGCCTCTTTTTCTCACGTTTTCTGTCACGTTCTAGGCCCAAGTTTGAACGAAGTGGGATTATGGGTTGGAAAGCAGAGTTCTCTGTTTCCACGTATGAAATCATATTTGGATACCCATTTGAGAGTTGTACACCACAGTCTTGATTGCACGTGAAGACGTGTAGTTCTTGGGCCACTTTTTCTCACCTTCGGGTCAGGTTCTAGGCCCAAGTTTGAACAAAGTGGGATTATGGGTTGGAAAGCAAAGCTCTCTATTTCTACTTATGAAATCATATTTGGATACCCATTTGAGAGTTGTACACCGCAACCTTGATTGTGGGCGAAGATGTTTAGTTCTTGGGCCGCATTTTCTCAACATCGGGTCATGTTCTAGGCCCGAGTTTGAATGAAGTGGGATTATGGGTTGAAAAGCACAGTTCTCTGTTTCCATGTATTAAATCATATTTCGATACCCATTTGAGAGTTGTACACTACAATCTTGATTGTGGGCGAAGACGTGTAGTTCTTGGGCCTCCTTTTCTCAACTTTGGGTCACATTCTAGGCCCAAGTTTGAATGAAGTGGGATTATGGGTTTGAAAGAAAATCTCTTCGTTTCCACGTATGAAATCATATTTGGATACCCATTTGAAAGTTGTACACCACAACCTTGATTGTGGGTGAAGACGTGTAGTTCTTGGGCCACTTTTTCTCAACTTTGGGTCATGTTCTTGGCCCGAGTTTGAACGAAGTGGGATTATGGGTCGGAAAGCAAGGATCTTTGTTTCTACGTATGAAATCATATTTGGATACCCATTTTAGAGTTGTACACCATAGCCTTGATTGCGGGAGAAGACATGTCATTCTTGGGCCGCTTTTTCTCAACTTTGTGTGACGTTCTAGGCCCAAGTTTGAACGAAGTGGGATTATGGGCTGGAAAATAAAGTTGTATGTTTCCATGTATGGAATCATATTTGGATACCCATTTGAGGGTTGTACACCACAGTGTTTATTGCAGGCAAAGACGTGTAGTTCTTGTGCGGCTTTTTCTCAACTTCATGTCACGTTCTAGGCCCAAGTTTGAATGAAGTGGGATTATGGGTTGGAAAGAAAAGCTCTATGTTTCCACATATGAAATCATATTTGGATACGCTTTTGAGAGTTGTACACCACATTCTTGATTGTGGGTGAAGACGTGTAGTTCTTGGGTCGTTTTTTCTCAACTTTGGGTCATGTTCTAGGCCCAAGTTTGAACGAAGTGGGATTATGGGTTGGAAAGAAAAGCTCTTTGTTTCCAAGTATGCAATCATATTTGGATACCCATTTGAGAGTTGTACACCACAATGGTGATTGCGAGTGAAGATGTCTACTTCTTGGGTCTCTTTTTCTGAACTTCGGGTCACGTTCTAGGCCCAAGTTTGAATGAAGTGGGATTATGGGTTGGAAAGAAAACATTTATGTCTCCACGTATGAAATCATATTTGGATACCCATTTGAGAGTTATACACCACAGTCTTGATTGCGGGCGAATATGTGTAGTTGTTGGGCCTCTTTTTCTCAACTTCGGGTCACGTTATAGGCCCAAGTTTGAAAGAAGTGGGATTATGGGTTGTAAAGAAAAGATATTTGTTTCCACGTATCAAATCATATTTGGATACCCATTTCAGAGTTGTACACCACAGTCATGATTGCAGGAGAAGACATGTAGTTCTAGGGCCGTTTTTTCTCAACTTCGGGTCACGTTCTAGAGCCAAGTTTGAACGAAGTTGGATTATGGGTTGGAAAGCAAAGCTCTTCATTTCCACGTATGAAATCATATTTGGATACCCATTTGAGAGTTGTATACCATAGTCTTTATTGCAGGCGAAGACGTGTAGTTCTTTGGCCTCTTTTTCTCAACTTCGGTCACGTTCTAGGCCCAAGTTTGAATGAAGTGGGATTATGGGTTGGAAAGAAAAGATCTATGTTTTCACGTATGAAATCATATTTGGATACCCATTTGAGAGTTGTAAAACACATTCTTGATTGCGGGCGAAGACATGTAGTTCTTGGGACGATTTTTCTAAACTTCGGGTCACATTCACGACCCAAGTTTGAACGATGTTGGGTCACATTCTAGGCCTAATTTTCAACGAGGTGGGATTATGGGTTGGAAAGAAAAGCTCTCTGTTTCCATATATGAAATCATATTTGGATATCCATTTGAGAGTTGTACACCACAACCTTGATTGCGAGCGAAGACGTGTAGTTCTTGGGCCTCTTTTTTTCACCTTCGTGTCACATTCTAGGCCCAAGTTTGAATGAAGTGGGATTATGGGTTGGAAAGCAAAGCTCTCTGTTTCCTCTTATGAAATCATATTTCGATACCCATTTGAGAGTTGTACACAACGGTTGTGATTGTGGGTGAATACATGCAGTTCTTGGGCCGTTTTTTCTCAACTTCGGGTCATGTTGTAGTCCCAAGTTTGAAAGAAGTGGGATTATGGGTTTGAAAGAAAAGCTCTTTGTTTCCACGTATGAAATCTTGTTTGGATGCCCATTTGAGAGTTGTACACCACAATCTTGATTGCGGGTGAAGACATGTAGTTGTTGGGCCACTTTTTCTCATCTTTGGGTCACGTTCAGGCCCAAGTTTGAACGAAGTGGGATTATGGGTTGGAAAGAAAACCTCTATGTTTTCACATATGAAATCATATTTGGATACACATTTAAGATTTTTATACCACAGTCTTGATTGCGGGCGAAGACGTGTAGTTCCTTGGCCTCTTTTTCACAACCTCGGTCACGTTCTAGGCCCAAGTTTGAATGAAGTGGGATTATGGGTTGGAAAGAAAAGCTCTCCATTTCCACATATGAAATCATATTTGGATAGCCATTTTAGAGTTGTACACCATTGTATTGAGTATGGGTGAAGACGTCTAGTTCTTCGACCGCTTTTTCTCAACTTTGAGTCACGTTCTAGGCCCAAGTTTGAACGAAGTGGGGTTATGGGTTGGAAAGGAAGGCTCTATGTTTCCACGTATGAAATCATATTTCGATACCCATTTTAGAGTTGTACACCACAGTCTTGATTGAGGACGAAGACGTGTAGTTCTTATGCCGCTTCTTCTCAACTTCGGGTCACGTTCTAGGCCCAAGTTTGAAAGAAGTGGGATTATGGGTTTGAAAGAAAATCTCTATGTTTCCACGTAGGAAATCATATTTGGATACCCATTTGAGAGTTGTACACCACAGTCTTGATTGTGGGTGAAGACTTGTAGTTCTTTGGCCGCTTTTTCTCAACTTTGGGTCATGTTCTAGTTCCATGTTTGAATAAAATGAGATTATGGGTTAAAAAGTAAAGCTATCTGTTTTCACGTACGAAATCATATTTGGATACCCATTTGAGATATGTACACCATAGTCTTGATTGCAGGCAAAGATGCGTAGTTCTTGGGACGCGTTTTCTCAACCTCGGGTCATGTTCTCGGCCCAAGTTTGAAAGAACTGGGATTATGGGCTGAAACGCAAAGTTCTTTGTTTCCACGTATGAAATCATATTTGGATACCCATTTGAAAGTTGTACACTCAAAAACGCATAGTTCTTGGGCCTCTTTTTCTCAACTTTGGGTCACGTTCTAGGCCCAAGTTTGAATGAAGTGAGATTATGGGTTGGAAAGAAAATCTCTCTGTGTCCATGTATGAAATCATTTTTGGATACCCATTTGAGAATTGTACACCACATCCTTGATTTCGGGCGAAGACGTGTAGTTCTTGGGCCGTTTTTTCTCAACTTCGGGTAATGTTCTAGGCCCAAGTTYKAATGAAGTGGGATTATGGGTTGGAAAGGAAAGCTCTTCGTTTCCACGTATGATATCATATTTGGATACCCGTTTGAGATTTCTACACGAAAACCTTGATTTTGGGAGAAGACGTGTAGTTCTTGGGCCGCTTTTTCTCAACTTCGGGTCATGTTCTAGGCCCAAGTTTGAACGAAGTGGGATGATGGGTTGGAAAGAAAATCTCTCCATTTCCACGTATGAAATCATATTGGATACCCATTTGAGAGTTGTAAACCACATCCTTGATTGCAGGCGAAGACATGTAGTTCTTGGGCCGCTTTGTCTTAACTTCAGGTCACGTTCTAGGCCCAAGTTTGAACTAAGTGGGATTATTGGTTGGAAAGGAAAGCTTTTCGTTTCCACTTATGATATCATATTTGGATACTGATTTGAGATTTTTACATGACAACCTTGATTGTGGGAGAAGACGTGTAGTTCTTGGGTCACTTTTTCTCAAGTTCAGGTCACGCTCTAGGCTCAAGTTTGAACGAAGTGCGATTATGGGTTGAAAAGCAAAGCTCTTTGTTTACATGTATGAAATCATATTTGGATACCGATTTGAGAGTTGTACACCACAACCTTTATTGTGAGTGAAGACGTGTAGTTCTTGGGCTGCTTTTTCTCACCTTCGGGTCATGTTCTAGGCCCAAGTTTGAACGAAGTGGGATTATGGGTTGGAAAACAAATCTCTCTGTTTCCACGTATGAAATCATATTTGGATACCCATTTGAGAGTTGTACACCACAGTCTTGATTGCGGGTGAAGACGTATAGTTCTTGGGCAACTTTTTCGCAACTTCGGGTCACGTTCCAAGTCCAAGTTTGAACGAAGTGGTATTATGGGTTGAAAATCAAAGTTCCCTGTTTCCACTTACGAATTCATATTTGGATACCCATTTGAGAGTTATACACCACAGTCTTGATTGCGGGTGAAGACGTGTAGTTCTTGGGATATTTTTTCTCAACTTCGGGTCACATTCCAGGCCCAAGTTTAAACGAAGTGGGATTATGGGTTGAAAAGAAAAGTTCCCCATTTCCATGTACGAACTAAAATTTGGATACTCGTTTGAGATTTGTACACCACAATCCTCATTGCGAGATAAGATGTGTAGTTCTTGGGCCACTTTTTCTTAACTTTGGGTCACCTTCCAGGCCCAAGTTTGAATGAAGTGGGATTATGGGTTGAAAAACAAAGTTCCATGTTTCCACTTACGAAATCATATTTGGATACCCAATTGAGAGTTGTACACTACAATCTTGATTGTGGGCAAAGACGTGTAGTTCTTGGGCTTCTTTTTCTCAACGTTCGGTCACGTTCCAGGCCTAAGTTTGAACGAAGTAGGATTATGGGTTTGAAAGCAAATCTCTTTGTTTCCATGTATGAAATCATATTTTGATACCCATTTGAAAGTTGTACACCACAACCTTGATTGCAGGCTAAGACGTGCAGTTCTTGGGTCGCTTTTTCTCAACTTCGGGTCACTTTCTAGGCCCATGTTTGAACAAAGTGGGATTATGTGTTGGAAAGAAAATCTCTATGTTTCCACGTATGAAATCATATTTGGATACCCATTTTAGAATTGTACACCACAACCTTGATTGTGAGCGAAGACGTGTAGTTCTTAGGCCGTTTTTTCTCAACTTCGGGTCACGTTCTAGGCCCAAGTTTGAACGAAGAGGGATTATGGGTTGGAAAGAAGAGGTCTTCGTTTCCACGTATGAAATCATATTTGGATACCCATTTGAGATTTTTACAATACAACCTTGATTGCGGGAGAAGACATGTAGTTCTTGGGCCACCTTTTCTCAACTTCGGGTCACATTCTAGGCCCAAGTTTGAATGAAGTGGGATTATGGGTTGGAAAGCAAAGCTCTCTCTTTCCACATATCAAATCATATTTGGATACCCATTTGAGAGTTGTACACCACAACCTTGATTGCGGGCAAAGACGTGTAGTTATTGGGCTACTTTTTCTCAACTTTGGGTCACGTTCTAGGCCCAAGTTTGAACAAAGTATGATTATTGGTTGGAAAGAGAAGCTCTTTGATTCCATGGATGAAATCATATTTCGATACCCATTTCAGAGTTGTACACCATAGTTTTGATTTGCAGGCAAAGACGTGTAGTTCTTTAGCCTCTTTTTCTCAACTTCAGGTCACGCTCCAGGCCCAAGTTTGAATGAAGTGGGAATATGGGCTGAAAAACAAAGTTAACTATTTCCACATACATAATCATAGTTGTATACACATTTGAGAGTTGGACACCACAGTATTGATTACAGGCGAAGACGTGTAGTTCTTGGGCCTCTTTTTCTCAACTTCGTGTCACTTTGCAGAACCAAGTTTTAACGAAGTGGTATTATGGGTTGAAAATGAAATTTCCATGTTTCCTCGTACAAAATCATATTTGGATACCCATTTGAGAGTTGTACACCACAACCTTGATTGTGGGCGAAGATGTGTAGTTCTTGGGCCACGTTTTCTCAACTTCAGGTGACGTTCTAGGCCCAAGTTTGAACGAAGTGGGAGTATGGGTTGGAAACCAAATCTCTCTATTTGCACGTATGAAATCATATTTGGATACCCATTTGATATTCATACACTACAGTCTTGATTGTGGTTGAAGACGTGTAGTTCTTGGGCCGCTTTTTCTCAACTTCGGGTCACATTCTAGGCCCAAGTTTGAACGAAGTGGGATTATGGGTTGCAAAGCAAAGCTATTCGTTTCCATGTATGAAATCATATTTGGATACACATTTGAAATTTATACACCACAACCTTGATTGTGGGCGAAGACGTGTAGTTCTTGGGCCATTGTTTCTCAACTTCAGGTCACTTTCTAGACCCATGTTTGAACGAAGTGGGATTAGGGGTTGGAAAGAAAAGCTCTCAGTTTCCATGTATGAAAA
Organism: Picea engelmannii; assembly: GCA_009831015.1. Classification (NCBI taxonomy): domain Eukaryota; kingdom Viridiplantae; phylum Streptophyta; class Pinopsida; order Pinales; family Pinaceae; genus Picea; species Picea engelmannii. The sequence goes on from ML776638.1 coordinate 1,833,918, forward strand.
CATGTTTGGATACCCATTTGAGAGTTGTACACCACAACCTTGATTGTGGGCGAAGACTTGTAGTTCATGGGCCGCATTTTCTCAACTTCAGGCCACGTTCTAAGCCCAAGTTTGAACGAAGTGGGATCATGGGTTGGAAAGAAAAGCTATGTTTGCACGTATGAAATCAGATTTGGATACCCAGTTGACAGTTGTACACCACAACCTTGATTGCGGGATAAGACGTGTAGTTCTTGGGCCGCTTTTTCTCAACTTCCGGTCACATTCTAGGCCTAATTTTCAACGAAGTGGGATTATGGGTTGGAAAGAAAACCTCTCCGTTTGCACATATAAAATCATATTTGGATACCCATTTGAGAATTGTACACCATAACCTTGATTATGAGCAAAGACATGTAGTTCTCGGGCCTCTTTTTTTCACCTTCGTGTCACGTTCTAGGCCCAAGTTTGAATGAAGTGGGATTATGGGTTGGAAAGAAAAGCTCTCTGTTTCCACGTATGAATTCATATTTGGATACCCATTTGAGAGTTGTACACCACAATCATGATTGCGGGCGAAGACGTGTAGTTCTTAGGCCGCTTTTTCTCAACTTCGGGTCATGTTCTAGGCCTAAGTTTGAACGAAGTGGGATTATTGGTTGGAAAGAAAAGCTCTATGTTTCCACATATGGAATCATATTTGGATACCCATTTGAGAGTTGTACACCACAGTCTTTATTGCAGGCGAAGACGTGTAGTTCTTGGGTGGCTTTTTCTCAACTTCAGGTCATGTTCTAGGCCCAAATTTGAATGAAGTGGAATCATATTTGGATACCCTTTTGAGAGTTGTACACCACAGTCTTGATTGTGGGTGAAGACGTGTAGTTCTTGGGCTGTTTTTTCTCAACTTCGGGTCACATTCTAGGCGCAAGTTTGAAAGAAGTGGGATTATGGGTTGGAAAGAAAAGCTCTATGTTTCCACGTATGAAATCATATTTGGATACCCATTTCAGAGTTGTACACCATAGTCTTGATTGCAGGAGAAGACATGTAGTGCTACGGCCACTTTTTCTCAACTTCGGGTCACGTTCTAGACCCAAGTTTGAATACAGTGGGATTATGTGTTGGAAAGAAAAGATCTTCGTTTCCATGTATGAAATCATATTTGGATACCCATTTGAGAGTTGTACACCATATTCTTGATTGTGGGCGAAGACGTGTAGTTCTTTGGCCTCTTTTTCTCAACTTCGGTCACGTTCTAGGCCCAAGTTTGAATAAAGTGGGATTATGGGTTGGAAAGCAAATCTCTTTGTTTCCACATATGAAATCATATTTGGATACCCATTTGAGAGTTGTACACCATAGTCTTGATTGCAGGCGAAGACATGTAGTTCTTGGGCCACTTTTTCTAAACTTCGGGTCACGTTCACGGACCAAGTTTGGACGAAGTTGGATTATGGGTGTTACACGTCAAAATTACTCAACTGGATAAGTGTCACATGTTCCTCTCAACTATCATAAGTGTCACATCTTCCTTACAACTTTCGCAAGTGTCGGAAGTTGTTCACAAGTGTCGCAAATGTTGTTCAAGCATACCGCCATAATGACGACACTAAGGAGGCACTTAAAACGTCTCATACACTTGATTTGGAGAAGGGAAACTGGTTAACTGAAGTCCAGGAACTTTTATCACCTGAGAAGAGCTCTTAAACTAAGGTTCTGAGGGTGAGTGCTCCCCTACATCAACCTTTGGAGTGCCAGCGCTCCCCTATAATGCCTCAGGGAGCATTATAACGCTTGTATGCCCCTATGAAGCAGCGCTATCCACCTTTGGAATGCTGGCACTTCCCTCAAGCTCCCTAGGGGGCGCTACAACGCTCTGATGCCCCTTTTGAGGGAGCGCTGGATAATCTGAGGCAGTAGTTGGCCCGTTGAGGAGAATAAGGGGAGGATCTTTCAAGTTTAGAAGGTAGTTTCATTCAAATTCTTGGTTCCATCAGGGGATCCTTGATCAAAGGAGGAAGTTCCTCAACTTGTTCTAAAGATAACTCAAGAGGTTAAGCTCCTCTTAACCTATATAAGAAAGCTCTATAATGGTGAAAAAGGGGGGAAGAATTTCTAGCATGAAACCTATGATCTCATAGGAAACACACAGTCAACCAAAGGAGGGTGATCAGTGAAGCTGTTGTCATCCAGGTTGTGGATCTTTCAAGAAAGGGTTAGACGAAGGGGACTTGACGAAGCTGTCGCATTCGCATCTACGATTGTAAGTACTACTATCGTTATTCTCATTAATATGACACGCTTGGCCTATTTCTTTCTTGTTTGTGTCTGATGTCACATAAACTTATCATTGATAGATAGATCTGTTTTCAAGCTAATATCAATAGAGTAGGAAGTGGTCATATCTTGTTTGTCTACAGGACTCGTCGAGGAGCAAAAGAGTGGAGCTCAACTCGTAGCGTGCAGGGACAAACGTCGATAAAGAGGTACCTCTATTATATTTCCTTCTCATGTATTAGTTTGTATAGATTTGAAAGGAAGTCAGTGTCCATGTTAAGCATTTTCTGTCTTAGAGTTAGGGTCAAGCTCTTTGAGGCAATCTACCTGTCCGCAAGGAGATTTTCCTAGAACAGAAACTGGCGACTCCGCTGGGGAGATAGCCTCAAATCGAAACTTCTTGTTTTGATTTCTCCTCATTGACCTTGTTCTACCCCTTGATTGTTTCAGACCTAGTTCACTCCTCTTTTGATTGGTTTCATGAGCTGATTGGCTCCCTACCCCATCACACTCAGTCTAATTGTCGAGATTGAATTACAATTTTTGGATTTTTTGACACTTTTGGGAGTTTTTTGAACCTGGCACCCCTGTCCCTATGTTAACAGAGCACCAACTCTCCCTAACAGCCTTGCACAGAGTGCTATAATGCTCCTTTTCCTTGACAACAGAGCGCCAACCCTCCTTTGGCCAATAAACTTTCCAAAATTGTTTTTTCAGGGATTTTCTTCTGTGTCTCTCTTGCTGGGTTACCTTGTGAGTCATTCCTTCTTCTTTTCCATCTTTGACATATGTCTTTTTGAAGAAAAAACATCTTTCTATTTGGATCTTATAGCCTTCTTCACTATTTTTGTTGAGTTTTTATGCCATTTGGAGTTTGAAACCCATGCATTGTCTTTCTCTCCTTTTTGACTAAGCGAAAAACTCTGGTGAAAGTCATCAAAGGCCTACAGATCTTTTCATTTGGTTTTAGTTAAGATCATTGTTCTTCGACTTTTTTCTTTTGGGTGTGAAGTTTGATTTCTCTTTGATTGTTTCTTTTCTTTCGCTTCTTGTTTTGATCGCAACAAGAGGGTGTATTGTTTGTATGATTCTTTCTTGTGTTGGTATGATTTTCATTCATCCAAGAAGACAATTAGCAAGACGAGCATTGTTTTGAATTAATCATTATTCATATGCAAACAATAAAAAGCATCTTCATGATCGATTGTGCATGTTAGAAGGCATCTCAAAAGTTTTAGCATCACATCAGGATTTGATTGAAGAAACTTTGTTTGAGGACATTCCTTATTAGTGCTTGTTAGTGAAAATAACTCTCTCTCTCTCCCTTAGATAGATGTTCATCGAAAAGAAATGAATGCTTATCATATTTGATGCATTTTTGGGACTGAGTCATAATTCCATTCGTTTCACTTCCATGCACCCCTTTTGCGTAAAGAACAACTATAAAATCAACGCTAATTAAAAATTATCTAGAACGTTTTCTTTTCTAAGATCTTCCACCAACAGTAGACTAGGCTTAGTAATTTGGATTAGGCTATGAGTATAACTCTCCAAAGCTTCCAAAACAAACAGTAGCATCTTGAGTTAGGGAGAGTCAAATCCAATTATCGTATAAGTCTGCCTGGGATCCCCCTCTCACACAGGGGTTATGCACGAGGTCGCATTCGGGTGAGTTACGAAGATTATCCCTCTGTGGTTCAATTGATTGTGGTGGTCAGATCGTATTATGGGGGTTGCTTCAAGGTAAATCCACAATTACTGCGTGGAAGCCTTTTAGTTGATTTCAGGCTCGATACCCTGCCCGTACGTTTGGATTGGACTGTCGACTGTTTCCGTCCAGGGGCTGACTGCAAATTGGTAACCTTAGTAGCCATAATCTTTAGGGTCTTACACAAGGTGACGGTGAAGGGAAGTCTCATTGTACCTGGAGCAGACATTGGTCAAACTCACTCGGGCTCCTTGGAGGGTAAATCCACAATTACTGCGTGGAAGCTTGCACCAAGGCGTAAGTCYGTTAAGCAGGTCGCCATTGTAACTGTTCCACCCTATCCCCACCCCTTCTTGACTTGATCACATGACGTTGGATTTCATCACCAACTATTACGGTCATCGAGAGAAGGTCCTGTTTGCTTGGTTGTGATTCTTAGATTTTATTAGTGCATGCTGTTTCTTTTTAGTAGTTGGCCATAGATCTTTTTCGCCGACTCTTTTTCACCAACATCGACCCTCCACACCGTTCGCGGAGGCTACAGGGAATTCCTCAAGAAAATATGGAAGGAAACACCCCTCTACCCCCTCATTCTACAGAGGAATCTTCTCAACAGATCGAGGTTCAAAACACTACAACTTCCCAGGAAGAAGTTCCCACTCCTTTAGAGATTTTTTGAATTATTTCGGAGTCTCCGGAATCTTTCTGCATTCTGGAGGGATATGAACGATGTGTCCTCCAATTGAATTCCACTAGTGAATTTGTCGTCGTCAATCCTTCTGACATTCCGGCTGGGTCTCATCAAAACCCTTTAGCTGATGACCCTTTTTGGATTGCAGACATTGTTCAAAGTCCACCGTGCATGGTGCGAGATATTTATGGAACAGGGATGGGTGCTGATGCACCTATTTCCTACACCGTACCCCTAAACCATTTTACCGGTACCACCATTTTTACAGCCACACCGCCCGTTGGTACGAACATACCGTCTGTTGGCCCAAGGTCTACTCTTCCCCTCCAGATGGCCCATTCTATAATAGTCCCTCACATTCCGACTATTCCCGCCAATAATGCGGTGGTCAACCAAGCTACGATTGACACACCTGTAACACCAAGACCTACACTCCCTTTTGGGTTTAGAGCACTGAATACTCCCACTGCCACTACTACCCAAACCATTACTACCCAAGTTATGCCGGGAAGTTCCATACCTATCCAACAACCTGGAGGGACCGGTCTTGGTGGTCCTAATCCGCTCAGCGGCACCGGTCAGTCATTTACGTCTGGTTCTCAAATTTCGGGAACTCTACCTCAAACTGGGGGGCATCCTCCCACCGAAGGACAAAATCCATTGGGGGGGCACCCTCATGCTAGGGGGAAACCGCAATCTGGAGTCTACCATCAACCATATGGACAAAATGCGTCCGCCACACCCAATCCATGGAATGTCCTTTTTCTAGGAAATCCACAGTTCTCGGTAGGACACAATTCTCAGACTTTGCAACAACCTCCTTATGGACAAATGCTGAACCCAACCTATAACCCACAAAACCCATCTAATTATCCTCTGCTCACACATCCTTCTCAAAACACCTCGAATCCTGTGTACCCTGGTCAACACCAACCTCATACAAGAGGGCCCACTAGTTACAATTATCCACATAACCCAGTGATTGGCCCCACTGGTGTCCCCATGCCACACCAGCATTACCCATAGTTTAACCGAAAACTACCTTTTCTAGCTACCCTGGACCTTCCAGACTTGTCTTGGTTAACGAACGATCCTATTTATCATTCTCTGGTTTGGCCAGCTATTCCAGCTAAACTTCCTTCTGATATCCCAAAATTCGATGAAAAGTCCGGAGAAGACCCAAACAACCACGTGATGAATTTCCATTTGTGGTGTTCATCCAACGCCCTCATGGACGATTCTATACATTTGCATCTTTTCCAACGAACGCTTACGGGTTCCGCGGTGAAATGGTATATTGAACTACCACGCACATCTTTTCACGATTTCAACTCCCTCGCCATGTCCTTCCTCACACACTTCCAACTGCCCATTTGATACGAGACGGGTACTGAATTATTAACCTCCCTTCGTCAGACAACTTTTGTACATATCTCTGATCATATTCATGAGTGGAGACGACGACAAAGGCTAATCAAAGCGGTCATTTGTGACCAATTGTTAGAAGAATGGTTCACTAAATCATTGTTACCCCAGATTGCTCGTGATGTTTCCATGGGTGGTGTAGTCACCGAGGAAGAAGCCATTGCCCAAGCTCAGTACTTAGACTTAGTCTATTCACAACCCGATACTCTGTACGAGTTGATACCGAACGCTACCCATGCCACTAACAATCCATCCAAACCATCGTCTGCTTCCCACGCGGATGGAGTTATTGGCTCCATCAAAACCCAATCTACTACCCAGTCTATTGGAACGATTCAGCGGCCCGCTTCGATGGATGCTCCCAGCCCGACTGCACCCTCTTCTACCCCCCCCTCAAACTCAGGTCTCTGAGGTGAACGCGGTCCAATCAACCCCTTCACAACAACCTAGGGGCAAGAAGAAAGCGAGAAATAAACCAAAGAAGAACAATAACAACGAACAATGCAAAACTCAACCGCAAACCCCTGCTGCCGGAAAAGAACCACAACAAAAACTGAAATTCCCATGTCTCATTTGTGGTGACGATCACTACACTCGAGACTACCCACATCACGATGAAGTGGCCAAACTTTTCAAGGGAAATTCAAAACCCGTTGTGCTTACTCAGCCTTTTCCACAACAACAATCTTTGGTTGCCCAAACCCCCACGCTGGGGGGTAGTTCCAACCAACCCCATGATGAGGCCTCGACAAGTGCCCACATTTACATTTTTAATGGGGTTAATCTAACCACTTGCTCTGTGACATATGACACACCAGTTAAACCTGATAAGATGAAGACTACTAATGGTTCTTCACCAGACCCGTTACCATCCTCTGTTAATCCTCCATCTGTTAGCCCTCCATCCGGGCCACTTTAGATCAA
>ML776638.1:1903239-1922457 GCA_009831015.1 Picea engelmannii
CCTCTCTCAAATGGGTATCCAAAGTTGATTTCATATTTGGAAACTTTTCAACCCATAATGCCACTACGTTCAAACTCGGGCTTGGAATGTGACCCGAAGTTGAGAAAATGTGGCCCAAGAACTACACGTCTCCGCTCGCAAATAAAGACCACGTCTACAACTCTCAAATGGGTATCCAAAGTTGATTTCATATTTTGAAATGAAGAATTTCACTTTTAAACCCATAATCCTACTTCGTTCAAACTCGGTCCTAGAATGTGACCCGAAGTTGAGAAAATGCACCCGAAGAACTACATGTCTACAACTCCCAATTCGGTATCCAAAGTTGATTTCATATTTGGAAATGAAGAATTTTACTTTTCAACCCATAATCCCACTTCGTTCAAACTCGGGCCTGGAATGTGATCCGATGTTGAGAAAATGTGGCCCAAGAACTACACGTCTCCGCTCGCAAATCAAGACCACGTCTACAACTCTCAAATGGGTATCCAAAGTTGATTTCATATTTGGAAATGGAGAATATTACTTCTCAACCCATAATCCCACTTCGTTCAAACTCAACCCTGGAATGTTACCCGAAGTTGAGAAAATGTGTGGCCCAAGAACTACACGTCTCCACTCACAAATCTAGACCACATCTACATCTCTCAAATGGGAATGCAAAGTTGATTTCATATTTGGAAACGAAGAATTTTACTTTTCAACCCATAATCCAACTTTGTTCAAACTCAGGCCTGGAATGTCACCCGAAGTTAAGAAAATGCGGCCCAAGAACTACACATCTCCGTTCGGAAATCAAGACCACATCTACAACTCTCAATTGGGTATCCAAAGTTGATTTCATATTTGGAAATGAAGAATTTAACTTTTCAACCCATAATCCCACTTATTTCAAACTCCGGCCTAGAATGTGACCCAAAGTTGGGAAAATGCAGCCCAAGAACTACACGTCTCTGCTCGCAAATAAAGACTACGTCTACAAATCTCAAATGTGTATCCAAACTTGATTTCATATTTGGAAAGAGAGAATTTTACTTTTCAACCTACAGTCCCACTTCGTTCAAACTCGGGCTTGGAATGTGTCCTGAAGTTGAGAAAATGCGAGCCAAGAACTACACGTCTCCCTTCGCAAATCAAGACCACATCTACAACTCTCAAATTGGTATCTAAAGGTGATTTATATTTGGAAACAAAGAAATTTAATTTTCAACCCATAATCCCACTTCGTTCAAACTCGGGCCTGGAATTTGACCTGAAGTTGAGAAAATGCAACCCAAGAACTACATGTCTCCACTCGCAAATCAAGACAACGTCTACAACTCTCAAATGGGTATCCAAAGTTGATTTCATATTGGGAAACAAAGAATTTTACTTTTCAACCCATAATAATAACTTCGTTCAAACTCGGGCCTAGAATGTCACCCAAGGTTGAGAAAATGTGGCCCAAGAACTACACGTCTCCATTCACAAATCAAGAGCACGCCTACAACTTTGAAATGGATATCCAAAGTTGATTTCATACTTGCAAACAGATAATTTTACTTTTCAACCCATAATCCCACTTCGTTTAAACTCGGGCCTGGAATGTGACCCGAAGTTGAGAATATGCACCCCAAGAAATACACATCTCCACTCGTAAATCAAGACCACATCTCCAACTCTCAAATGGGTATCCAAACTTGATTTCATATTTTGAAACAAAGAATTTTACTTTTCAACCCATAATCCCACTTCGGTCAAACTTGGTCCTGGAATGTGACAGGAAGTTGAGAAGATGCGGCCCAGGAACTACATGGAGAATTTTTCTTTTCAACCCATAATCCCACTTCGTTTAAACTCGGTCCTCGATGGTGACCCGAAGTTGAGAAAATGCGGCCCAAGAACTACACGTCTCCGTTCGCAAATCAAGACCACGTCTACAGGTCTCAAATGGGTATCCAAAGTTGTTTTCATATTTGGAAACGTAGAATTTTACTTTTCAACCCATAATCCCACTTCGTTCAAACGCAGTCCTGGAATGTGACCCGAAATTGAGAAAATGCATCCCAAGAACTACACGTCTCTGCTCGCAAATGATGACCACACATACAACTTTCAAATGGGTATCCAAAGTTGATTTCATATCTGGAAATGGAGAATTTATCTTTTCAAACCTTAATCCCACTTCGTTAAAACTCGGGCCTGCAATGTGACCCAAACTTGAGAAAATTTGGCCCAAGAAATACACGTCTCCATTCGCAAATCAAGACCACGTCTACAACTCTCAAATGGGTATCCAAAGTTGATTTCATATTTGGAAACGAAGAATTTTACATTTCAACCTATAATCCCACTTCGTTCAAACTAGGGCCTGGAATATGACGTGAAGTTGAGAAGATGTTACCCAAAAACTTCACGTCTCTGCTCGCAAATCAATACCACATCTACAACTCTTATATGGGTATCCAAAGTTGATTTCATATTTGGAAACGAAGAATTTTACTTTTCAACCCATAATCCAACTTCGTTCAAACTCGGGCTTGGAATGGGACCCGAAGTTGAAAAAATGTACCCCAAGAACTACATCTCTCCGTTCGCAAATCAAGACCACATCTACAACTCTCAAATGGGTACCTAAAGTTGATTTCATATTTGGAAATGGAAAATTTTAATTTTCAACCCATAATCGCACTTCGTTCAAACTCAGGCCTGGAATGTGATCCGAATTTGAGAAGATCTAGCGCAAGAACTACACGTCTACGCTCGCAAATCAAGACCACAACTCCAACTCTCAAATGGGTCTCAAAAATTGATTTCATATTTTGAAACAAAGAATTTTACTTTTCAGCTCATAATCCCACTTTGTTCAAACTCGGGCATGGAATGTGACCCGAAGTTGAGAAAATGCAGCCCAAATAATAGACGTCTCCTATCGCAAATCAAGACCATGTCTACAACTCTCAAATGGGTATCCAAAGTTGATTTCATAGTTGAGAATGAAAACTTTTACTTTTCAACCCATAATCCCACTTCGTTCAAACTCGGGCCTGGAATGAGACCCGAAGTTGAGAAAACATGCCCCAAGAACTACATGTCTCTGCTAACAATGTCTCTGCTAACAAATAAAGACCACGTCTAGAAATCTCAATTGGGTATCCAAATTTCATTTCATATTTGGAAACAAAGAATTTTACTTTCCAACCCACAATCCCACTTCGTTCAAACTTGGGCTTGGAATGTGACCCGAAGTTGAGAAAATGCGGCCCAAGAACTACACACCTCGTCTTGAAAATTAAGTCCACATCTACAACTCTCAAATCGGTATCCAAAGTTGATTTCATATTTGGAAACGAAGAATTTTACTTTTCAACCCATAATCCCACTTCGTTCAAACTCGAGCTTGGAATGTGACCCAAAGTTGAGAATCTGTGGCCCAAGAACTACATGTCTCCGCTCACAAATCAAGACCACGTCAAAAACTCTCAAATACGTATATAAAGTTGATTTCATATTCCCACATTGTTACAACACGGGCATGGAAAGTGATCCGAAATTGAGAAAATGCGGCCCAGGAACTACATGTCTCCGCTCGCATATCCAGACCACGTCTACAAGTCTCAAATGGGTATCCAAAGTTGGCTTCATATTTGGAAATAGAGAATTTTGCTTTTCCACCCATAATCGCACTTTGGTCAAACTTGGGCCTAGAATGTGACCCGAAGTTGAGAAAATGCGGCCCAAGGACTGCACGTTTCCGCTCCTAAATCAAGACCACATCTACAACTCTCAAATGGGTATCCATAGTTAACTTCATAGTTGGAAATGGAGAATTTTACTTTTCAACCCATAATCCCACTTCGCTCAAACGTAGGCCTGGAATGTGACCCGAAGTTGAGAAAATGTTCCCCAATAACTACATGTCTCCGCTCGCAAATCAACACCACGTTTACAACTCTCAAATGGGTATCCAAAGTTGATTTCATATTTGGAAATGAAGAATTTTACTTTTCAACCCATAATCCCACTTCGTTCAAACTCGGTTGACCAGAAGTTCAGAATCTTTGGCCCAAGAACTACACGTCTATGCTCACAAATCAAGACCACATAAACAACTCTAAAATATGGATCCAAAGTTGATTTCATATTTGGAAATGGAGAATTTTACTTTTCAACCCATAATCCCACTTCGTTCAAACACAACATGGAATCTGATCCGAAGCAGAGAAAATGCGGCCCAAGAACTACACGTCTCCACTCACAAATCAAGACCACGTCTACAACTCTCAAATGGGTATCCAAAGTTGATTTCATATTCGGAAATGAACAATTTTACTTTTCAACCCATAATACCACTTCGTTCAAACTCGGGCTTAGAATGTGACCCGAAGTTGAGAAAATGCAGTCGAAGAACTACACGTCTTCGCTCGCAAATCAAGACCATGTCTACAACTCTCAAATGGGTATCAAATGTTGATTTAATGTTTTGAAACAGAGAATTGTACTTTTCAACCCATAATCACTCTATGTTCAAACTCGAGCCTGGAATGTGACCTGAAGTTGAGAAAATGCAGCGCAAGAACTACACGTCTCCGCTTGTAAATAAGGACCACATATACAACTCTCAAATGCGTATCCAAAGTTGATTTCATAGTTGAAACGGAGATATTTACTTTTCAACCTGTAATCCCACTTCCTTCAAACTCAGGCCTGGAATGTGACCCGAAGATGAGAAAATGTGCCCCAAGAACTACACGTCTTCATTCACAAATCAAGACCAAGTCTCCAACTCTGAAATGGATATCGAAATTTCATTTCATATTTGGAAATGGGGAATTTTACTTTTCAACCCATAATCCCAGTTCATTCAAACTCTGGCCTGGAATGTAACCCGAAGTTGAGAATCTGTGGCCTAAGAACTACACGTCTCCTCTCACTAATCAAGACCACGTCTACAACTCTCAAAAAGGTATCCAAAGTTGATTTCATATTTGAAAACGAAGAATTTTACTTTTCAACACATAATCCCACTTCGTTCAAACTCGGGCCTGGAATGTGATCCGAAGTTGAGAAAATGCAACCCAATAACTACACGTCTCCACTAGCAAATCAAGACCACGTCTACAAGTCTCAAATGGGTATCCAAAGTTGATTTCATATTTAGAAACGAAGAATTTTACTTTTCAACCCATAATCCCACTTCATTCGAACTCGGGCCTGGAATGTTATCCAAAGTTGAGAAAATGTTTCCCTAGAACTACACGTCTCTGCTCGCAAATCAAGACCACATCTACAACTCTCAAATGGGTATCCAAAGTTGATTTCATATTTGAAAACAAAGAATTTTATTTTTCAACCCATAATCCCACTTCGTTCAAACTTGTGCCTAGAATGTGATCCGAAGTTGAGAAAATGTGGCCCAAGAACTACATGTCTCCACTCGCAAATCATGAACGCATCTACAACTCTCAAATGGGTATCCAAAGTTGATTTCGTATTTGGAAACAAAGAATTTTACTTTCCAATCCATAGTCCCATTTCGTTCAAACTCGGGCCTGGAATGTGACCCGAAATTGAGAAAATATGGCGCAAGAACTACACGTCTCTGTTCGCAAATCAAGACCCTGTATACAACTCTCAAATGGGTATCGAAAGTTGATTTCATATTTGGAAAGGAAGAATTTTACTTTTCAACCCATAATCCCACTGCATTCAAACTCGAGCCTAAAATGTGACCCGAAGTTGAGAAAATGCACCCCAAGAACTACACGTCTCCGCTCACAGATCAAGACCACGTCTACAACTCTCAAATGGGTATCCAAAGTTGATTTCATATTTGGAAACAAATAATTTTAATTTTCAACCCATAATCCCACTTCGTTCAAACTCGAGCCTAGAATGTGATCTGAATTTGAGAAAATGAGGCCCAAGAACTACACGTCTCCGCTCGCAAATCAAGACCATGTATAAAAATCTGAAATGGGTATCCAAATTTGATTACATATTTGGAAATGGGGAATTTTACTTTTCAACTCATAATCGCACTTCATTCAAACTCGGGACTGGAATGTGACCCAAAGTTGAGAAAATGCATCCCAACAACTACACATCTCCACTCACAAATCAAGACCACATCTACAACTCCCAAATGGGTATCCAAAGTTTATTTCATATTCGGAAACGTAGAATTTTACTTTTCAACCCATAATCCGACTTCGTTCAAACTCAGGCCTGGAATGTGACTCGAAGTTGAGAAAACAGAGCCCAAGAACTACACATCTCCGCTCGCAAACCAAGACCAGGTCTAAAATTCTCAAATGGGTATCCAATGTTGATTTCATATTTGGAAACAGAGAATTTTACTTTTCAACCCATAACCCCACTTCCTTCAAACTCGGACCTGGAATGTGACTCGAAGTTGGGAAAGCACAGCCTAAGAACTACACGTCTCGGCTCGCAAATAAGGACCACGTCTACAACTCTCAAATAGGTATCCAAAGTTGATTTCATATTTGGAAACAAAGAATTTTACTTTTCAACCCATAATCCCACTCCATTCAAACTCAGGCATGGAATGTGACCCGAAGTTGAGAAAATGTGGCCCAAGAACTACATGTCTCCGCTCGCAAATCAAGACGACGTCTGCAACTCTCAAATGGGTATCCAAAGTTGATTTCGTATTTGGAAATGAATAATTTTACTTTTCAGCCCATAATCGCACTTAGTTCAAACTCGAGCCTGGAATGTGACCCAAAGTTGAGAAAATGCGACCCAAGAAGCACACGTGTCTGCTCGCAAATCAAGACCATGTCTAGAACTCTCAAATGGGTATCAAAAGTTGATTTCATATTTGGAAATGGAGAATTTTACTTTTCAACCCATAATCCCACTTCCTTAAAACTCGGGCCTGGAATGTTATCCAAAGTCGAGAAAATGTTGCCCAAGAACTACATGTCTCCTCTCGCAAATCAAGACCATGTCTACAACTCTCAAATGGGTATCCAAAGTTGATTTCATATTTGGAAATAGAGAATTTTACTTTTAGGCCCATAATCTCAGTTCGTTCAAACTTGGGTATGGAATGTGACCCGGAGTGTAAAAATGCGGCCCAAGAAGTACAAGTCTCCGCTCGCAAATCAATACCACATCTACAACTCTCAAATGGGTATCTAAAGTTGATTTCATATTTGGAAATGGACAATTTTACTTTTCAACCCATAATCCCACTTCCTTAAAACTCGGGCCTGGAATGTTATCCAAAGTTGAGAAAATGTTGCCCAAGAACTACACGTTTCCGCTCACAAATTAATACCACGTCTACAACTCTCAAGTGGGTATCCAAAGTTGATTTCATATTTGGAATCAAAGAATTTTACTTTTCAACCCATAATCCCACTTCGTTCAAACTTGGGCCTGCAATGTGATCTGAGTTGAGAAAATGCGGCCCAAGAACAACATGTCTCTGCTCGCAAATCAAGACCACGTCTACAACTCTCAAATGGGTATCCAAAGTTGATTTCATATTTGGAAACATAGAATTTTACTTTTCAACCCATAATCCCACTTCCTTCAAACTCGGGCCTGGAATGTGACTCGAAGTTGGGAAAACGTAGCCCAAGAACTACACGTCTCCGCTCGCAAATCAAGACCACGTCTACAACTCCCAAATGGTTATCCAAAGTTGATTTCATATTTGGAAACAAAGAATTTTACTTTTCAACCCATAATCCCACTTCGTTCAAACTCAGGCATGGAATGTGACCTGAAGTTGAGAAAATGTGGCCCAAGAACTACATGTCTCCGCCTGCAAATCAAGACCATGTCTACAACTCTCAAATGGGTATCTAAAGTTGATTTCGTATTTGGAAACGAAGAATTTTACTTTTCAACCCATAATCGCACTTAGTTCAAACTCGGGCCTGGAATGTGACCCGAAGTTGAGAAAATGCGACCCAAGAAGTACACGTGTCCACTCGCAAATCAAGACCAAGTCTACAACTCTCAAATGGGTATCCAAAGTTGATTTCATATTTGGAAACAAAGATTTTACTTTTCAACCCATAATCACACTTTATTCAAACTCGGGCCTGGAATGTGACCTAAAGTTGAGAAAATTTGGCCCAAGAACTAAACGTCTCCTCTCGCAAATCAAGAACATGTCTACAACTCTCAAATTGGTATACAATGTTGATTTCATATTTGGAAACAAAGAATTTTACTTTTCAACCCATAATACCACTTCGTTGACCCAAAGTTGAGAAAATGCGGACCAAGAACTACAAGTCTCCACTCTCAAATCAAGACCACGTCTACAACTCTCAAATGGGTATCAAAAGTTGATTCCATATTTGGAAATGGAGAATTTTACTTTTCAACCCATAATCACACTTCATTCAAACTTGGGCCTGGAATGTGAGCCGAAGTTAAGAAAATGCAGCCCAAGAATTACAATTCTTCACTGGCAAATGAAGACCACGTCTACAACTCTCAAATGGGTATCCAAAGTTGATTTCATATTTGGAAACAGAGAATTTTACTTTTCAACCCATAATCTCAGTTCGTTCAAACTTGGGCATGGAATGTGACCCGTAGTGTAAAAATGCGGCCCAAGAACTACACATCTCCGCTCGCAAATCAGGACCACGTCTACAACTCTCAAATGGGTATCCAAAGTTGATTTCATATTTGGAAATGGAGAATTTTACTTTTCAACCCATAATCCCACTTCCTTAAAACTCGAGCCTGGAATGTTATCCAAAGTCGAGAAAATATTGCCCAAGAACTACATGTCTCCTCTCGCAAATCAAGACCACGTCTACAACTCTCAAATGGGTATCCAAAGTTGATTTCATATTTGGAAACAAAGAATTTTACTTTTCAACCCATAATCCCACTTCGTTCAAACCTGGGCCTGGAATGTGATCTGAAGTTGAGAAAATGCATCCCAAGAACTACAGGTCTCCTCTCGTGAATCAAGAACATGTMTACAACTCGCAAATGGGCATACAAAGATGATTTCAKATTTGGAAAGAGAGAATTTTACTTTTCAACCCATAATACCACTTTGTTGACCCAAAGTTGAGAAAATGCGGCCYAAGAACTAAACKTCTCYGCTCGCAAATCAAGACCACGTCTACAATTCTCAAATGGGTATCCAATGTTGATTTCATATTTCGAAAYGGAGAATTTTACTTTTTAACCCATAATGCCATTTCGTTCAAAATCGAGTCTGGAATGTGACCCGAAGTTGAGAAAACGCGCCACAAGAACTACATGTCTCTGCTCGCAAATCAAGACCACCTCTACCTCTCTCAAATGGGTATCCAAAGTTGATTTCATATTTGGAAACTTTTCAACCCATAATGCCACTACGTTCAAACTCGGGCTTGGAATGTGACCCGAAGTTGAGAAAATGTGGCCCAAGAACTACATGTCTCCGCTCGCAAATAAAGACCACGTCTACAACTCTCAAATGGGTATCCAAAGTTGATTTCAAATTTTGAAATGAAGAATTTCACTTTTAAACCCATAATCCCACTTTGTTCAAACACTGGCCTGGAATGTGACCCGAAGTTGAGAAAACGCACCCCAAGAACTACAGGTCTACAACTCCCAATTCGATATCCAAAGTTGATTTCATATTTGGAAACGAATAATTTTACCTTTCAACCCATAAACTCACTTCGTTCAAACTCGGGCCTGGAATGTGATCCGAAGTTGAGAAAATGTGGCCCAAGAACTACATGTCTCCGCTCACAAATCAAGACCACGTCTACAAATCTCAAATGGGTATCCAAAGTTGATTTCATATTTGGAAATGGAGAATATTACTTCTCAACCCATAATCCCACTTCGTTCAAACTCGGCCCTGGAATGTGACCCGAAGTTGAGAAAATGTGGCCCAAGAACTACACGTCTCCATTCGCAAATCCAGACCACGTCTACAACTCTCAAATGGGTATGCAAAGTTGATTTCATATTTTGAAACGAAGAATTTTACTTTTGAACCCATAATCCCACTTTGTTCAAACTCAGGCCTGGAATGTTAGTCGAAGTTGAGAAAATGCGGCCCAAGAACTACACATCTCCGTTCGCAAATCAAGACCACGTCTACAACTCTCAGTTGGGTATCCAAAGTTGATTTCATATTTGGAAACATAGAATTTTACTTTTCAACCCATAATCCCACTTCGTTCAAACTTGGGCCTGGAATGTGATCCGAAGTTGAGAAAATGTGGCCCAAGAACTACATGTCTCCACTCGCAAAACAAGACCATGTCTACAACTCTAAAATGGGTATCCAAAGTTGATTTCATATTTGGAAACGAAGAATTTTACTTTTCAACCCATAGTCCCACTTCGTTCAAACTCGGGCCTGGAATGTGACCCGAAGTTGAGAAAATACGGCGTAAGAACTACACTTCTTTGTTCGCAAATCAAGACCCTGTCTACAACTCTCAAATGGATATCCAAAGTTGATTTCATATTTGGAAACGAAGAATTTTACTTTTCAACCCATAATCCCACTTCATTCAAACTCAGCCCTGGAATGTTAACCGAAGTTGAGAAAATGTGTGGCCCAAGAACTACACGTCTCCACTCACAAATCTAGACCACGTCTACATCTCTCAAATGGGTATGCAAAGTTGATTTCATATTTGGAAACGGAGAATTTTACTTTTCAACCCATAATCCCACTTCGTTCAAACTCAGGCCTGGAATGTCACCCGAAGTTAAGAAAATGCGGCCCAAGAACTACACATCTCGGTTCGGAAATCAAGACCACGTCTACAACTCTCAAATGGGTATCCAAAGTTGATTTCATATTTGGAAACGAAGAATTTAACTTTTCAACCCATAATCCCACTTATTTCAAACTCGGGCCTGGAATGTGACCCAAAGTTGGGAAAATGCAGCCCAAGAACTACACGTCTCCGCTCGCAAATCAAGACCACATCTACAAATCTCAAATGGGTATCCAAACTTGATTTCATATTTGGAAAGAGAGAATTTTACGTTTCAACCCACAGTCCCACTTCGTTCAAACTCAGGCTTGGAATGTGTCCTGAAGTTGAGAAAATGCGAGCGAAGAACTACACGTCTCCCTTCGCAAATCAAGACCACATCTACAACTCTCAAATCGGTATCCAAAGGTGATTTTATATTTGGAAACAAAGAAATTTAATTTTCAACCCATAATTCCACTTCGTTCAAACTTGGGCCTGGAATTTGACCTGAAGTTGAGAAAATGCGACCCAAGACTTACATGTCTCCACTCGCAAATCAAGACAACATCTACAACTCTCAAATGAGAATTTTACTTTTCAACCCATAATAATAACTTCGTTCAAATTCGGGCCTGGAATGTCACCCAAGGTTGAGAAAATGTGGCCCAAGAACTACACGTCTCCATTCGCAAATCAAGAGCACGCCTACAACTTTGAAATGGCTATCCAAAGTTGATTTCATACTTGGAAACAGATAATTTTACTTTTCAACCCATAATCCCACTTCGTTCAAACTCGGGCCTGGAATGTGACCCGAAGTTGAGAATATGCGCCCCAAGAAATACACATCTCCGCTCGTAAATCAAGACCATGTCTCCAACTCTAAAATGGGTATCCAAACTTGATTTCATATTTTGAAACAGAGAATTTCACTTTTCAACCCATAATCCCACTTTGGTCAAACTTGGGCCTGGAATGTGACCGGAAGTTGAGAAGATGCGGCCCAGGAACTACATGTCTCCTTCCGCAAATAAGGACGATGTCTAATACTATCAAATGGGTATCCAAAGTTGATTTCGTATTTGGAAATGGAGAATTTTTCTTTTCAACCCATAATCCCACTTCGTTCAAACTCGGGCCTCGAATGTGACCCGAAGTTGAGAAAATGCGGCCCAAGAACTACACGTCTCCATTCACAAATCAAGACCACGTCTACAGGTCTCAAATGGGTATCCAAAGTTGTTTTCATATTTGGAAACGAAGAATTTTACTTTTCAACCCATAATCCCACTTCGTTCAAACGTGGGCCTGGAATGTGAACCCAAATTGAGAAAATGCGTCCCAAGAACTACACATCTCTGCTCGCAAATGATGACCACATATACAACTCTCAAATGGGTATCCAAAGTTGATTTCATATCTGGAAATGGAGAATTTATCTTTTCAAACCATAATCCCACTTCGTTAAATGTGACCCGAACTTGAGAAAATTTGGCCCAAGAAATACACGTCTCCATTCGCAAATAAAGACCACGTCTACAACTCTCAAATGGGTATCCAAAGTTGATTTCATATTTGGAAACAAAGAATTTTACTTTTCAACCCATAATCCCACTTCGTTAAAACTTGGGCCTGGAAGGTGATCTGAAGTTGAGAAAATGCATCCCAAGAACCACATGTCTCGGCTCGCAAATCAAGACCACGTCTACAACTCTGAAATGGGTATCCAAAGTTGATTTCATATTTGGAAATGACGAATTTTACTTTTCAATCCATAGTCCCATTTCGTTCAAAGTCAGGCCTGGAATGTGACCCGAAGTTGAGAAAATACGTCGTAAGAACTACACGTCTTTGTTCGCAAATCAAGACCCTGTCTACAACTGTCAAATGGGTATCCAAAGTTTCTTTCATATTTGGAAACAGAGAATTTTACTTTTCAACCCATAATCCCTCTTCATTCAAACTCGGCCCTGGAATGTGACACGAAGTTGAGAAAATGTGGCCCAAGAACTACACGTCTCCGTTCACAAATCCAGACCACGTCTACAACTCTCAAATGGGTATCCAAAGTTGATTTCATATTTGGAAACAGAGAATTTTACGTTTCAACCCATAATCCCACTTCTTTCAAACTCGGGCCTGTAATGTGACTCGAAGTTGGGAAAACGCAACCCAAGAACTACACGTATCCGCTCGCAAATCAAGACCACGTCTAAAATTCTCAAATGGGTATCAAAAGTTTATTTGATATTTGGAAATGGAAAATTTTACTTTTCAACCCATAATCACACTTCATTCAAACTTGGGCCTGGAATGTGAGCCAAAGTTAAGCAAATGCAGCCCAAGAATTACACGTCTCTGCTGGCAAATCAAGACCACGTCTACAACTCTCAAATGTGTATCCAAAGTTGATTTCATATTTGGAAATAGAGAATTTTACTTTTCAACACATAATCTCAGTTCGTTCAAACTTGGGCATGGAATGTGACCCGGAGTGTAAAAATGTGGCCCAAGAACTACACGTCTCCGCTCGCAAATCAAGACCACGTCTACAACTCTCAAATGCGTATCCAAAGTTGATTTCATATTTGGAAATGCAGAATTTTACTTTTCAACCCATAATCCCACTTCCTTAAAACTCGGGCCTGGAATGTTATCCAAAGTTGAGAAAATGTTGCCCAAGAACTACACGTCTCTGCTCGCAAATAAAGACCACGTCTACAACTCTCAAATGGGTATCCAAAGTTGATTTCATATTTGGAAACAAAGAATATTACTTTTCAACCCATAATCCCACTTCGTTCAAACTTTGGCCTGGAATGTGATCTGAAGTTGAGAAAATGCGTCCCAAGAACTACATGTCTCAACTCGCAAATCAAGACCACGTCTACAACTCTCATATGGGTATCCAAAGTTGATTTCATATTTGGAAACGAGAAATTTTACTTTTCAATCCATAGTCCCAATTCGTTCAAACTTGGGCCTGGAATGTGACCCGAAGTTGAGAAAATACGGCGTAAGAACTACACGTCTTTGTTCGCAAATCAAGACCCTGTCTACAACTGTCAAATGGGTATCCAAAGTTTCTTTCATATTTGGAAACAGAGAATTTTACTTTTTAACCCATAATCCCTCTTCGTTCAAACTCGGCCCTTGAATGTGACACGAAGTTGAGAAAATGTGGCCCAAGAACTACACGTCTCCGTTCACAAATCCAAGCCACGTCTACAACTCTCAAATGGGTATCCAAAGTTGATTTCATATTTGGAAACAGAGAATTTTACTTTTCAACCCATAATCCCACTTCCTTCAAACTCGGGCCTGTAATGTTACTCGAAGTTGGGAAAACGCAACCCAAGAACTACACGTCTCCACTCGCAAATCAAGACCACGTCTACAACTCTCAAATGGGTATCCAAAGTTGATTTCATATTTGGAAACAAAGAATTTTACTTTTCAACCCATAATCCCACTTCGTTCAAACTCAGGCATGGAATGTGACCCGAAGTTGAGAAAATGCAACCCAAGAACTACATGTCTCTGCTCGCAAATCAAGACCACGTCTACAACTCTCAAATGGGTATCCAAAGTTGATTTCATATTTGGAAATGAAGAATTTTACTTTTCAACCCATAATCGCACTTAGTTCAAAATCGGGCCTGGAATCTGACCCGAAGTTGAGAAAATGCGACCCAAGAAGTACACTTGTCTGCTCACAAATCAAGACCATGTCTACAACTCTCAAATGGGTATCCAAAGTTGGTTTCATATTTGGAAACAGAGAGTTTACTTTTCAACCCATAATCACACTTCATTCAAACTCGGGCCTGGAATGTGACCTAAAGTTGAGAAAATGTGGCCCAAGAACTAAACGTCTCCTCTCGCGAATCAAGAACATGTCTACAACTCTCAAATCGGTATACAATGTTGATTTCATATTTGGAAACAAAGAATTTTACTTTTCAACCCATAATACCACTTCGTTGACCCAAAGTTGAGAAAATGCGGCCCAAGACCTACACGTCTCCGCTCGCAAATCAAGACCACGTCTACAACTCTCAAATGGGTACAAAAATTTGATTTCATATTTGGAAATGGAGAATTTTACTTTTCAACTCATAATCACACTTCATTCAAACGTGGGCCTGGAATGTGATCTGAAGTTGAGAAAATGCGGCCCAAGAACTACACATCTCCGTTTGCAAATAAAGAGCACGTCTACAACTCTCAATTGGGTATCCAAAGTTGATTTCATATTTGGAAATGGACAATTTTACTTTTCAACCCATAATCCCACTTCGTTCAAACTTGGGCCTGGTATGTGACCCAGAGTGTAAAAATGCGGCCCAAGAACTACACGTCTCCGCTCGCAAATCAAGACCACGTCTACAACTCTCAAATGGGTATCCAAAGTTGATTTCATATTTGGAAATGGAGAATTTTACTTTTCAACCCATAATCCCACTTCCTTAAAACTTGGGCCTGGAATGTTATCCAAAGTTGAGAAAATGTTGCCCAAGAACTACACGTCTCCGCTCGCATATCAAGACCACGTCTACAACTCTCAAATGGGTATCCAAAGTTGATTTCATATTTGGAAACAAATAATTTTACTTTTCAACCCATAATCCCACTTCGTTCAAACTTTAGCCTGGAATGTGATTTGAGGTTGAGAAAATGCGGTTCAAGAACTACATGTCTCCACTCGCAAATCAAGACCACGTCTACAACTCCCAAATGGGTATCCAAAGTTGATTTCATATTTGGAAACGATGAATTTTACTTTTCAATCCATAGTCCCATTTCGTTCAAACTCGGGCCTAGAATGTGACTCGAAGTTGAGAAAATACGGCGTAAGAACTACACATCTCTGTTCGCAAATCAAGACCCTGTCTACAACTCTCAAATGGGTATCCAAAGTTTCTTTCATATTTGGAAACAGAGAATTTTACTTTTCAACCCATAATCCCTCTTCGTTCAAACTCAGCTCTGGAATGTGACCCAAAGTTGAGAAAATGTGGCCCAAGAACTACACGTCTCCGCTCACAAATCTAGACCACGTCTACAACTCTCAAATGGGTATTCAAAGTTGATTTCATATTTGGAAACAAAGAATTTTACTTTTCAACCCATAATCCCACTTCCTTCAAACTCGGGCCTGGAATGTGACTCGAAGTTGGGAAAACGCAGCCCAAGAACTACATGTCTCCTCTCGCAAATCAAGGCCACGTCTACAACTCTCAAATGGGTATCAAAAGTTGATTTCATATTTGGGAACAAAGAATTTTACTTTTCAATCCATAATCCCACTTCGTTCAAACTCAGGCATGGAATGTGACCCGAAGTTGAGAAAATGCGGCCCAAGAACTACATGTCTCCGCTCGCAAATCAAGACCACGTCTGTACCTCAAATGGGTATCCAAAGTTGATTTCGTATTTGGAAACGAAGAATTTTACTTTTCAACCCATAATCGCACTTAGTTCAAACTCGGGCCAGGAATGTGACCCGAAGTTGAGAAAATGCGACCAAAGAAGTACAAGTGTCCGCACGCAAATCAAGACCATGTCTACAACTCTCAAATGGGTATCCAAAGTTGATTTCATATTTGGAAACAAAGATTTTACTTTTCAACCCGTAATCACACTTCATTCAAACTCGGGCCTGGAATGTGACCTGAAGTTGAGAAAATGTGGCCCAAGAACTAAACGTCTCCTCTTGCGAATCAAGAACATGTATACAACTCTCAAATTGGTATACAATGTTGATTTCATATTTGGAAATAAAGAATTTTACTTTTCAACCCATAATACCACTTTGTTGACCCAAAGTTGAGAAAATGCGACCCAAGAACTACACGTCTCCGCTCACAAATCAAGACCACATCTACAACTCTCAAATGGGTATCAAAAGTTGATTTCATATTTCGAAATGGAGAATTTTACTTTTCAACCCATAATCACACTTCATTCAAACTTGGGCCTGGAATGTGAGCCGAAATTAAGAAAATGCAGCCCAAGAGTTACATGTCTCCGCTGGCAAATTAAGACCACGTCTACAACTTTCAAATGGGTATCCAAAGTTGATTTCTTATTTGGAAACAAAGAATTTTACTTTTCAACCCATAATATCAGTTCATTCAAACTTGGGCATGGAATGTGACCCAGAGTGTAAAAATGCGGCCCAAGAACTACACGTCTCCGCTCACAAATCAAGACCATGTCTACAACTCTCAAATTGGTATCCAAAGTTGATTTCATATTTGGAAATGGAGAATTTTTCTTTTCAACCCATAATCCCACTTCCTTAAAACTCGGGCCTGGAATGTTATCCAAAGTTGAGAAAACGTTCTGCAAGAACTACACGTCTCTTCTCGCAAATCAAGACCACGTTCCGCAAGAAAATGCAGCCCAAGAGTTACATGTCTCCACTGGAAAATTAAGACCACATCTACAACTCTCAAATGGGTATCCAAAGTTGATTTCATATTTGGAAACAGAGAATTTTACTTTTCAACCCATAATCCCAGTTCATTCAAACGTGGGCCTGGAATGTGATCTGAAGTTGAGAAAATGCGGCCCAAGAACTACATGTCTCCGCTCGCAAATCAAGACCATGTCTACAACTCTCAAATGGGTATCCCAAGTTGATTTCATATTTGGAAACAAAGAATTTTACGTTTCAACCCATAATCCCACTTCGTTCAAACTCGGCCCTGGAATGTGACCCGAAGTTGAGAAAATGTGGCCCAAGAACTACACGTCTCCGCTCGCAAATCCAGACCACGTCTACAACTCTCAAATGGGTATGCAAAGTTGATTTGATATTTGGGAACGAAAAATTTTACTTTTCAACCCATAATCCCACTTCGTTCAAACTCAGGCCTCGAATGTCACCCGAAGTTGAGAAAATGCGGCCAAAGAACTACACATCTTTGTTCGCAAATCAAGACCAAGTCTACAACTCGCAAATGGGTATCCAAAATTGATTTCATATTTGGAAACATAGAATTTTACTTTTCAACCCATAATCCCACTTGGTTCAAACTTGGGCTTGGAATATGATCTGAAGCTGAGAAAATGTGACCCAAGAACTACATGTCTCCACTCGCAAATCAAGACCATGTCTACAACTCTCAAATGGGTATCCAAAGTTGATTTCATATTTGGAAACGAAGAATTTTACTTTTCAATCCATAGTCCCACTTCGTTCAAACTCGGGCCTAGAATGTGACCCGAAGTTGAGAAAATACGGAGCAAAAACTACACGTCTCCGTTCACAAATCAGGACCATATCTATAACCCTCAAATGGGTATCCAAAGTTGATTTTATATTTTGAAACGAAGATTTTTACTTTTCAACCCATAATCCCACTTCGTTCAAACTCAGCCCTGGAATGTGACCCAAAGTTGAGAAAATGTGGCCCAAGAACTACACATCTCCACTCACAAATCTAGACCACGTCTACATCTCTCAAATGGGTATGCAAAGTTGATTTCATATTTGGAAATGGAGAATTTTTCTTTTCAACCCATAATCCCACTTCGTTCAAACTCAGGTCTGGAATGTCACCCGAAGTTGAGAAAATGTGGCCCAAGAACTACACATCTTTGTTCGGAAATCAAGACCACGTCTACAACTCTCAAATGGGTATCCAAAGTTTATTTCATATTTGGAAACGAAGAATTTTACTTTTCAACCCATAATCCCATTTCATTCAAACTCGGGCTTGAAATGTGAGCCGAAGTTGAGAAAATGTGCCCCAAGAACTACACATCTCCGTTCGCAAATCAAGACCACGTCTACAACTCTCAAATGGGTATTCAAAGTTGATTTCATATTTGGAAATGGAAAATTTTACTTTTCAACTCGTAATCACAATTCGTTCAAACTCAGGCCTGGAATGTGACCCGAAGTTGCGAAGATGTGGCCCAAGAACTACACGTCTACGCTCACAAATCAAGACCACATCTCCAACTCTCAATTGGGTCTCAAAAATTGATTTTATATTTTGAAACGAACAATTTTACTTTTCAACCCATAATCCCACTTTCTTCAAACTCGGGCCTGGGATGTGACCCGAAGTAGAGAAAATGCAGCCCAAAAAATACACGTCTCCTCTCGCAAGTCAAGACCACGTCTACAAATCTCAAATGGGTATCCAAAGATGATTTCATATTTGGAAACGAGGAATTTTACTTTTCAACCCATAATCCCACTTCGTTCAAACTCGAGCCTAGAATGACACCCGAAGTTGAGAAAACGTGCCCCAAGAACTACATGTCTCCGCTAGAAAATAAAGACCACATCTACAAATCTCAATTGGGTATCCAAAGTTCATTTCAACCCATAATCCCACTTCGTTCAAACTTGGAATGTGACCCGAAGTTGAGATAATGCGGCCCAAGGACTACACGTCTCCGCTCGGAAATCAAGATCACATCTACGACTCTCAAATGGGTATCCAAAGTTGATTTCATATTTGGAAACGAAGAATTTTACTTTTCAACCCATAAT